>ML675655.1:5412636-5496074 GCA_007922155.1 Mesoclemmys tuberculata
CGCACGACAGATGAGGAGTCACTCCGAATTAGCGCATTCCGCTCCCCTCCCCCCGCTCCCATACACATACAGGGGTTTCCGCGTTGAGGCGCAGGGCAGATAAAGAGGAGTCACTCCGAAACAGTCCACCCCACACACGGAGGGACTTCTGCACTGACACGCCCCGCAGGTGAGGGGGAGTCACCCCGAATCAGCATCCCTCAAACATTGCACCCCCCCATCAGCAGTCCCAGCCCCAAGCCTTCAAAAATCAGGCAATACAGCTAATACTAAACTTGGGAGGGCTCTTTATGTACCTCCTGGCTTTCAAGCCTTTCGGGGGTTGTCTGTCTTTGAGCCTTTCTCTGCAGCCATGAGCTAGAAACTTAAGTGGCTTTTTTTATTTACTTCATAGTCTAGACTTGCACCTATTCACAGGATTCCAGGAGCTGGGACTTAAAGAAAAATGCCGGCTATCATGAGAGTCCAGATAAGGGGTGGGAACACTGACTGCCAGTGAGGGTCACTCAAAGAAACTCACTGCAAGGAGTCATCCCCAAAATGGAGAGTGACACTCCAAAACAATCATTCAAATGAGGGGAGACCCTCCAAAATTAGAACAGTTACCCCCCTGAAAATAGAGGGGTGTTACCCTGAGAATTGTCCCCCATCAAACAAATTGCATCTTGTGCCATCAAATGAGGCTGTTTATCCAAAATGAAGGCAAGCTCCATATAAATTAAGTGGAGTCAACTCCCCCCCAGAAAGCTGAGTTTCCCTCTGAAACGGGTGAGACTCACTGTAAAATATTAATGGAAACACATACTTACAACAAAAACTTGCATCATAAAGGTGGAGCTGCTTTAAAAGTATCTCAGAATCAATCCCCTTATGCCCTCCATCCCAAATGAAAAAGAATTCCCCCATACGCACAGGCACACTTCAAAATGGGGCAGAATTCCCCCTCCCAAATTAGGATCTGCTCCAGTTTATGGTGGCTTGCCCCTGGGCTACTCAGTGTCCTAGAAGAGCTTGACAATCAGCATTCCAGACACTTCCCTTTCTATCCCTGCTATTCTCCCATGCACATACAACCCACTCCTTCAGCATGTCCTTAACCTGGAGGCTGTGTGTGTATGTGTGGAGGGGAGGGGGTTTCCTAGGGCTACCTACACCAACCCATCCCTGCCTTGGGAGAGTTTTCCAGGGCCTGTTCTGCCCCCTTTAAGACCTCCTTCTCCTTTATGCCATCAATGGAGTGTAAAGGGGATCATACTTAAGAACCCCTCAATGGCTGGACTAGTGCATCCATTGGTAATAATGGCTAAGAATTTTTGTGCACATTCTAAAGCCTAACCTTGTTTTCCAATGAAATTATTTACTATACAAATAACTAACAAGACATGTTGTCAAAGAAGTGCAGGAGAATGAATAAACACTAGAAACATTTCTGTGATTTATTTTAAAAATTATACATTTATTATTAAAACAAAAGTTTTTAACTTCTTGACATTTCTTCATAGCTTCTGGAGAAGAACAGTTTAAAATTGTGTCTGTGAGGAGCTGGGATCAATGCTGCTCAGAACCATATTTTAAATTGTAGAACTCAGCAGGAGAGAGAAACTAATGAAACTTCAGTACTTCAAAATTCTTTCAACACAGAGATGTGATAAAAAGGCTGAACAGAACTCCCCAGTTCTAAAGAGGACTTTTGAAACACTTTACTTCTAATTCCAGGTTGGTAATGAGCTAGAAATGCGTTTTAACACTTTCCGTAGCAGAAGCAAATATACCAAAGCATCCTTTCATTTGTAGATAGAGGATTAAGGATTTTCATTACATTACTAGAGAAGGAAAGAGCAAATGCTCTCCAGAGGAAGAATTCAAAGGACTCTTAAGAATTCTGAGATAAATAGAGATTGAAGTCACCCAAAATTCAACTAGTTCTTACTTTTGCTTCTTAGTGTACAGACAGACTCACCCGTTAACACTTCTGGGTGAAATAGTAAACATAAGGGGCCAGATTCTTATTTCAATTACACCATTGTAAATTCAGATAATAGAATGTAGTTCCATGATAATTTACTCTGCATTTACACTGATATAAATGTCCATATGATGTCTATTGCGGGGATTAGAACCGTACAAATACATAACATAAAAGAAACAAATAATGCTGATACGCGTAGAAGAGACAATACACAATAAGAGGACTTACACAGGGGCTACTCATTAATAAATGTGGTAGAACTGAGTTGTCTGTTTGCATGCACGAAACCAAAAGCACACAGACAAACATAATGTCCTCTGACTGGATATTTGGTAAGCGAATGTATTTTCATTGCAGCAAAAAAGTGAAGGAATGCGAAATGGACCAGATGAAAGAACAGGGAATAATGTGGCTGAAAACATAGGGCTCTGCAAGCCATGTAAATATCAGAAAACTATGGATGCTGACTGCAGTAAAATGACCTTTTCAGCAGGTAAGCCAGCTTGCTATAGCAGCTTGAGGGCTCATTTACATGGGGAAACTGACTGGCAGAACTGTCGTGGCATAATTATAATGCTGTGGCTATGCCAATATAACTCCTCATTTGGACACTCTATTCTAAAATAAAGTGACTTTTATTCCAGAACAGTGTCCACATGGGAAAAGATTTCAGCATTGCTATCCAGGTATAATTATACCATTGTAGGGTCAATTTCCCCATATTGTCAAACCCAAAGAATAAAAACCCCAACGACGTTGGTGAAATTCACAGGACCAACACACAGGCCTATATGTCCTGTTTTGAGGGCATAGACTTTGTGCTGGCCTTTTGGCACAGGGGTGAATTTTATTTTTGCCAGCAGCCACAAACTACAGAAATACCGAGGAGGAGAATAATTCATAGAAATGAGCTTCATGTCTTTGACCTTCCACTACTTTTGCAACTCCTCAGACAACCAACCCAGGTGTGTCCGTGGTGATGGTGGGTTTTAAACCCTCCCGCAACCAAACAGCAACAAAAACACATGAAACCCCCATGAATTTGAGAATCTAATCCCCGCTATGTTCGGGCTAGTAGGGATGGAGATGCTCAGTTCAGTCACATTCATTGTGCATATTTGCAATTGTTCTTTACATTATTATTAATTATTATTATTATTTATTTGTGTTATCGTAATGCCTTGGAGCTGTAATCATGGACCAGAATCCCATTGTGCTAGGCACTGTACAAACAGAACAAAGACAGTCTCTGCCTCAAAGAGCTTACAATCTAAGTATAAGATAGGAAACAAAAGATAGATACAGACAGACCAACAAGGAGTAAAAGGAAACAATACAAATGTATTGGTCAGCATAATAGGCAGTGGTCTCAGCACACCAGCTGCCTAACTCCTGTCAATTTTTTGTATAGGCTTCATGGCAAAGGAGAGTTTAAGGAAGGATTTGAAGGAAGATAATGAGTTAGTTTTGCAGATGTTTACAGGAAGCTTCTTCCAAGCGTGCATGAAGGTGGGTAGTAGAGGTGAGCACTATGGGTTGATTAGAGGTTAAACAGTGTTCAGCATTGAAGTTTCACCATTACTGAAAAAAAAGGAGCAAAAGTTCTTGGGATTTCAGATACTTTTTGCATTTGGCTAGGTCTAAATTTTGATAACAAATTTTCATATAGACCTTTTTGCTATATATTGTTACTGTTTTTAGCTCCTGCACTGTAAATATCCAACAGGCCAAATTCAGCAGTGACATGAATGATGATATCACCCTTTGATATAATCTATACCCTTCTGTTAATTGTTTTATTTGCTAATCACCTCTTTTCCACCCCTTAGCAGTCTCTGTTCCTTTATATCTGCTTACAGAATTGTAACTTACACTGCTCTTTATGTCATCCTTTAATTTGATCCAAAGAATTTTCCATCTCTATTTTTATTATATACCCAATGCAACAAAATGATATTGTTTCAATCGGCAAGTCTAAATAAATCAAAGAATCCAAAATCTCATAGTTACTACTAACAAGAAATTAAAAATAGACAACGGTTAAGATATTTTAGAGTGCATTTTATTCAAAAGAAGAATTGTTAAATGTGAGAGACTGAAAGAGATGGATTACAGGAAAATTAAATGTAGGGTTTAACTGAGAAATAATCATTTTCTATGAAAAATAATGACTTCTCTTGAGGCTAGTATCAAGATTTATTGGCCCAGGAGGTTAATATTGATCAAAGCCAAGGCAAGCAAAATATTAGACCTTGAAATAGAGTAATTTTGATATTGAAGACTTGCCACTGACTGAACAGGTCAATATATCTGGGTGCCAAAGTCTAAGGCTTTGTACACATAATGGTGCAGGATATTAAACATGTCGGACATCTTCTGTGTATACACTTTTTATTCCCATCAAGCAGCAGTTACTTTATAGCTTTGTCCTTCTTCTATATATAGCTCTCCTGCAAAGATTCAGGCTTCACTTAGGTTTCTGATTGCTGCTGTAATGGTTATCTCTCTCAAGTGTAACATACAGTCCTGCCATCTGAATACTCCAAAATAAACCAAGCTCTTGATCCACTCAGTCATGTATATAAATTATACTAAAAAATAGTTTTTTATTGCTAACCTACATAACAGGAATCTTGATGATGCTGGTACTAAATAATAAGAAAGTAAACTTTGAGAAAACTATAGTGCTTCACTATATAGGTTTGTTACAATACCCAACAGCTTGTCTGTAAGCCCATGGCAAGAGCAAACTTTAATAATTAATTAATTAATTAATTAATAGTTAATAACCAGTCTAGCTGATTGGGGGAGAGAGAGTGCTGAGAGATGGAGCTTGAGCCAGCCTTCGCAAGAGCCTGTCTGGTCAGGAGCATGCCTGATTACTAGACTAGACTGGGGCCAGGAAGTTAAAGAACGAATTAGCCCATTAACAGGCAAGTTGTTTAAAAAGAGCACAGGAAGGAAGTGCTTGGTGGAGGAAGGAAAGTGTGATGTCAACCAGCAATGCTAGGGGAAAGGGAGATCTCCTCTCTCTCTGGCAAAAGGGGATGAGTCTATGACACTGTATAATGGAATTGCTACATGGGACTGTAAGGGGGTGGTGGCTGATATAACACAAATAAAATACACAGCTGTGGTTCCAAACCAGAGGTATCTGAGCCATTTGTGCAGGAAGACAATAGTGGAAGGCCACACCCTGTCATACTGACAATATGAAAAACTTGTTGTAGGAACAAAGAGCTGAATTAGCAGGAGGAGCAAAGTAGGAAAATTCACCTTCCAAAAAGGGGCAGAGGACATGTAACTCTGCACCCCTGGGTGGGTCCCTGGCACCCGGGAGTGAAGCCGGGTATTCTTAGCATGAACCTCTAATACCTAAGTTAAAAGACCCAGTACTGTCAGCCAAGGCTGTGTAGCAGTCTCAGCAACTTCTGTATATGGTCCAGTTGCTACTAGATAGGGAACAGAGCACCATGCTGAAGAGGGTTGGAGTGGGTTACAGTCACATTTATTTTGGCATTAACATTCCTCCAGGCTGTCTCAGTTTGTGAGGAGTGACCTCAGGACATGCTTCCCTCAACCAGATGTTCAAAACGGGATTCAAAATATTCAGTACATGTAGCTGCTTCTCTTCTTCCTTTTTCTCTCCTTTCTCCAGATCATTCGGAAACAGCTGAAAGGCCGGTTCTTGCTTTTTGTTCCATCCCAGGGTTCTGCTCTTTGACTCCATTGGAGTTTTGACCCTCAGAGTTTTAATGTCAATCCATTTAGTAGGTATGAAGGGGAGAGGTCAGTTTACTGTGATAACAGGAAGGAGTAGCTGGTCCCAAAGCTTGTTTCTACAGTAGAGAATCTAAACTCTGTAACTGAACCAGTAGGATGGCATGAATGTAAACAGGAACGGTGCACTGAGTCCATGACAGCCATTTTGTTTTGGGTGCAAGCACTACCCTGCACTCACACACAGCTCTCTAGTAAGAAATTGCAGTGCACTTCCCTGTTGATACTTATCCAACAGTTCCCAGTAAAGCTTCCCAAAGCAGTGGCTTGTGGGAGCTTTTGAAACCCTTTTTGTGTCCCAATAGAATTGTTGAGGAAATGCCTGATGCCCTCTGGGATGAGGGTGGGAGGACAGTTTGCATTGCTGGAGCTCTCATGTCAGCACTTGTTGTCTACAGTGGCATTACAGTGGAGGAGAACATCTGTGTACTGCGGACATCAGTTCTGGCTTGGGCAGCTTTAACTGAGAACTCCATTAGTGGTACACTGAGAATGAAAATTTAAGCACAAGAAAGTCTAACCAGATCCTTAGCTGGTATAATTTGACGTCTTCACTGAAGTCAGTGCAGAAATGCTGATTTACAGCAGCTAAGGATCCGGCCTAGAATGTGTGTTGCTGTGGTAGTGCCTCTACTTGTACCCCACAGCATGCTAATTTCACCAGTGCTGTGTGAATAATTGAATATAGTTTAGTATTGCAACTGAATGTCGGAATTGCCCCATCCACTATTTGTTTGACTTAGGGCCTGAATCTGCAAAGACTTTCACACATGCTTAACTTTATGCCGTATGAGTAGTCCCACTGAGTGCAAAAGGACTATAATGTGTAAAGTTAAGGACATGCCAAAAGCGTTGCGTACATTTGTAGGCTTTTTTCATTATGTGGATGTACAATGCCTAACACATTGGGACTTCAGTCTCTTACAGGTGCCCCTAGGCGCTATTGTGATATAAATAGGTAACTAATAAAATAATATAAATGTATTAACATGTTGTCTTCAATCCATTTGAGTTGGTGATGAAAAGAGTTAAAAAATGAAATTTTTATTTAAGTTGTTCAGAAGCCTAACAAATCAATATGAAAACTGTAGTATGAAGTATCTGTATTTAAAAATATAAACACAAAATAAATTTGCATTGCCTTATATTTTGTCCAAAAACACCAAATCTTAGATATAGCACCTTGAATATAAACAGTTATATATAATTTATATTATATTAATTAACTTGATTCCCTGAATGAGTAGGATTTAAATAAATCAACTGAACTAATTATTTAATTCCTCAGTTATAAGCAGTTTCTGAATATTGGTAAGTTAAATAAAACACCAATTAACAAAATATATAGGAACAAATCAGACCATGATCTCTACTAACAAATGTTTGTTCAAAGCAATAACAAAATCATTGACCTTCTCTGAATATGAAAAAATGCAAGTACAGGGCACACACAGAATCATTATCTGGATCAAAGAATGTTAACATCCTATTTTCCTCCTCTACCGCCTCAGTTTCCCAATTTTGTCCTAAAAATGCAAGCCATACATGCTCAGCACACATTCTTTTTAAGGGGATTATAATAATTCAAACAAAACTCACATGTGCTGAGTGCATACTAAAGACCTAATTATTTTAATAAATATATACAGCATTCATAAAACTGGGTTGCTGATAGGAAGCATCCCATTTAAAGTGCATCACAGTGTACATAAAATTGGTATGTGTCTTATGTACATAAGAGCACAGACGCTAAAACAGAAACTCCTACTTGGTCATTTGCCTACCTCCCCACAGCTGGCGCAGGGCCATTCTGTACAGCATGTTCTTGCTCCATTTTAATTTTGCTTTCTCCAATTTAATCTTAAATATCTAAAGAAATTCAAGGGTTTAGCAAAACAGCAGAGGGGACAGCATGGCTCTAAGGCACATGAGCAGGCATCATGGTACCAAATGTGAATGAAATCCATTCCACCTGCATAAAGCCTGAGAAATCGGGGAGAGTTTGGATCAGGTTAGGGAGATTAAATCCACTCCCACAATCCAAGGTCAGAGTGAAGAGCTGCTGGGGAGCCCCTCTGTAACTATTGCTACTGCTACTCCAGCCTGAAGGCTGCCATAATGCCACAGCTTCTCTGTACACGTGTGTAGGGGGTCACTGGATCTGCGTAACCACAGATGTAGTGGCCCGTCCTTTAGGCTGATCCCTTCTTTGCCTTTTGAAGCAACATATGTGAAGGTGCTATGAAGACCTTTTCCAGCGGTGTGTGATATTTTTTTTCATCCCTATAAGTCACTTGTTTGCCCCCTTTTTACTGTAAACATGAACATATAACTTAGCCAGAAGATGCTGGTATTGGACACACAGTTCAGAATGGAAGTTTTTAAGCATAGGCTTATGGAACCGTAACCTTGAAACTCCCAGAACTTAAAACACCCAACACTATGTGCTGCCAAGAAAAATGCCTAATCACAAGTTCTTTTGAGAGAGATCTTTTTAAGCACTTCTATTGTATCAAGGACCAAGCTGTCAAAAATGTCTTCAGTTACTCTCATCTTCACAGCTAATTCATCCTCAGCATAGTCAGTCCACTGAGATTCTTCTTTATGGAGCTCCTGAATCTAAAATATAGCACGCACAAGAATGTTTGAATCAAGGAAAGGGGCTTCATCTTGCAAGATGCTGAGCAGTTGGTCCCCTGTTCAGAAACACACCTTTGTGCACACATGACTTTAAGTATGTGAATAGTCCCTTTGAAGTCTATGGGAGAAGTCACACACAAAGTTAAACACCTGTTTAAATTCTTTGCTGGCTCAAAGCCAGGATGCTCAGCACTTTGCAGGATTGAGTCCAGTGGGCACACTTAGCTGATTTTATTTAGCTTTCAGTTTGAATGCATAATTAATTCAAGGCCAAAACCTAGGAGTTTTTGAATATCCATGATTCCCATTGAAATCAGCCACTAGAACATGCACTCCGATCAATCACTTGAGCCTTAATGCATTGACAATGCTGAATTATTATTGAAAATATAAAGATGGGAATCATAATATTCAATAAATTATGAAGTTATTTTAAGTAAATGTAGCTCTGTCACAAGAGTCAGTAAGGATTATAGATTTAATTTATATAAAATTAAAAAAATCTCCATTATACTTACCAGAATAAGATCCACTCGGTCCCTTTTACAATTTCCATACTTGGTCATATTAAGGAGTTTCCTCTTCATCTCCAAGCTGTTCTTTTCCAAATTAATTATCTTAATAATTTCTTCCTGAATAAATGACTTTAAAATAAAAAGGGGGGGGGCTGAACTGTAATGTTATGCATATAAGATGTGTCACTGAAATCGAAGTTGCAAATGAGAGATGTTGATTTGACTTGTGAAATCCAAATTCAAAATCTGGAAATGTCCCAAATTTTGTGGATTTGGTGTGGGACATGCTGAAACCTGGGTTTGGGCTCAAGGTCAGCACTGCTGAGACCATGTTAAAGGCTATATCTCAGATTTTCAAAGCTGACTAAGAGATTTAGAGGCTCAATTCCCATTTCTTTTAACATAAAAATATCTCCAGGCTGTAGAATACATGCCTGCAGGTTAATTATTCATAATTCAGTGGCTTTAGAAGTCTTTGTGCTATGGGAATTTTTGGGTTAGCTGCCCATATCACTTAATTTTTATACATGCATTTTCAGATCAACACTCTCATTATATCACCACCTGCTTGCCCAACTGTTGTACATTTCCTTACCAATTTACTCATCATACACTCAGATTTCTATATTGACTTTCATTACTGTGCACTTTGAATCATCACAATGTACCTTGACCTCACTGATATCTGTTTTTCTGCGAATACGCCTGGAAGAGCGAGAACCCAAATTTTCTTTGAGCCACGGAAGAGGATTTGGATTTGCTGTCACTTGATATTCTGCATGTAGCAGCTCGTGAGTTAAATCAAATATAACCTGGAACAAAGAGGAAACACAACAGCAAAATAAACTGAATCTGCCACTGCTATTTTTTCAAAAGTTAGTTTAGGGTTGGTGAAGGGGCGCAGACTGACAGCCTTGAAGTCTCTAGACTCAGTGCAAGATTTCTGCAAAAAATTTATATTGCTGACATCTCTAAAATTGGTTTGATTATGTCACTCTCTAGTGGCCACAATCTAAAGAGCATATAAACCCTAATACTAGTCACTGTCAGCACAGTACTGTGCAGGAACCCACTGTGCAGGTCTGAATGGTTTAGGCATTGCTGCTATTTCAGGAGGGACTGAAAAACATCTTGGTTTTGTGTGTCCCCCAATGGACAGCAACAAAACAGTTGTCTCAGAATAGTGTAATCTATATTTTATCTCACAATAACTTAATAGAAATAATGTATTAACTCTTGATTTTTCTGTACCTATTCCAATCTCTCTTTGCTATAGTCGGTGCAGTTGGATTGAAAATAGGCTCTGCTTGAAATGTAATTTTAATTTGTAAAGAACTGGAGAAAGTGAACAGAAGTTCATGCTTTAAAAATACCTGATTATAAATCCTCTTGCTTTCTGCTTCAAGATTGTCATCTGAGATGTCATTACATTCAAAATCCTTTGGCACATTGATCCTCCTAGAGTCTGAACAAATGTTTTGAGGAGTCCATAGCAACTCTACTGCATGTTCAGACAGTATCTTAACATGTGAACTATTATGTGGTACCACCAGAGGAACCTCCATTGTTTTCTTCCAAGGAGCTGAGTGCCAGCGATCTAATATATACTGAGTTTGCCTTTGAGTTTTTATCTCCTTGGCATGTTGGATGGAATTGAGCTGGTCAAAATCTTCAGAGCTTCCAAAAACACCAGCATCGAGGATCTTAATAAGGAACTTGAGTGGGAGAAAGAAAGAAAGAACAATGCTATCACATTTACATTTTTATTTTTTCACAATTTTAAGAGATATGAAGTTTGTTAATATTTAAAGAGCCATTTAGGTTTCTACTTAAAAGCTAAGAGCCAGATTCCAGTATAACTGACCCCTGAGCAGATGTACATTAATGCTGCACAAAAGTTTTAACTGTAACTGTTTTTGGCTTCATGCACAACCCACCACACCCACACACATCTGCTCATTGTAGGGGTACTTTGCCTGTAATCGAGTTACTCTGTGATGGGTCAGGCTGAGCATGATCTCTGCAAGAATAACACTGAGCATATCCCCTGACCCCTAAGTGCCACTCTGGAATGGCCCTCCCTGGCTAGAGCGTTACCTCAGAGGTTGGGAGGGAGCCAGACTAAGGAGTCTACACATTCCCAAATAGAATTTGGTCCCAATTGTTCTTTTGACATTATGTAATTTACTGATGACAAAAAACAATTAGACAAGCACAAAGATTTGCCTGCAGATACCCAACTGCAGGTTCTGGGCCTAACTAGATATACCCAGAAGACAAAGAAATGCCTGAGTCTATACTTACTGGCAAAGTGCCTTGAGGAGTCTCAGAAGACACTTGAAACATCGTGTCTGCTTTAGCTCCTTGTTTCCTTTTAATTTTCTTATATTCTTTCACAGCATCATCTACAAATTTAGTTACAATTTTTTCTAATACTGTTTGTGCTGTGTGAGGGCCACAAATGCTAAGTGTATCAAAGCCATACAGTAAGACATCAGAAACTTCAGCTGATTGTTCTGGTAAGCTAGTGCTGTGATGGTCTTCTTTTTTTAGGCCTTTGCCATGATTCTGCAATTCTCTTTCAAAGATGCTCTGATGTTTGTGTTCGGTTGTATCAGAAAATGCAATTAAAGTGTCATACAGAAGTTTTTTTGTGAGTTCGCTTGAGATATCGTCAGCCAGTTTATTTCTTTCTTGATCTTTCAACGAGCAGCTAATACATTTGCTCTTGTTTACTTCTTCTGTGTGACTGTCCTTATTTCTCATTGGAAACGCATCTTCTGCACTTGTCTCTTGCTTTATCGGTGTTAGTGCTGTTGTTTCCTTATCTGATTCTAAACATACTAAGTAAGTTTGACAAGTTAATTCATTGGACATATATTGATAATTGGTAGGAAACTGTGCTTTGTGCTCTTTTCCTGATGGCATGGACATGTATGATCTCGACTTGTTTTCTTTCAATGCTGAACCTCTTGCACTGTATGTGTCTTCAGGTTTCTGCTCTGTGTATCCTTTCCCCTGCTGGTTATCTTCAGCACATTTGCAATCCCCTCTGGATGACCCATCATCATAGAATGAGTCTTCATCCCTGGAGTAATCAGAACTCTTTTCATTATCCTCCAAGAGATGTGAAATTTGATCAGGTCTGACAAACACGCCACAATAATTAGCGCACACAAAGTAATTCACTCCTCCATAAGTTCCATCATGATCACCTTCTGGTTTATCAAGGGCCACGCCAGCCCAATAACCTTCATCAAAACAGGTACATCCCTTGAACTTCAGGGTACCTGGCTGGATGTGCTTCACTAATACTCTGTCTCCAATGTCAAATGATAATAATGGGTCATTCTTATCTTCCTGAACTTTGGACAGCGTTAAGAATGGCTTGCATTGTTTCCTTGATTGTTCAGGCCTTTTAATGGCTTGACTTAAAGAAGTGGGCCTTGATACACCAGATGACCCTAATTGCTGCAGTGTTGTCTCATTTTCTGCTGTCACATGTTCTAATAAGTCCTCCTTTACCCCTGAAATAACTTCTTTACCCCAACAACATCCAGAGACAATCACATCCTTAACTGAAAAAACCTCCATTAACTCTGGAGATGGTGGGGGAAATTCTTCAGGCATAATGCTGTCGCCTAGTGAGGGCAACTCATCCATTGGTCCAGACACATCTTCATTCAGAGAATGCTGTGAATCTCTCATATCTGAGAATGTCATTTGTTCTGGTGGAGGAGGGAAGTCTTCTGTGCTGAAGCTAATGTCATCACTTTTTACACCTATATTTTCTGGGGGTGTGGGAAGGTCCTCACTGTAAAATGAGAAATCTTTTTTATCAGATGACGACAAGTCAGTACTTCCATAGGACAACACTTCATCAACTGGAGACAGTATTTCTGACAACGTTTCTTTATCAATGGGAGGCAGAACCTTATCAGTGATCAATATCATATCTTCACTCTCAGAAGGGCAGCTCTTCGCTTGTGGTGACTGCTTTTTGGAGGAGATAGAAGAAAGCGGGATCATCTCAGATGTCTTGAAGGTTAGACTTCCTGTTGCAGAGTTATTTTGATTTTGTACAGCCACCCTTTGAAAGGTTTGTATGTCAGATGAACTGACTTCAGCTTCTGTAGGAACCTCTTCAGAACTTTTTGGCATCGGTAAGTGTGGAGATGCAATTTCATTTGGTTTGTTGGATACATGTCCTTCAGTTAAAAGTTCTGGGTGATTAGTTTGAGGTTCTTCTAAACCTGACAAATCTCTGGAGTCTAGTGAAGAGTCTATAGGAAACAATGGTATTTGATCATTTGTCATCCATTTTTTAGGTGGATGCAATACACTGTTATTGAACTGTTGAGTAACAGCATCTAGATGCTTCAGGAAACTGTCAGGTGGAAACCACATGAATTCTGCTTTGCTCAGACCAACTGATAAATCAGAACTTCCACCATTCTTTTCTACTTTGCTAGTTGCAGAAATGGAACCCTGTTGTTCAAAGTTCTCCTCAGTATAAAAGTCGTCATTATACAATAAGGAACTAGATGATGAATCTGAATCCTTCCTGGATTTTCCTTCAGAAGGGATCTCGTTTACATTGCTGTTTTCTGAGCAAGGCACTAGAGCTGAAGCTTCCAAGTATGGTTTGCCCCTTCCATTAGCAGTGTTATCGAACCGATAGGAAAATGGTTCTTCTCTCCCTGAGGCACTTAGCTTTGGCATTTCACTGTTTGAAGAGATGACAGAATGTGATTCATAAGCACAGCCATACTCTGAAACATCTCCAAGATGTTTTTCAGAGCCATGAAAGAGCGATGAGGCCTCACAATTGCAATTATCATAGGGTACTTGTTCATCACATATATCACTGGATAATAATTCATTTCCGTCATTTACTGCTATTGGTGTCTTTATTAAAGGATTAGGAAACACATCATCATCCTCACACAGTTGTTGCTGGATGGCAAACTCCTCAGGGATGCTGATATCAGTGTCCTCAGCATCTAATTCACCGTCTGAAACAGAGCTTTCTGAGACATTGATCCGAACAGCAGAAACTTTATGAAACTCAGGGAGGGAATTATATGAGTTTGCACTCTCACAGCTCTGAGATGAGTCTTGTGATTTGGTGGATGATACTGTGGAAGCTAGTCCCTCTGAACATTTTTTCAAAGCAGGCTTTTCCTCAGCGGGATCACAAGGCCTGTTGTCCAAATGCTTAATCAACTGGTTGTGCTCCGCAGGATTTTTCTCACATAGTGCAAATACCTTCACTACTACTTCTTCTTTCTTAACTGGAACATCTGCAAAATCAGCAATCAGGATAATCATTTAGTTGTATTTTAAATGGTTGCTGTCAAGTAGTTTAGACTTCAGATCCTACAATCCTTTACTCCTAGGGCCTTTGCTCCCCTATTTCAATTGGGCTTGACCCAGGAGTACCTGTGTGGATCCAGCTGCAGGATTGGGGCCTATTTTCTTTTTCTTTTCCTTTTGTTGTTTGCAAGAACCTTTTAGAAACTTGCAAACAACATTTCTCGCCCTCCAGGATTTGTCCCTTTCCACCGGGCAAATACTGATTTTTGATAATATATATATAGTACTTTCCTACTCAAGCCATACCTTCCATCCACAGTTGCATTTTTCATGCCAAAGTCAATAACACTAACTGTGCAGTCAAGGTAAGGGCTATTTATACACTGTACATAAATTTAAAATGTGCCAGATAATACTGAAGAGCTAAATAATTTAATGAGTGAGCAAACATCATAACCTCCAGTATGGTTAATCAGAAGGGTTTAAATCTATCAAATCACTATCAAAGCGTAGACCACGATCATTTGAGCTAAAGGAGTAATTCCACTATCTAGTAGCAACAGTAGGCCATTATCTTCTATGAGGACTGGCTGCTAAAGGGGTTTGTGAGTCAGTTGCAAGCCACTAAAAATAAAAGAGTTAACTGGAGACAGCAATTAATTCAGCTGGTTGCACCTTCTTCTTCTTATTTATTTGTATTAAGCCTAGCTGGGGAAGGAGCTATTTGGGGAGCATAAAGAGAAGAAGGCCAGATGTGAAGGAGGCTGCTGGGAGAGAGGGGAAGAACTCTGCAGTCCATCTCTAGTTGGTAGGAGTGAAGGAAGGCAAGCCAAGGAAGGGGCTGTGGGAAAGGGCCTGAAAGAAGGCCAAGGTAGTAGGAAATCCAGGGACACAGCAAATCTTAGCTGCTCACCACAGTGTCCCTGCCTGGATTGGAACCCGAAGGAAAGGAAGGATCTGGGGTCCTTTTTGGTCCACTGTATAAGCTGGTATGGAAATCCCCTGACACAAGGGGAAGAAGGACTATTGAATTTGGAGCTGGGGAGAAAAGCTTGGAAGGCATCACTGTGTAAAAGAGTGGGAGGATATCTCTGCAGAGCCTGGGAAGAGGTGAAGAGGATGCAGACAAGTGAGCCTAGGCAGCAGCGAAGAGTTATGTTTGTTTGAGTTTAGTTTATTGGACTCTTTGTTTGCCTTGGAAGGAGTGAGATTAAACATGACTTGATTGGAAGGCTGAGTAATGAGAAGACACTGATCTTCACAGGACTCTAGCGACTGTTGGCAGGGAGAGCTAGAGGAAGAGAGCCTGCTACTCTTACACCCAGCCATAAGGGGGCACCAGCTGTGAGTCAACTCTTCTACGGTGTTATACAAACACACAATCTTTATTGCAAAAAATCATTTGTTTCTTACCTTGCACTGGAAGGATTTTAGACATTTGGAATTTTTTTACACCCACATAAGTGATAGCTGATTCTTGTTTGGCGTCCACATTTATCCTGAAAATACAGTCACACACTCATTGGATTTAAAGTATCCTATCAGTGAATTTATCGACAGCTTGGCATCCATTAGCATTTTAACCTTGTATTAGGGTGAAGTTAACGAATGCTGGATGTAATGTTAAATATCTCAGTCATTGTCTACACACAATACATAAATACACTGTTAAAGATAAAATGGTATTCCTTATTTTTTAACTGTGTTGTCAGACACTTAAGGCCTGAATCCAAGCCCACTGAAGTCAATGGGAGTCTTTTTATTGACTTCAGAGGACTTTGGATCAGCTATTAGAAGTAATTTCTTACACAAGTAAACAGGAAGTCAATGCAAATGAGAAGTAAACAGGAAGTCAATGCTTATGAGAAGCTTACTCCATCAGACCCATAAAAGGATTCTGCATAAACAAATTGGCATTTTGAATGGGAGGAGTTAAGTCCTGATTCATTATGTTGCATCTTATATGATCTTCAGACGTGTGTATGCTATAACCATAGATTAGGTCCAAATGTTCCCTTGGTTGTATGGCTCTCTGGCTCCCAACAGTTTCAATGGGATGTACATACTGGTGCAGAACTTGCCCCTTTATCCAAGTCTATTAATCTGGAAGTACAATCCATTCTTGTTGCTCAGCTATGATTTCATATCATGTTCCAATTCATTGCTTTGAATCTACTATGATTCAGCTCCTCTGGAAATCAACGCACGGCCTGAGCAGTCACTCAGGCCCTGTCTACACTTACCTTTGCGATTCGGCAGCAGTCGACGGGAGGTACACAAGTGACGTAAATCACTTGCGAATCTCCCGTCAACTTTGCAGCATCTCCTCTGTGCGCCGTCCACATTGCAGCACTACGCCACTTACCGGGGTGGTTTTCCTGCGTCGCTTGCTGGATCGACTGGGCGTGTCTATACAGACCACTCAGTTGATCCAGAGCAATCGATCTGACGGCAGCAAACTTGGCAAACTTGGGTAGACCCAGCCTCAGTGAAGTCAGGGTTTCCCTTGGAGCTATGCAACAGATGGCGCCACCCCTTATGAGACCACAGAATGGCAGTGGAGCTGTTCTGTGGTTTCCCCTCAGTGGGGGAGAAAGACTGCTGGATGCTTGCAGAGGTCCATGGCACATGAGGTGAGCAGACCCCTGCACAGGGTCCCCATATCCTACTTCCCCCTTTCTGCAGTAGAACCAACCACTTGCAGTGTGTCAGGGCTCTCCGAGACCTCAGAAGTCGAGGCAGGCTTTGATCTTTTGTGAATGAAACAGAATATGGGACAGGGGTCCATGCTTTCAGGGGTTATTGTACCTCTGCTCCTCTGGCCGCCTTCCTTTTCCTGTCTGTGCATCCACTGCGGAGGCTCCAACTGAAATCAACCCTGACCCTCTGTCACCATCATTAGCCTGCATGGACCACAGTTAAGGGACAAAGGAAGAATCAGCCCCAAGGATTATGTAGGAGAAACAGAAAATATAAATGGAGTGCTGTACTGCCATCATAACCCAGCCCATCAGATCTGAGGGTCATACATTAACGTACCACAACAAAGCATCAATACAAAGGGTTAGCGTTTACGCTGCTAGCTTGAGTTCCAACAAGCCTTCATGCTGTCATGCTGGCTGATATTGATGATTTATTGGTTGCATGTCTATCTGGGAAAAAGCCAGTTTCTAACATAAATAGCAGCCCTGCCACGCACCGTGTTTGGATTGTCCGAGCCTTCATCTTCTCCTGAAGTCTCTTGGCTTCTTCCTTCCACTCTGTTCACCATTTCCATTGTTAGAGTATCACTCACTAATTCTTCCACGGAAGATGAGGTAGCATTACCTATAATACATAAATTATTGGGACACAGAAGGAAGAATCTAAGGCCCTGTGTTCTGTGCCAGCAGCAACATGCTAGATCTAACCATGAGAATATAAAGTGGGGCCAGATGTTTAGCATGGCTTTTTTTGACCAGTGTAATCAAGGATATTTTACTCCCCCAAGGACTGTGCTAGCCAAACTGTGTCTTCTACCACTGTTATACCTAAAGCTTCTAGTTCCCTCTGTCTGTCTATAGATGGGCTTATATAAAGCACTGATCACTGAAGTAATCTAGCAGGTACATAGGTAATATCTATAGGATGTTTTTATAAAAAACAGGTCTTGTCTAACGTGATTCTCAGACAAAAACTTGTTCACACTGGGAAGACAACCATGCTAGCTCTAACTAAACATATTTGTTCTACTCCTAGTTTGCTCCTGAAAGCACTACATCAAGCCTTTGGGCAAGGTAAATCAATATATTCTGAATGGAGATGTTTGATGAGTGCTAAGTTTTTCCCATGAAAATGCTGGAAAGAAACAACAAAATTTCCATTCCATTCAAAGTTTTCCATAGAATTTTTCAGCTTTTCTATGAAAAAACAAAAACATTTTGGTTTTCCTCCCTTCTTTTCCATTTCTGGAGGGAATAAAAGTGAGAGAAGGTTTGGGCAGGTGAAAAAATCAGGAGAATATATATATAAGAGAATATATCAGAGTGTTAAACTTAGGGGTGAAGGGTAAGAGGAAAGTTGAAAGACCCAAATTAGATGGATGGACATTACACAGAAGGATGTGATTAGGTGCAGTTTCCAAGGAACAGCTTCAAGACAGACTGAAATGGAGAAAATTGACTCGAAGACACAACCCCATACAGGTGGGACTAAGGCTAGAAGAAGAGGAAGGGGAAGAAAAAGTGATAACCAAAATATTTTGTATTTTTCAAAATTTAACAAAAACATTTAATTGAAAAACTAATTTTTCTTGAAAAAAAATTTAACAAAAATGTTTTGACCAGCTCTAATTCCAAGTCTGAGAAACCCTTGCGTAATCTTTCCTGGTCAGCACAGAAGGAGCCAGGTAGATAGCACTAGAAGAAAGAAAAATAGCTGTCCTGTACAAGAGTGTTAATGGGTAACCAATGACAAACCATATGCACTGTCCGCCTAGATTATGAAACAGAGCTGAATCTCTGGGTTGGAACACAAATGAGGATAAAGCGTGAAACCCTGGCCCTGTTTGAAGTCAATGGAAAAACTCCCATTGACTTCAGTCACCTAAAATGTGATTACTCACATGCTCGAAGTTAGGCACATATTTAAGTACCTTGTTGAAATTAAGCTTGTGCAAGGCCTATGTAATTTGGATCATTGTTATAAAAAAATAATTACACAAATGAATTGAGTGTCCCTCATCATGGGAACTCGGTGGATTTGATGCAGTAATGATACTCCATTAGTAAAAATGATACAAATGAGAACTGATGTGACTGTATATAAATATTTATAATACAGAGACTCTGCATACGCAGAACTATATAAATGATATAACTGTCTCATATATAAACAGCCAGTTTTATCTGTTATAAGTTGAAGTAGGAGCAAGAAATATGAACAGAAGATAAAACCTGGAAACAAAAATAACTCCAGTATGTCCTGTCAAAGTCTATCTTCAGCTGATTTATGTTCTTTTAAGATGTAGACCCTTAAATTATTTTGAAAATATCTCAAAAGAAAGTAAATTGTTAATGACACAATCAGAATAAGTTATGATTTTGTTCTAAGGATGCAGTGTAATCATCTCTCGTAATAACCCTTAGACAGATCTCCAACATTTTGCCCAACGTTGATTTATACATTCGATACAGTGAGCAAGACAGTTGGGTAATAAATGAGAAGACTGTCTCTCTTTCTGTCTATATTAAAGTTTGATTGAAATGCCTGAAACAGATTGGACATAATAGCATTAAATATGATTTACCAGTTCCTGGAAGAGTATTTTCTACTCGAGTAAGGCATAAGCTATACCAAGTGGAAAGTTTCCCCAAACCTTTCATTGTAAACTCACTGTCCTGGGAATGAATATCCTCATTGTCTTTAGGGGCTAGTGCTCGGTTTGAAACAAACTTCTTTTCCTTTTGATTGGATTCCTAGAATGTAAATGTTCAAAGGTCAGAGTTATGAGTATCATAAAGGAGAGAGAGAGGGGCCAGGTTTACACAAAAGACCTATATCGCTATAACTATGTTGTTCAGAGGTGTGAAACATCCACACCTCCTGAGCGACACAGTTATACCAGCCTAACCCCTTGCATGGACAGCGCTATGTCGATAGGAGAGCTTCTTTGCCAATCTAGCTACCACCTCTCACAGAGGTGGATTAACTATGCCGATGGAAGAAGCTCTCCCGTCGGCACCAAAGCGTCTTCACCAAAGTGCTACGGTGGTGCAGCTGCACCGCTGTAGTGCTGAACATCAGGACAAGCCCAGGCTCTGCAGTTGGGAGATTTGGTGCAAAGCCAGTTAGGCAATGTCTACACTGCAAAGAAAAGCCCCTGGATCAAACAACTTGGGCTTGCGAGGCTCAGGCTGTGGGGCTCAAATGAGCAGTGTAGACATTCTACCTCGAGCTGGAGCCCAGAGTCCAAGTCCAGGTTTCAAAACCCAGGCTCCGGCTCAAGTGGGAATGTCTGTGCTGCTGTTTTTAGTCCCATTGCCCAAGCCCCATGAGCCCAAGGCCACTGACCCAGGCTGTGAGACTCAGCACCAGGGGTTTTTCATTGCAGTGCGTGTGTACCTGCCGAGCATGCCTACCCAGCAGCTCGGAGCATGCCTCCTGGTCCCAAAAGGCACACTTGTGCTAGCTCCGCACGCTAAAAACAGCAGTATGGAAGCTGCTGCAAGGATGGTGGCTCGGGCTAGCCATTTGAGCTGGTCCCCGGGGGGTAGGGCAGGCTTGGACTCAAGCAGCTAGCCAGAGCCGCTGTCCAGGTAGCAATGACCACACTTATATTTTTAGCACACAGAGCTAGTGCTGGTCTGCTTATCCAGGCTGGGGGGCTCTCTCCCAGCTGCTGTGCAGACATACCCTTGAAGGTCAGGTAGTGGCCAGGCCTATGGAGAGACTTACATACTGCTATGCAGCCTCCCTGCATTTCTGAAGGTGGGTGTTGGGGATAATAATCTGTTGGTGTGTGCACATAATAGTTTACTGCCCTTGGGAGCAAGGGAGGGGAAGATTGGGTTGCTGCTTTGGCCACACAGCAGTTAAGCCTCAGATGAACAACATACAGCACAAGAGAGCCAAGTTTTCAAACCAGTTACTCTTTGTAAATTTAACTTAGGTAGTCAAGATCTTAAAGGATGAAATTCACTCTTGTGCAGAGGGGCTGGTGCAAAGCCAATGCACCACTTCATCCTGGTGTGGACTGGCACATTGGCCTTGGAGTAGAGGCAGGGCAGTGGCCATAAGTAGACACAGAATCTCAAAGTCAGATGTGCTTACAAGAAATTCCTGGGTTTTGTCTTCTATTGGAATAGCTGTGACTGTGGCTTCATCCATTTTGGCTGAATTTGGATCTTCTGAATGGAAGAGAACATGACACCTATCATGAATCTCTGAAAGACATGAAGTTCTGAAAGTTACAACAATGTATTTTAATGCATGAGTAAGTTAACTTACACTTTATTTTTTTGTTACGTTCAGTGCAAATTTTTCTTAGTTTACAAATAGTGTAAATTTGTAAATTTCTTAAAAGACTTTTTAAAGATTTTGCCTCAAATATTCCTTGTCTGCATAAAAATCACCCCAACAGAAGTGGCAGAAATTAACACTAATACTTAACATTATTCAGACATTAACTGTCTAATCACACAGCTATTTGTTTAGGCCCATCCTATCCATTTCATTAATGTACTAGCACACTGATCTCCAGCGATGCAAAACTACCCTTCCTTTTAGGGATTTGTAGCAGGGAGAGGTGGCCTTCCTTGGATGGCGACACATATGGAGGGCCATCCACCCCGTGGTGGGCAGAACCAGGAAGTCCACACCCACCAGACCAGAAGCAGAGGGGTGGGGCAGGAACAAGAAGTATAAGAGGTGGGCCCTGTACATCAGTTGAGGAGGAGACACTGAAGGAGACAGATGTCTCCCGCTGGCACCTGAACCCACCAGAGACTTCTGCCATTCCAGCGATGACCCCGAACTACTAGAGTCACCAGAGATGCACAAGTCTGAGGAACTGCTGGGGTTACTTTTGGCTGTGTCCCCTGAGGAGGCAGAGGACAGTCCTGGGACACGGGCGCTTCAGTGACAGGGGTGGAAGAAGCCCAGGGATAGCCAATTGTGGACTGGCTGTGCTCATACTGGAGCATTGGTCAGCACGTTGCAGCTGGAGTCCTGCTGACCTAGTGGTGGAATGCTCCACTGATGTTAGGACCCCGGGCTGGGACTTAGTGGAGTCAGGTGGGCCCATGTCCCCCTACCCATCTGCCATGCCACACTTGGCGCGGCAGACCTCCTCCCCCCACTAGCCCAGGAGGCCTGCATTAGTGCTGACCCCCTTGCCCTGCCCTGCCTGAGGTCCAGGGGCACTCAAACTTGGAACTGCCATACCCGGCCTGGGAATCCCAGGAACTGCGAATCTCCCCTTTTGATTTAGGCTGTTACTCCAGGGCATGATGACAGGGAGGTGTGGCCTCCCTCCAAGGTTGACACAGAGGGAGGGCCACCCCCACCCTGCATCCCTTGCACACTACAGGGTTCAACTGAAATACCTCTGTTTTTGTTACCCAGGAAGTGAAATGGAAGGATGGGAATTTTAGCTAGTATTCATGCTATTAAGAAAAGGACCCGTGAATATCGTCAACCGTCAGAAGAGTCCACATTGCACAGTGAGTGTTTGTGTGTAAGAAAATATTGATCAGATTTTCCAAGAGAGACATCATGAAATTTCCAGCTTAAGTCCCATCAGTTTATACTTTCTGAGTGCAATCGTGGCCTCACTGAAGTGAATGAAAATTTTGCCATTGACTTCAATGGGACCAGGAGTTTATCCTCTGAATGCAATGCAGATGACATAAAATCTGTGGGGCATATTATGAAACATCATAAGTACTGAGTGTAACTTCTTGACATGCTCATCAACTGTCTGCCAGCCTAACAATATCAATCTGCATTTTGTATACTGCGACCAACTGTGCAGCATGTAAAACAGGGATCTCAAACTCAATTGGTATGGCGGGCCACATTTACATTGAGTTGAGTTCAGGGGGGCCACACATAACACACACTTCTCTGCTCTACCTTTCATGCTCTACTCTCCGCCGAAAAAATCTCCCTGCAGGGTGAAATTCGGCGGCACAGTAGAAGAGGGAGAGGCTCTCACAGGGACTTGCAGACTCCACTCTCCGCCGTTAAATCTCCCTGTGGGGCCACATTCGGCGGCCATTTCCTTTTTAAGACGGCCACAACTTGCCTGAGCTCCGCTCAGAAAATACTGACAGCACAAGCCTGCGGCCGGATTCGGACTGCGGGCCACGTAACACAAGCCCGCGGGCCGCAGTTGGCCCGCGGGCCGCGAGTTTGAGACCCCTGATGTAAAATGTATTGCCTCACTGCACAAGACCCATTTGTATTTATAATGTCTTCTGTTTCCGGCATTCTTTAGTTTCTTATGCTGGGATTTCCTGGCCCTAAAGAAACCAGTTTGGCATCTCTTTAATTCCCCTAGAATTAGTGCTTAAGTCTACCCACTGAGATAAGTTCCACTGTGTTATAAAAGCAAAACTATTCTTCAGTGTTTGAAGCTGCCTGGTAGCCCTGAGAAGTCCAGCCTGGTGATGACAAAGGCCTGGATAACTGGCAAGGTCTACTTAGGAGCCAAAAATGTAACTAACCTAGTCTAACATGAATACCTTATGGTGGTTCAAAGGAGGGCTGTGACTTGTGACCTTAAACTAATTGGCCAATTTTAAAAGATAATTTAAGCAGCTAGGTTTCAGCTTTCAACTTCTACCATGTTTCCTAGTTTTGACTGAGTGGTCATGAATATGCCACACATTTGGATGGTTCTGGCATGGGAGCCTTTTTTTTAATTGAATACCTGTGTTTTCAGAGTCTTCATCCATTATGGGTGGCCGTGTGGTTTGATCATTGGAATCACATGGTTCCTGGGCCATTGTTTCAGTCTCCTCGGGGTCTTGTGCACCTAACCATTGTTTCCACCTGTGTGGGGCCTCTGCCTGTTGCTTGCAGTGCAGCAATGTTTTCTCTTTCTCAGTAGGGAGGCTGTAAACAATTAGACAACCAGTTAATGATTTCAGGTTGGGTTCATGTTTGCCAATTAATCATGACAAACCCAAGAGAAGTCGATAAAGGTATGTATCAGAGGCTGTTGGAAGTCCTTCTTAGCAGCTGGCGAATGCATATGTGGGTATATTTGTAAAAAAGAGCAGCAGAATGCTGAAGTCAGTAATGCTCCCTGCGTGGAACATTTATTTTTCCATTCCAAATATAGTTAGCAAAGAAATGGCATTTTGCCTTCATTTCCTCTGTTGCTGGGTTTTACATAGCTGAAATTCCCACCTTCTCACCCATAGACAGTAGAAGACTAGAAAAATCAACAGCATCAAGAGAAGCAAAGTAAAGGGCCAAATTCTAACCCCAGATGCCCACACGCTGCTCCCACTCAAGTCAACAAGGATTTGCTAGGTTTCAACAGATCATGTTCTGAGTTATTTTATATGAAAAAATCTAACGTAACAATCTGTAGCCATTAGAAATTCACATGTTGGTCACCATATATAAGTTGAACTTAACGGGCAGGGAGATGGGACTCATATCCATCTACTCCAAAGGCATAAGGCCCTAGCATTTGAATTGAAGGAGATTTTCCATTAACTGTTAACAGCATAGGCTCCATGACACACAGCTGAGCAATTCGATTCCACCCAACAGAGGGCAGAGGTACATACTAGCCATTTACTACAATAATACTGAAACGCTTTTCATATGTTATCCATTGGGCTAACACTAACAATATTTTTGCTTGTAGGAGTTAATCAGCTATTCGATAACTGAGAAATATATATCTTTAATTTTTTTTAATTTGAACAAAATGGTTTTAGGTGGGCAAGTAAAACATCAAATATCACCAATGCCTAAAATTGCAATAAGAAATACATTTTAGAGTATTTATTTGAATCCTTAGCTGAAAATTGTTGTTTATTTGCCAACATAACATGATAACATATTTTATTATGATTTTTATTTCATTTTATAATTATAAACTGTGTAAAACATTCAGATTAAAGCCACTATGTAGGATAAAGCTTAATAAATATAATTCTTTAGGATGATAAATTGAGAAAATGCAATAATCATTCAGAAGTGGTATAGATTTGCTTAAATTTACAGCAATATCAAGTCTCGCTCTGCATAAGGATACATATAGTTTCTGTTCCAAACCCCCTTACGTCAGTAGGAATCTTTCAATTGACTTCCATAAGCTTTGGATCAGGCCCCAAGTTTTATAGGGGAATGATGCAAAAATAATATAGGATTACTTCTGCTGTTAATGTTTTCCTATTAAACTAGGGAAGCACTGTTACAACATTTCCCGTTTGGATGAGGCTCTAGAGATGGTTTTCAGGAAGGGTTCGCTTCTTTCCAAATGAACAGATATTGCAAGATGTTCTGAAGTAGCTTAGCATACACATAACATGTTTCAATGCTGGAAGCAGAAGGCTTATGAAGTACAGTATCACAGGTGACTCGTTACAAGCTCTGGAATGCAGTACCTGATACCAGCCTGATTCATTCATATATAGATATAGATATAGATATAGATATATGCCATACTTGTATATAGATGATGTGAATATATATATATATCATATATGCCGTACTTTCAGAAAGTCAGCATTTACTTGTTACATTTGGGCAGTTTGAAACATTATTTCAATTTTGCAAGTATTGCTCTACTTCCCCCCCCACCCTCTCACCCCCCCCACAACTGCTTTGAGACAGTAACCGAGAATGATGATGACTTTTAATTATTTCCCTGACCAGTATAAAATATTAATGCAATTGCACTGGCGAATAGATAGCATAGTTACCATTCTGTATGCTTACATGTGAAACAGATCTGTATACAATAATGCAGTCACAGTTTGGGTACATTTTGAGCCCCACAAGGCCCTGTCTGATATAGACTCAGGTTAATATTCGCTCTGCCACTAAGAGCAAACTCGTCAGTAATAAGAAGTGAAAGTCCAGCCAAGAAACCTTTCTAACGATTCCTGTGACTTGTGATCAATAACTACATGAATTATAGATCAGTTTCATGCAGAGATTTATCTGAAAGCCTTTCCCTATGGGAAGCTAAGTAAATGCACAGTGTTGACTCACCAGCCTGCTATACAGGCTCTTAGTAACAATGAATGAAGCTCCTTTATATATATATATATAGAGAGAGAGAGAGAGAGAGAGCGCGCAAACTAGTTTTTATGTGTACATTTATCTTCCCTTGCTTTGGAAGGCTGCTGTTCAAAGGGTATGTATGAAATACCATTAGTGTTCTTTAGATCTGCTTTTCAGAGGTGCTGAGGAGTCATTACTCCATTTGAAGTCAATGAGAATTGCAGGTACTTAGATGGGAGACCATGAAGATAGTTCAGATATTTGCCTGTTGGACCAATATGCCAGTGAAGAAATGTGCAACACTATTTTTGGAGGTGACATCTTCAGATGAGCTTTAATAGTATGGTTCCACTATAGTTTGTCATTAGAAATCTCATAGCACTTTCTTCATCTCCAAATTCCAACTCAGAAGACTATATTCTGCCTACAGAAACTCCCACTGCAGGTATCAGTTGGGTCTGTCCTAACCTGTTGTGTGTTACTGTTGTATGCTGCTCAGCAGCTGTAGCAGCATGTCCCACAGGTTATACGTAACCGTGACAAGTCCCTTATCTATCTCACAGGGGTGTTGAAAGCTTAATTAGCTATGTTAGAAGGGTGGTTTGGAACCTTCTGGGGCTAGCTAACAGGAAGATGATACTGGTACAAAAACTATGGAAGGAGGGAGAAAGTACTAACCACTGAAAAAATAAAATGAAACATTTCCTTGAAAACAGAAACACTAGGGCAAACATTTTCAGACTTGGCTGACTGAAGCTAGACATCTAAAGCCATGCTAAGGGCGTGTCTGCACTCCTCACTTGTGTTGGCATACAGCACCTCAGTCATTACATCACTTGTGCGTGTCCACACTATACTTGTGTTGGTGGTGCGCATCCTCACCAGGAGCACTTGCACCAGCTGAACTGCCAGTGTGGGGCATTGTAAGATGGCTTCTGAAAGGCAGCAACCGTTGATGTAAGTGACAACGTGTCTACACTGACTGCATCGACTTTACATGGACATTGTCTCTATGCCTCTCATGGAGGTGGAGTTATTAAGTTGGCATAGCAGTCAAGTTACATCAGCAGTAGCGAAATTTTAGTGTAGACACTGACAGAGTTAGGTCAATGTAAGCGGCCTTGTGTCAACCTAGCTCTGTAGTGCAGACAAGGGATGAGAGACTTAAATAAGGCCAAGAACCAGGACGGCACTTAGGCCAGTGCATAACTTTCAGCACGTGAGCAGTCCCACTGACCTCTGTTGACTGAGGGAGGTGCTTAAGTACCTTGCTGAGTCTTGCTAAAATTCTAAGCAGCCTGCTCTTCAGGGGTGCTGAGCACCAGCAGCTTCTCCTGACGCTGAAAATCCAGCCACTTATTTAGATGCCTAAATGGAGGTTTAGGTGCCTAACTTTAAGCAGTTACATTTGAAAATTTTGTCCTAAACCTATTTTTTTCCCTTTAAAAATCAAGGCACAGAATTTATAAGGACAGGTTTTCTGGAAGCATATTAAATGCAATAACTTAGAACCATCTGACACAAATACACAACTGTTTGGGGAAACAACCATTTCTCTAATTTTAGCTCATGGGATTAAATAGTTGATTACTCAATGCAACCTCTTCCACTCTCTTATGTACAGTAAGCTTGTGACAGACGATTAGCAGGGCTTTTCTTTGTACGAAACAGAGTAGCCCAATTTATAATGATAAATCCAAAGTGCAGCATTAGATATGAGATATTTATTTATTCCCTAGATTTGAGGATTAAGGCTCAGATTTAGCATATTGTCTTGATAGCTCTAATATGAGTGATCTAACTGAGTAACTGGAGATCATGCCATCTTCCGCCTAAATCAATGGGGATCTTTCCTTTGACATCAGGAAAAGCTGCACTATGATTCCTAGGAAATGGGAGAGCTGGCTCACAATTTTGAGCCATAAAATTTTCCCAATGAAACATGAGATTTTGTCACAATAGAAATATTTCACACAAAAATGACAATTTAAATTAAAATTTTCTGATTTTTTTCAATTGGAAATTTTGAAACAAAACATGTTCCTTCCAATCAACACCTTGGATGGTTGAAGAGATCACAATGGGAGAAAAGTTTTATTTCAATAGGAAATGCTGACAATTTTAATTTCAACATTTGTGAATCCAAATGTTTCTGACCTTTGCATTTCTGGAGAGTTTCCAGTATTTTGATTTGTGTCCCATTTTGGCATGAAAGCAAAATCTCACACTTTCAGAGTTTCCTGCAAAATGGAAATTCTATTTTCAGAACAGCTCTACTGAATAGATTGGTCAAGTCAGATTATCCATAAAAACATCCACCTCATTTAAATAACTCGAGCAATCGATGACCCAAAACTCACCATCTTCTCAACAAACATATGCACATACCTACGCACTGTAGTAATTAATGTAGCAGTTTTCAACAGTTTGGTGAAAGTAATGGTGAACTACATATATGGTGCACAGGGGTGAAATACACCCCAGAGCGTAGACAGGCATTACAGGATCTGCTGCAGGGAAAGACTCTGGCAATTGGGAATACTGAGATCCGTCCCTGCTAACTCCCCACTGCCAGAACCTTTCTGAAATAGAGCTAGTCTACATTAGAAGTGCTACATCAGCGCAGCTGTACCTTACGCAGCTGCGCCGCTGTAGTGCATCTGGTGAAGATGCTGTTTGACGATGGCAGAGCTCTCTCCTGTTTGCATAATTACTCCACCTCTGCGAGAGGCAGAAGGTATGTCAGCGGGACAGCGTCTCAGCAGCGTAGAGAGCGCTTAGGTCACTGTAACTAGAGTCACTAATGGGGGTGGCTTTTTCACAGCCCCGAGCAATGTATGTTATATCAACTTAAGCGCTAGTGTAGACCTGCCCATATAATCGTGGGACTGGAAGGGACCTGGCAAGGTCATCTAGATCAGTCTCCTGCTTATGGCAGGACCAAGCGTTATCTAGACCATCCCTGACAGATATGTAGCTACACACTGCCATGTGGTCCTGGTGTGCTTTTCACGGTGATATGTAGCCAGAAGTGGTGTGTCGTGTAGATGTAGCCTGTAAGTCTAAGACAAAAGTTAACAGCTTAGACAGATGGCAGGAGCACATGGAAACAAAGAGATGATATTGGTCAGCATGGTAAGCATTGGCTCAGCACATCAACTGCCTGACCATAATCAGGTTTTCAAGTCTTATAGTTCCATATCTCACTCCTGAGTCTCAATGCTTTGCTTTAATGAGTGATCACTTATCTGGGATATAGCAGCCCCCATCCTCTTCCCAACTGATTTTATCATAACTGTAAAAAAGGATGTAAAAGATATTACTGACCCCTCATATTTCCTGCTTTGTGTATTCTCTAACTGGGCACAACTGTTTCCTTTCCTTGACAGAGCAGGCTTTTCTGAGTATGCTGTAGCTTCTGCTGGCATGGAGTACGTTGCTGGGCTGGAAATCATGCCAGTTGTCTTCTGCTTTATTGCCTCTTCAATGTCTTCTGGGCGCTTTGTAAACTAAAAGGAACAGGGCAATGTGTAAGAGTTTACCTGGGTTCCTTCAGCAAGTGTCAGCTCTGAATTTAGTTATTTTCTATTCCGGGAGACTACAGCAGGCTGAAAGAATATCCAGTAAATACCCATTGACTTTATTGGGAGCAAGATTAGGCTAGCACTGAATGCTTCTGAAAATGCTACCCTTAAAATATACATATAGGGCCAAATTTTATTCTGATACACCAGTATAAATCTGCATTCTCTGAAGACAATGGTGTTACACTGGATTTGTTCTGATGGAAGTAAGTCCTGAATTTTCAGCCCTTTTCTGCAGGTGTCAAAGGCCCTTTCTACTGTGGAACCCCTACAGTCCTGCTGTATACAAGGGGAAAGATTTCAGGAGCCCACGTAAGGGGTGTGCATCCTCGGTATTGTGGCTCTTTGGGAATGGAGTGTGGGCAACCGATCTGCTATGTTGGGCATCTACCTCTTTTGAGCAGAGCTAGTACTACCACTGCTGGATTCTGCCAAATCGGCTGGCGGAGTATAATCAATACAAAGACCCGCCCTAGATGATGATGATGATAGATCGCATTAATCTAGATTAATAGTCTTGAGGCGAAAGGTTAGAACATCAACCCCAGGAGCCTTTCGTCTCTCAATTTCGTCACATCACAAGTGCACCCCAGTCTGTGCGGCAGAGCATTTATATGTTGATTGGCCACACGGGTGGAGTGAAATTTACTCACGCTAGGCCTTCAGCGCAGCTTATGCCAGCCCTGCGAACTGTATTCACCAGCTTGTTGATGCAAGTAATTTTTTTAATGGGCAAGTAAAATATCATTCCTCTTTTCCCTTAGGAGTCAATGCCATAGGGACATTTATCATCGCTTTGCCTTCATTACTACAGTTAATAAGATACCAAACCCCTGGCTTTCCTCTACCTGTAATGCCCCCAAATCTGTCCATGTCAAATGTTACTGTAGCCTTTAAAGGATTCTATTAACCTGTGGCCCTCCAGCCAATATACGCAGCTCCCGCTGGAGTTGTGCTGTCGATTGCTGCATCAGTAAGATTTCTCTCTGCTGTTTTAATAGCAGCTTTCTCTCCTGGTGAGCTGCCCTGTAGATATTTCGCAGGTGCCTAATTTCTGCCTGCACAGAGCAGAAGAGGGGTAAGTATAAGTTACAGTAAAATACAAATATACATGAAAAAGGCCTACAGGTCAATTTATAATATTCAATAACAGGTGGAAATATTGCAATTAAAGTGCATTTTGGGTATTCAATATGCGTTTCTATTGTTATGAACATTTTTGTGCACCATTTTTTCAGTCTTTGCTTTGATCTGTGCTTGCTGACTTGTGCCCAGATACACAGGGCTGCTGACAAACAGGAAATATTTCGTCAAGTTATTAGGAAGTGGCAAATTGTTCTGAGTTTTGATGAGAGCATGTGCAGAGAAAACTGGGGGTCTGGAAGGGTGAGAGTGAGGCATGCTCCAGTAGCGTGTGAGAGCCGGCAACTCCATACTTCAAACTCAAGTTTTGACACTGACTCCCACTTGGGCCTGATTTTCCAAGGTGCTGAACACCTGTAGCTCCTTTTCAATCTGTGAGAATGCCAGTGCTCAACATGGGATTATAACAGAGGGACTGAAGAAAGAGGGTCAGGTTTTAGGAGGGGTGTAGCTTGGTGAGACATCAGGGGTCAGGTGAGCAAGCTGGACCTGGTTGCTATGGGATACACAGGCCTCTGTGCATGCTTCTGAGCGTGCTCAGTAAAGATCTCTGTCCTACAACTCTTATCTGCTCACTGCAACATTTATTGCTAATGACACAAGCACCTCTGAAAGTCAGGCCATCAGGCACAAGTTTTCAAAGGTGGCCACTAATTCTGGATAAGTTGGTTGTTGCTTGCCCAACTTGAGACAAACTGGGACAAACTGGGCTGTCACAACTCCAAATGAAGCCATTAGAGGCTGTGAATGCTCTGCAAATCACACTCCTTCAAGACATCTACAGTTGGAGAGGCCCCAAAATTTTGGAGGACACTTCTGAAAATCTGACTGGATAGGACTTGGCCAAAGTCCCAGAGAAATCTATGGCAGAGTCAGGAATAGCCTCTAGATCTCCAGACTCCTCTGTCTGTGTTTGAGTACCAAGACCATCTTTCCCATTCCTGCTAATAATCATGAAAACTTAACCCCCAAACCACTAGCTGTTGGCTAATTTCCTATATCTCAACAACAAAAGACTAATGTACCTCATCCAAACTGGAGTATACACGAAGAGTACATAACTGCAGTAGCACTGGAGTTAGAGAGAGAAATGGTGTTTCCTGCCTCTTTAAAATGTATGGAGTGCAGCCCATGGCATAAAATAACTTATTTGATGTATAAAAATTAACATGAATGAAGCATATTATACAGACTGTGCAACATTATGTACTCCTTTACTACTGTCCAAGAGATTTTCATCAGCTCTGAGTGCTAAATCTTCAGTTTATGTTTCGAGAAGAAAGCTGGATTGTGTCACTGCAATAACATTACCTGCTCTTGCTTCAGTTTGGTTAGGATTTTGTGCTGCTTCTCAGCTATGGCAGATGCTTCCTTACTGTCTCGCAGATTATCCAGACAGCTGAAAACAGGATAGAAACCAAAATCACTACAGAAGGATGGTTTGGTGTGTGAACGTAATGCACATGACGATGCTGTGGGCTGGAGTAATGTGCTTATCCCCAGAACAGGTACATCAGTGGCCACAGCGGTAGAAGGCTCCCCACACTGCCCTGCCTGTATCTCAACCGATCAGGAGAATGAGAAGATACTGCAATATTCACAGCCCATTGTGCCCAGGCCTTCTTCACAAGATGGCCAGATTTCCAGAAGCCCCCAGAATGCCGCAGCTCTCATTGATAGCAATGGAGATTCCTTCCTCCACAGTGGGAGCTGCTAGATGATGAACTGTTTTGAACATTTGATCACTTTGTTTCAGGTGCCTAAATGGGAGCTGGGCTCTTTTGGACAGCTGGCGCTTACTGTCTGCGTCTTGTGATTCTGCCACTATGGAGTGACACCCACCAAACTTATTTGCTTAGGCCACCAAACAGCCACCAAATAGTAACAACTGCCAATGACTACCAGCTGAGACGCACAGCAGCCACTTCAGCAAGCGAAGTTCAGTCTTTCACAAGCCCCTTAGAGAGCTGTTCCCCCAGCCTGTCCCTTAGTTATTTTGCTTTTTGAGAGGCTCCTTGTTGTAGATGAAAGATGGTGCAGTGGCTTGGGCATTAGCATAGGCTTTAGAAGACTGGGGTTCAATGCCTTGATCTACCCCAGGCACCCTGTGTGAGCATCTGTGTCTCTTTCTTTGTTTCAGTTTCCCCCTCTGTGAAATGGGGATAATGTACTTCCCTAACTCACAGGCTGCTATGGAGCTAAATTTTATCCTCACCAGTGAAAATTTCACCCCAAACTGAGGAGGGAGTGAGGGGTTCCAGTTCAGGCTGACCTGCATGGTATGGCTTTCCTCTTAGGTACACCTAACTGAAGGCTAGCAGGAAAAGGGTTAACGGTCACTCCGGGTAAAGGAATCACGCATCTGCATCTCCGCAGGAGCTGCAAGGCTGGGTCAGGTGTGAGGAATTTACTAATTACCTCCAACTCCAGTCCCCAGGCAGGCAGTTGCTGTGAGAAGCCAGGGGAGCCAAACCACAGATAAAAGCTTTGCTGGAGTAAAGCCATGCCTAGCATGTGGTTGAAACAAGCTGGGCCTGGTTCCTGCACTACAGCTGTGGGGCAGGCCTGCTGTACTTTAAATTTGCCCTGTAAAGGGGTAGGACATTTACTTCTTTGTTTTTACAAAGTAGCCCACCAGGAAAGGGGTACCAGCTCCCTTGAGTGGGCAGAACAAAACCACCTTGTTCTAACTGGCCTGTTGCAGTCAGACAGAGTGCTTATCATGTACTGACATAAGGACTCTGTAAGCAAAACAGGCTCACCGTTTCCCATGCTCTAGCCAGGCCAGCTCTGCCTTGGTTTTCTCCTGAAGGGCTTTTTCTCTCAGTCGAAGAAGGGCAGTCTGGTGCCGGGTTCGTAGTTCTTCTTCCCTCAAGTACTGCTCGGCCATTGTCAGACTAAAATGGCAAAAGGTGCTGGACCCTCCATAGAACTGACTAATTTCGCTCCACTAAAGACAGAAGCAGAGGGCTGGATTTATTAGGGGGAAGTTGCTGGATGTCTCACAAGCGTGGCATTGCAATTAAAAGCAACATGGTGACTCCATCTGCAATGATTAGCAGCAGAGAAACTCTAGAGCCCAAGTACCTGGCTTGTGGAATCCATGTGTTCACTGCTGTTTCCTGAATCGTCTGCTGTGGGCATCTTGCTGTTGGGCTGATTTACTGAAGGAGGCAAAGGATTCAAGGATTGATAGATGTGTAAAGAGTCCCCAGGCTTTGCAGACAGGGATCCTAAAGAAAGAAAGCATTAAAGTCACTGTAAGTAAAATATTTCTTCATATCATTGGGGGGAAAAAGTGATGTATCCCACTTCTAAAACTTTATAGCTTGGTCATAAAAAATAAAGATTAAAGCTAAACAATTTAGCTTTCTAATATGCTCCCAAACAGATCAGTTCATACGGCAGTCCAGGTGAGTTAGCTTCCATTCCAGAATACTAGACAATCTGAGCACAGAGTCAGAAGTTTGGTTCACACTCGTGTGTTGTAATCCCTGCTTTGACATTGACTCCTCCTGTGACCTTGGGAAAGTCACTTAATCTTTTTCTCTGTTTCCCCTGCTGTTATATAAGTAAGGTTAATGACTTAACTCCCCAGAGTGTTCTCAGGGTTAATGTGTGTAGAGTGATTAGAAGATATAAAGATACTGTTGTGACTATTCATATATATGGTGAGTTAAATCATTTGGGGAAACATTTTCAAAGGGGAGTGAGAAATTTGATGAAAACTCTTCTCAAAGTCCCAACCGCAAAATGCTGTGCCACTTCTCGTATTACAGTACGAGATCTGTTGTTTGCCTCAAATGCCACTAAATCACCTAACTGGATGGTCACCTTGTTGATGGATTGAGGAATCCATGTTCACTTCCCCAGTGGATTTTCTCTCCATGGCTTTTATGGCATCCATCGCATTGCAGTTGATTTCGGTTTTCAGTGCAGATTGTTTTGGAGACTGTGCCCTAAAGCTACCAAAGGTGGGGGGGAAAAGAAATCCATTCTTACATATTAGCTGCAAGAGACAATAATAATACCTACCTCTTATACAGTGTTCTTCATCAATTGATCTCGTATGTTTCTTAACAATGTGTTAGTAATATTTATTCTATAGTGGAACTACTGTACATGAAAAGTTCTTTTCTGGTATTTAGTGCAGTGTGAGCTTGGAACCAGTTTTCAAATACTTAGTCAATGCCACTTTAAATGAGTGTTAAAATGTGCAATTATAGAAACACTTCTTCATGCCAGGCAGTGTCTATGCCCTAAGGTCCACAGTGCTGGTCAAAATAAATACTACTTCTCTACAGCTGGTAGCAATATATGGTTCATCCAAGATACCTGAGAGTAAATCAGAGGAATCGAGGAAAGGATGTTCCTCTTCACCAAAATAATAAATGAGAACTTATAGCCAAAAGCAAATTTTCCTTCAACAGAAAATACAGCAGAGATGTTTCCCTTCAGGATCTGGGCAGAAATCAGGCCAAGAAAGCTTGCAGTTGGAAGAGGTAAAGTTTACAGTGGAGACCTGAAACATCCAAAGGGTTAGGACACCACTCCCATGTACAGAGCAGCCACCCTGTGAACCATTCCCATAGTGGCCTTGGAGAACATCCATTGCAGAAACATATTGCTGCTGGACAGTTTGCCTATGCACAGTTCCTGAGTCATTTAACCTGAACAAATCACAGGGTAAAACAGTCAGGCATCCCATTGTACATTGCTTACTGTACCTGTCCTCAGCTGTATCATCTCTTCCAGGATCACCTTCACATTGATATCCTCCCTGCTCTTGCTTAGCACGCTTCGGTCTTGCCCTAACAGTACAGCTGGCTTGGGAGTTACTCAGCCCCTGTAAAAATTGAACAAATGCCCAATGACGAGTTATCTTTACAAAAGGTGTCACCTTTCAGCCCTTTCTGTAATTCTCACAGGATAGAAACTGATTTTATATAGTGCCTTTCATATGCCGGTTTCCTCTAAAGAGTTGTATTAACTAATGTGTTAGAGGCTAGCAGAGAAGTGATTATATATGTCCAACAATAGCTCAAAAAGAAGCTGCTCTGTTCAGTGAGCATGTTCCATAATGTTATGGTTATCCCCTGGTCGGTCTGTCTTTTTAAAAAGCCAATGAGATGTTAATCTTCCCCCAGGGTTGCTACTAGAAATGGACAGAGGTAGTGGTCTAAGGTAGCTTTCAAAGTATGGCATTCTTAATAATGTGGCAGTGCCCTAGGACTGCACATTGGGTCTGAGTCCAAGGCCTTGTATTTATGAACATGGGACCAAATCTTGAGATCCCTGACTCTGGCAAATACTCATTGATGCCAGTGGGATTTTGCCTGAATTAAGGACCTGAGTCCTAGAGACAGAAAAACAAGCAGTGTGCCAACCTCCCCACGTATTCCTCCTCTTGTTTCTTATAGGAGACCCATTGGCTCAGGTTAGACAATAAGGCCCGTGGGGTGTTAAATAGAAGTATCAGAGAACAGTTTACAAATGTTCAGGAGAAAAGTGCTCGGATACTACAGTAAAAGGTTCTACAGCGGGATGCTGGGGTAAAATTTTCAAAGGTGCCTGAATCGCACCAACTCTCTGTGGGACTCAGGCAACTAAGAGACTTGAGTCCGGATTCTCAAAGGTATGTGAGTGCCTACCTCCCACTGGCTTCAATGGACTTGAGTGCCTACGTACCTCAGAGGATCTGGGCTTTAGTACTTTTGAAAATACCCACTCAATCTGCATTCTTTGTTGATTCAAAAAACCTGCTGACTTCAAAGGTAGTTTCAACTGAGAGAGGCAGGTATGTGCTGGCCCCAGGTCTCAGTGACTCCAGAAATGATAGTGTCAAGTCTGGAATAAAGCCATTGTCCTGCTGCTGGGGCAGCACAGATTTACCGCTAATTGATGCTTGAGCAGCTCATCCAAAGACCTCTGGCTCTCCTGAGCTTCTAGCTTTGCTTTCTCACGTAGTATTGCCAGCTGCCCTTCCTGTTGGAGCTGATGAGCCTGTATTTGGGAGAAAATTGGAGGATTTAAAAGTATGTTTTAGAGTGATGGTAATGAACTAAAACCTCCCTGTGACCTCCTTACAAGGACCTTCTCAGTGCCAAGACCCTGAAAAATTAGTTCTTTATCCTATGGCTACAGCAGCAAACTGGTGCATATAGCCCAGCTTTTCCTGGAAACCCTACAATGATAAATGTGTAGGGGTGGGGAAATGAAAGGCTGAATGAGAAAGAGGAGTTCCGTTTCAAGTCCCAAATGTGTGGCGTGGGGTGTTTTAGGGTTTTTTAAGTGATTGTGTGCAAGAACTGTTTTTAAAATGGGGGGAAGTAGCTTGTCAATTTCAACACACACTGTCAGGTTCCACTCTCATGAGCAGCTACGTAACCATATTGGCTTCAGTATAGCTGCCCAGGCAGAATTTGTCCCTAAGGGTTGAAATCTAGGTGATTCTAGAGAAATAGCATCAAGGACTTTCTCGCCATCAGTACAGAAAAACTACCCATGATGTCCACCAAACAACCCCCCTCCCCCCCCACCACCACTGTGGCCTTCACTTCCTGGCTGCACTCTGCCCTTTTGGTGGTGCACTCTGCTGGTGACCTTCACCTCCTGCACAGCTGAATTTGGGGCCAAGGTGCAATTTTGCAGACAGAGGAAATTACAGAGAGAATGTGAGCATCTACAGGTGTGGTCCTGCTCCTTTGAAGTCACTCTCAGTGACCTTCGCGGTAGCAGGTTGGGGCACTGCCTCTTGCTGCTGAGGACACTGTCTCCTGTGGGTAATTTGGTCTTGTCTGCTGGTGCTAGAATTGGGTCTGCTGGTGGGGAATCGGGCTTAGCAGTTACGCTATGTGTAGGTGTCATTGGGAACTGTCCCTAGGTGGCAACACAGAGATCATAGGTCTAACACTGTTAGCTGTGCATGAAGGCAGGTATGGGAATATCCAGCATCTCTTCACATGGAGCACTGAATCCATGTTTAATTTTTCTTAGGGTATGTACTGTACCTTCAGTTTGTGAGCCAGCATCAGAGATGTTTGCTGTATGTTGTCAAGGTGATGCCTGTATCTCTCCTCAGGATCTATGTATCTGGGGCCTCTGCCTGCGAAAGATGGGAAAGTAGAGACAGTATCTGAATTTTTAGTCACGAATTAAATCTGAAGAATGACTAGGACCCACCTGTACTCCTTTAATAAGGAATGAATTAGAGAAATCATCCAATGTTTAACAGAGAGAGTCAATGGGACACTAATGCCAAAGAAAGTGGTATTGAGAGAGCTGTATTAAGACCTGGACTTTCAGATGTTCTCCCTTCAACAACTGCAAATCCAGGATCATAACCACACCAAAGCCATAGCAAGGAGCAAAGTGCCAGCAAGAACCTACTGAGCCCCCAGCCTGTCCCAGCTCCACAGGCAGTGAGATCTGGAGCAGGATGTCCTAAAGCTTTGGCTCACCACCTTTCCAGACTGCTATACCTCTTTCAGGAGTCTGATTTGTCTTGCATACCCCCAAGCTCCCCCTTGCTTAAAAACTACTTGCTTACAAAATCAGACATAAAAATACAAACGATTACAATGCCCTATTACTGAAAAATTGCTTGCTTCCTCATTTTTTACTATATAATTATAAAATAAATCAATTGGAATATAAATATTGTACTTGCATTTCAGTGTATGGTAAATAGAGCAGTATAAACAAGTCATTGTCTGTGTGAAATTTTAGTTTGTACTGACTCCGCTAGTGCTTTTTATGTAGCCTGTCATTAAAGTAGGCAAATATCTAGATAGGTTGATGTACTCCCTGGAAGACCTGTGTGTACCACCAGGGTTACATGTACCCCTTGTTGAGAACCACTGTCTTAAGGCCTCTGCAGCTGCAAGAACAGCTCCCTTCAGCCAAAACCACATCACTAAATCCACATAAATCAGCACTGACTATGGGCCCTGATCCAACCCTACTCTGAAGCATATGCTTATGTTCTACCATGGAACTGAGACACTTGTGTGTCACTGTTTTGCTGAAAAAGGATGGCTGGCTGGGCTGGGATCTTGGTCAGCGTTATGTGCTCTGTAATTTGGCAGCATTCGGTAGGCTACTTCTAGCAGGAGCGCGCACAGGGCTCCTATCTCTGCATCGCTTTAAGGTTGGCTATGTCCTCCAAATTCCATATTATGATTTTTGATGTGCATTAGTTAAGCACAGGGCCAGGTGGTGGCTACCCAGGAAGAAGGAAGGGTGTGTACATGATACCTAGCTGCTTCAACCCACTGACATCTCCTTGGATCTCCTCTCGGGGTCTTCCTTGTTTGATTTCTGGCTTTTATTAAAGCAGAAGACCCTTGTGTGCTTGTGACAGTTTGGCAGTTATGTCTCTGTCCCCTGTCTGATTTTGTGAAAGTCATGTTATATCTCTATTCTGAGGGTGACCCTAATCACATCCATCACCGCACATGGCAGCCTTTGCTCTCCTGTGTTAGGGTGCCTACGTGCCCAGCCCTGAATGAGAGAACCTAAAGGAGGCATCACTGTCCCCTAGGAGAGCGATGTGTCTGCCAAAGAGAGATGGCCAGGCTAAGGGAACCTGGTTCTCCCAGTTTGCCTCCTAGGCCCTGGGACTTTACACACCACACTGGGCCTTTGAAGGCACTCGGTGAGTGGCCAGACAGAAGGGATGAAACTTAATTGAAGGGCAGGGTCTGCACCAGCCGTGCACTGGGTGCCAGGACTGGGTGCCAGGACTGCAGGAAGAAGAAGGATGAAGGGGCCTACCTGCTTGATACGTTTATGGAGGGGATGGTATGATGGGACAGCCTAGTTCAGCAATTGACTGATCTTTGGCTACTGGTTGTAGATATGCCAATGGCCTATGAAGGGATGGTAGATGGGGTGGGTTCTGAGTTATTACAGAGAATTCTTTCTAGGTGTCTGGCCGGTGAGTCATGCCCACATGCTCAGGGTTTAACTGATTGCCATAATTGGGGTCAGGAAAGAATTTTCCCTCAGGGCAGATTGGCAAAGGTGCTGGGGGGTTTTCACCAACCTCTGTAGCATGGGGCACGGCTCACTTGCTGATGGATTCTTTGTACCTTAAAGTCTTTAAACCATGATTTGAGGAATTTAATTAGTCGTAGATCAGGGGTCTATTCCAGGAGTGGATGGGTGAGGTTCTGTGGCCTGTGTTGTGCAGGAGGTCAGACTAGATGATCATATTGGTCCCTTCTGGCCTTGGAGTCTCTGAGACTCAGGGAAAGGTGAGCATAGACTCAGGGAGAGCATATAGGTGTCTGTGGGCTTTGCATAGCTCTGTCTATCTCCTGTAGTGTCTAAGAACAATGTCTGTGTTTGTGGTTCTAAGGGAGCATGCATAAGCTACAGGAGAGACTGGGATGGGGTGCAGTGCTGGCCCTGAGGCTTAGTGCAGCTGGACTATGCAGTCCCACACCCCAGGGAGGGGGTTCCAGGCAGGGAGGCTGCACCCCAGGAGTGTACCTCAGAGACCAGAGTTAAAGACAGGGTCTGGATGCTGCCCAAACCCAGTGAGCTTGGAAGCAGGCAGGATCCAAAGGCTGGGTCCCATACAGCAGGTTAGTGACCGTCCACAAAGGGGAGAGGGCTCAGCCAAGGCTGTAACAATGCTGCATACTCAGATAAAGGGGGGGAAACTGTCTAACTCGAGCTCAAAGAGATTTTGCTCCCTTCTGTGCTACTAGATAATCTTTTAATATAAACCCTGGCAACACGAGGGGCAGAGAAAAGGGATGGGGCTTCAATGGGGTGTGCTGGCAGTGGGAGTGGATGAGGGCTGGCTGCCGTAACTTAGATTAGCTGGGAACTGCTCTAATTTACTGGGGGCTGTTATAGCCCCTGGTGCAGTCTGGGATCTGGAGGGTACCAAGGGGAATAATCCCACCTTTTCTCCCCCACTCTCGGGTCTGCACCTACAGAATGCACATACTGATGTACATAAAATTAGAATAAAAGCTTTCAAACCTTGATCCACCAGTTTGACTTCTATCTGCACTGCACCTGTTGCTCCATGTTGCCCACTTCTCTCAGCACTGCACTGCAGTTGTGATTCTTTCACTTTGTCAAGGAAGAGCAAATCCATAACCATGGCATATCGATGCGGTCACTTCTAAGTAGCTAAAACAGTTCTCGTTGTAGATGTTTCGATTTCAGTGCAACTTCCTTATTATAACTCTCCTGCTCTATAGGTGATGTAATGTTTACTAATGATATGTTCTTGGCTATCTAAAGCTTCTCAGATGAATTTGTTACGCCTGTTCAAACAGGTTACATATTTACTCTGAGCTGCGTCACTGTCAGAAATGAGCATCATAAAGGGATAGCTGTGTGTATTGTAAGTAGAAGAGGGTCTGATTTATAAATTTAAGATAAAATGTGGATCCATTTTCCCCCCTCCCTCCAGAATTTAAGGGCTGTTTGAATGAAGGGGGATGGGTCAGGCTGGTATAGTTTGGGTCCAAACATTCCCAAATCCCATTGCTAGCTTTACATATGGAGGTTTTTAAAATGCCAAAGCCTCTTTTTCATAGGGCTTTTCTTTCAGAGCTGCAAAACATGTGTGGATTTCTTAACCTAAAAAGCCTCATGACATGTGGACACAGAGTTGGGGGAAATAAAATGTCATTGCCCCAAATTTATTCAGGTTTCCTACAGGAAAGTTGTTGTCATTTTGCGAGGTGATTAGAAGCTCTGCCATCAGTTTCACTGATGTCATGCAGTGTCACCAGATTACATGATATGTGGTGCTTTTTTTTAAAGCCACAACTTCTGGAATCAAGGGAAGAATGCATGAGAATCTCAGCTTTCATTTTTAAAAAAAAGTATGTTTCTAGCTCTCCTGGTTCTGGAGAAAAGCTTGAAAAAGTGAAGCAAGTGTGCCCTAAAGTGACACAAACCAGGAGGCAAATTTAAAGAATCCATCTTTTCTTTTTTTTTAAATGACATGGTTTTTTTAAGACGATCCCATGATTTTTGGGGCCTGATTTTTGCTTGCTTGGGGCTGGCAGTGCTGATCTGGTGAAATGTTACAAGGCACTTTAAAAATGTGAGATTCCACCATTTTTAATGACATAGCTGGGAAAGAACTGTTGATTGCATAGCAAGATCTTACATGTATTGAAGAGAGTAGCAGAGAAGAAACAGGTGAGCAGTTTCTTAGTTGCTACTGGATCTCTCGTCACTTTCAACAGCCATTTCAGGGTGTCTCCTTATATACTGGTATATAAAATTATCTTATATACAAGTGTACAAACTAAGGGTCTAAACAGTAATTCTGCTTAAATTATCTGGTGGTTTAAAGGTATTCTAACACCTGGGACAGTCCAAAGTTGTGGAAGAGATTCTCCAGGATGTAATTATGACTGTGAGGTAGCCTCATCTTATCCTCCAAACCTGAAAGTGTTACTGCTATACAGATTAGAGGCATGAAAACGATACCTTCTCCATGGTGAATAAGTGATTTGCTGCATTACTTCCATCCTGCTTTGTTCCTCTTGAACATAAGGTTAATGTGAGGTCACATTATTACTCACCGGGAGCTTATGTTGTTCCGCTAAAGCACGTGGTATTGTCCATCTTGACTGTCTATCTCCTGACTTAAAATAGCTTCAGGGTTGTTCCCTGGAAGTGTGTATACAAGGAAGCTTGTTGAAGGCTTAATGCAGAATCTCATTCATTGTGTGCATGGTAGGATGTGCCACACAGATAAATATGGAGCTGATCAGCTGCAGCTCTAGAGAACCTGTAGAGGGAACTTGCCTATGCAGATGATGCAAGTGCACCTAGTGCTTACATACGCCTAGAATGAAAGCAAGCTAGATAGAGCACCTCCATGTTATCAACAGTGTGGCTATATCCTGATGCACCCTTTAAGTGCAAGCAGCCTGTGTTCAAAACCCCACCTAACTGGCAACATTTCACACCCTCCATCCCATTCCAGTTGTGTGTAAAAGAACGTATTGGAGGGGTGCGTTCACTGAGGCAATTTATTAAATCACTTTCCGTTCTACCTGCAGAATCTAAGTAAACCCTGCAGAATCCCTGCAGGATAGAATTTAAAAAGCTGGGCTAAAAGTCTCATTTTTCTAATCGCTTGAAATTAGACAGAAGCACTTGCTGTTGCTTTATTCAGGGGCAGCTTCCCTTTTTTTTGCCAGTGTCCATGATCAGGCCAAACCAGTAATTACAAAGATATGCACTTGCGACATGTATAAGTGTGACTTGGGGACTACTCTCTTGCTGTATTTTTTTTCTTTTATGGTAAAATTGGAATAATTCTTGTGAAGACTTTTCTCTTTCCATGTAAGAGATCCTGCACGGGGGTTCAGTAGCCCAGGATCATACATGCATTTGCACTGGTGCAACCGTTGCCGGTATATTGTGTGCAGTTCTGGTGTCCACAATTCAAGAAGGGTGCTGATAAATTGCAGAGGGTTCAGAGAAGAGCCATGAGAATGAGTAAAGGCTTAGAAAACCTGTCTTATAGTGATAGACTCAAGGAGCTCAATCTATTTAGTTTAGCAAAGAGAAAGTTAAGGGGTAACTTGACGACAATCTATACATATCTTCTCGGGGAATAAGAATTGGATAATGGACTCTTCAGTTTATCATAAAAAGGTATAACACAATCCAATGGTTGGAAATAGAAGCTAGACAAATTCAGAAATAAGTTGTACATTTTTAACAGTGAGAGTAATTAACCTTTGGAACAATTTACCAAGGGTCATGGTGGATTCTCCAGCGCTGATAATTTTAAAATCAAGATTAGATGTTTTTCTAAAAGATGTGCTCTCGGACTTATTTCAGGGAAGTTCTCTGGCTTGTATTACACAAAACAGATTAGAGGATCACAGTGGTCCCTCCTGGCCTTGGACTCTATTAATCCCTTTCAGAAGTTCTCACAATTGAAAGTCCAGCCACATGTGCCATGATAACCTTACAGGAGGAGGGAAAATGTCAGGTCAAATTTGAACCAAGCTTTTCACAATTTCAGCCTGATGACAAATGTTTCCATGAGTTAAGGAAATAAAAATCCAATGGAATCAGTTTGTGATGGTTAGGGGAAAACATCCTCTGCATTGTTTGCAACCTAAACATTTCAATGTTGCACTAGTACATGAGAGTCTGAAAGGGGGAGTGATCAGGAACAGACTGTAGATAAGTGAAACTGATTGGTTTACTTTCCTGAGCTAAAATGAGAGAGGTGCAAAAATTAAACACTACAAGCAGTGAATCAGATGGCTAAAATTCTAACCTGAGGCCTGACTCAAGAAGGTACTTACTTAAGCATGTGAGTAGTCCCATGTGACTAAGTACACAGTTAAAATTATGTACATTAATCCCATGAGAATGAATAGGACTGTTGGCAGGCTTGTGTACATTGCTGAACTGTAGCTTTTGTGTCTGTTTCTAATCTTTCCCTATCTAAATGTCTACCTGTGAGCTGAGCACTTCCACATTTTTGACTTGTCTTTATAATATCTGCTTGTTAATCTCTGGGAATAATTTTGCCTACTCTCTGTCCTTCATCATGTTTTGTGCTTATTTCTAAATCCTTCAGCACAAGAGGTTGGCCAAAATTCCACTAGCAGGGCTGATGCAACTCCCTGACTGCAACACTGCAGAGCAGTCCAGGAGACAGCCAAAATTGCTACCTATGGCAGTTTCTACAGCGACAGAGCAGTTGGCTTCTGTCACTATGCAATGGGAGTAGAGCTAGGCATGGAGATCACTCCAAATTGGAGCATGTTAGTTTTGGTTCCAGCCTTTATGCAGGACTAGAAAAAGATGAACTATTAAATCTTTAAAATACAGCTGGTCAAAGATGTAAAAATCTCCATCATTTCCATTTTTAATCAGTTATGTTTGGATTGAATTCTCCCAATCCACTGCACTTTCGATGTGCAGCCAATGCTGCAAAAGCAATGCTGGTCGCTTCAGTATAGGAGTCACACACGCGCAGGACATTGCCTGGAGTGGGATCTTTCAGATAATGGCATGCTAGGACTTGAGAGAAGAATAGTTGTGGCTCAGAATGAGGCAGTGGGAGGTCTCTTACTGTACAAACTGTCCATGGTCTGATTTATTGGCCAGATAAATGAACAATGCAAACAGCCCTCTCAAAAGGGGGAAAGTACTACGTTGAAGAAGGGGAAAGTTGGTAGTGATGAGAATCAGAGCAATTTTCTTTATTGATTCAAGGGGAAAACTACACTTTGATGCCCCCACACTGAAAGAGGCTCATCACAAAATACTTTAAAGTCAGTTGGAAGCCAACGACCAAACTTGTTTGAGCTCTGCTAGGAACAAGGTTGTAAGCTCTTGTGAAACACACGAGGTTATGCTTCGGTTTCTACTATGTTATCTCAAAGCAAAACACCAAAGGCGTCTTATCTCAAGCTCTTCAGTCCAAGGACAATTAATTGAAGCAGCTCTATTACAATTCTCTGCCATGCTTTGATTCCACTTATTTAATCATTTCTCCAAGTTCTACAAACAACAGGGTAGCTCCCTCTAGTGATAGAAAAGATTAAGGGTCTGTAAATGAGGGAAATGGTTTTATGTATGAATACCCCTCTTCTTTGTACTTCAAGTGAAATTATTACATTTTAAGGCTATAAGATCAAATTGCACTTGCACTCCTGACTCTAATGAAATAGTCTGAAACATTTGCTGTACTGCAGCTTGAATTTAAAAAAAAAAGGGAAATCTTGGGTCAACCATGAATTTCAATTTAAAATGCACGATCTTTCATCTTATGAGAACCCAAACTATTCATTCTAGTTGACCCAAACATGCGCTATGATTCTGCGACCAAAGCCCATGTGAGAAGACCTTACCCTTGCAAGTCCTCTTAATCGAAAATGAGGCCAGTCACAGGAGTGGGCATTAAGGGTACAATATCAAAAGCACTTAACTCCCTTTTTCAGAATGGATTTAAGTACTTAGGAGATGATCTGTTAAATAGCATACACATTAACCTAGATGTTAAATAAGCTGTACCTTTATGTTAGTATATCTCTATCCACACCATGTTTTAATTATATCTGTTTCTAACCCAGTATAGTTACAGAAGTACAAATGTGTGTAGACAAGCCCATAAGGGCTTAGCTGCTGTTTGTGCCTCTCAAAATCTCCCCCAATACATATGTAAGCGTTGGAGGACCACACACTTTAAGGTGGAGTTCTGGTTCCACCACCTTGAAAGCTCCCAGTGATTTCAACATGAGCAAGATTTGATCTATAGCAGATTACACAAATCTTCTAAACTATTGTAGTGCCAACTCCTATACAGACAAAACTAATTAAACCTGCTGGGGAGTTTTTCCTAAGACAGGAAAAAAAGAGCACGACTTTTGGGGCTGCCAATTTTCAATGACCTTTTAACCCTGCAGTCCTGCCTCAATCTTGTGCTAATACTCTGCAGCGTCAAAGAAATAGGCAGCCCAGGACCCAACAGGAGTGGCAGGTGTTAATCAGAATTGGAAAACATTTCTTTACCAGCTCACACCAAAATGAAGTTAAACTGTATTTTCTGCCTAAATTGATTGGTGTGTCCCACTATTACAAATGTGTGCTATTTTCCCCTGGACACGTTTCCAGTAATCCTCCACAGAGACAGATGTTGGTTTGTCACAGTGAACAAGCTTTATATATGAAGTGGGCAGTCCATTGTAGATGAGAGGGGCTGTGGATTTCATATGTTCTCTTTTTATAAGAAAATGTTCAGGTATCAAGAGCCAGGGATGGGCACATTCACTTAACTCTAGGTGGTAGATACTAACAAATCTTAGATTTGTGCAAGCTCCCACTTGTTTAACTGCCTTCTATTGTACACTTTAAGGATTTCATTATCTTGCAAAGAAAATGTTCAGTAGCAATTAGTACTTAAGGGATGCAGACATATTTTTAAAGTAAATATTTACATTTTGCAATGATCTATATAATTGCATATCATTCTACAATCTGCACTGCAGAAATGGCTTGCACTCTTTTCTGCAAAAGGGCATAACCGATATAAACTGAATTTTGTTGTTAGTTCTGGGAACATTTAGTACCGTCTTTCATCTGCATAGGCATCTCCCATTTGACACCAGTGGTAAGCAGAGCTGTTTGTGGCCTGTAGTTCAAATCTGTATTGTCCCTAAAAATGACAATACTTGCCTCATCTAGGAAGCAGTGACAGGCTGGAAGCTGCCCTGCTTACAATCAAACTTGGGTCTGGATTCAGTCAAACTCCCTTGATGCCTGCAAATGCTCAAGCTTTGCAAAGATGACTTCTTCCTGTATACAAGCCAGGCAGAATTTTCTATAATTCAACTCAGAAACTGTATGTGGCAGTGTTTTCCTCGCTGATCAAGAGACTGCAGAATCAGGGCCCTTATTCATTAATACTGGATGTGAAACCTCCTTTGTTTAATAAGAAACTCAGCAGACAAGAGACTTATTGTCCAAGCCTCTGAAATGCCCCTCCTATTTGTTGGAAGCTGAGGAAGAGACAGAATAAATAACGCTGATTGCTCACCCACCTCAGAAATCCAATATTGCATATACAATCTTGTGGGGCAACAATGAAGAATCCTTGATAAGAGCAAGGGCTTTTTCAAAGTACCCTCTTTGGGGAAAGGTTATCTGATCTTGTTCTTTTGTCTCTGAAAAGCCCTCGAAACAATGCACCATCTGCTACTGTTTGGCAAAAGGAAGCCAAGGTCTCCTCTGGCAAAGGCAGGCTTGCTATTGTTTGCTCCTTAACCCTTTCAGCAACAAACTTTCTCTTGTTTTTTTGCAAGCATTAGACTCTAAAAGTGATGTTGCTTTGCAGCACCAACGTTTCTCCTGACAATCCCCCAGGATTCCGGAGTTCAACTCCTGACTCTGCCACTGACCTTGATTAACTTGTTTAAAAGCTGTCTGCCTCAGTTTCCCCTTTGGCATAACTAGAATAATATCCCAAATGTACCAAAGAAGAGGATGTTGAGGATTAATCGTAAAGCTTTTTGAGATCCTCTCAAGGGGTTACAAAAGCATCTGACAATAATATAGACGTATCACAATGAGTGTGTTTCTTCTGAACCGGCCATGTTTATCACAGCTACAGCTGGCTAAAAATTGGAGGGAACATACGTTAGCATTACAAATTGCCTCAAAAATGTAATGAATAACTACTGCGTTTTGTGATACTACTTGGTTAAATGCTGTCTTACCAAAGTCATCCTCAAATTCTGTTTGCATGCCAATCCTTCTGACTGGAGAAGTGCGGGATTCAAATCCACGATCGTGAGATGGTCTGAGACTTTGTCTAGGAGAGGGTGGAGCAATTCCCACTTGATTCTGAGCTTCAGAAAGAGCATCAAATACGCAGTGATTCCTTTGGTTTGCTGGTTCTTTCTCTGGACTGTTAAACCAACAACAAACATTTGCTGAATGACATGCGAACAAGATAATGGTATTTCCAAATACCATATTAGGTTAACCCTATTATATTTTTTCTTGTTATAATTTTGATCTCAAGATAAAATGGGCCAAATTTGTCTTGAGTTAAATCAATATAATCTAGATTTACATCCAAGTTACACCAGGGATGGATTATTCCCACTGTGTCAACCTGCCATTCAGTGTTGAGCCTGATTGTGCATTTCTCAATGGACCCTGGGGAAGTAAAATAAATGGAAGCTATATGTAGTGTCACTAAAACTCCCCCACACTATCTCCTGAGGAAACAGTGAATACTGAAACGGACGAACAAAATCTTTTGTATGACTGGAATCTTCCTGCCTCAAGTGGCTTCAAGCTGTAATAACAATAAGATTGTGTAATTCTATAGCACCTTTCATCTGAGGATCTCAAATCACCTTACAAAGACAAATGAGTGGCAAGGAATTTGTTGTTGTTGTCTACAGTCCCAGATCAGGACCCCTGCTAAGTGCTATACAAACACACAACCAAAAAGATGGCCCCTGTCCTGAAGAGCTTACAATCTCAGCATGAAAAAATGATAGTATTGCAGCACTTTAAAGACTAAGAAATTTAATTTCTGCAGGCATAAGCTTTCATGGGCTGTAACCACTTCGTCAGCACTACAGGGCTGTCATTTTTGCTGCATGCAGACTAACATGGCTACCCCTCTGAATCTGAGGATGTTTGTTCTCATTTGACAGACAGGGAGACTGAGGAAGAGCCTTGCCGAGGCCGTTCAGAGTCACAAAATGGGGAGGAATACCTAGGAGTCCTCATTGTGAAGGCTTGTTCTGAATGAATGCTCAGCAAGACGCTTTCTGCTCAACAAACAAAAAATTTAGGAGGCTGGGAAGGAGAAGCAGTACTGGGCAGAAGACTGGAGAAGAAGCATGGTCTATAAGATAAGAGCAAGGGACTGGGCAGTGAGAGTCCTGCTTTCTGTTCCCAGCTCCATTTAATTGAGTGACCTTGTGTATAGTCACCTGGCCTCTGTCAGCTTCCACACCTATAAAATAGATCAGCAAAACTGGCATTTAAGAAAAGTCACACTTTATAGTTAGATTCCATTAACAAACACGTTATAAACAGAGATACAGATATGAGTAATACGTTTTATAGTTGGTTATAAACACATCACTAGAAAGTGTTATGTGTGGTTAAAAGCAATTTGCTGGACTTTGTAGCAATGGATTAACCATTTAGTAAAACGTCTGTTTATTTATTAGCCTTTTTAGAAATTGAAACTTCACATAAAATTTGACCAAAAAACATACCAGTCAATATACAAAATCTCCCTTCCTGTACTTTGATGGTGATAGAGAAGATAAAGATGGACCTAATTTCCCATCCAAATTACTACTTGCTCAGAGCTGGAGTTTTCAACACTACTGAAAACAGAAATAACTAACTCACTGTTTTGAGGCTTAATTTATTAGAGCTGGATTGTGCAATCCATGCTCACGTTAGCGAGTACTTGTTCCACCACCATGAGTCAGGGCTGCACAACCTCGCCCTAGATGTTTGCAAAGTTCTTTGAAATCCTTTTATACAAGGTGCTATGGAAATGCAAAGTATCGCTCTGTATCATGTTTCTAGGACTTGTGGCGAGCATGGCTAAGGCACAGCTAAGTTCTGTAATAAGTGTAAATGCTCAGTGTTGCGAACCACGTCAAAATGCAGCCTAGGAATCCCAATGAGCTTTTTCCTCTGATCCTGTCTGACCTTTCAGCTTAGGGGTAGTCAGGCCACTTTTAGTCTGGATTTGAGCTGTGTGTGTCTAAGTGCAACGCAGCTCATTGCCTGTTTGTTACATGGATGCAAGGTCTGCTGTGAATTTTTTTTTAAAAACCCTGCACGAAGCTTAGCTAAAAAGATTAGGAAGGGCTGCGTGAAAATGGGCATCTATTGATCTAGCCGCAGCAGCTCAAACAAGGCGGGGAGACCAAGTCAGGCTGAAATGGTGACAGATGGTTTTTATACAGAAAAATGAGTGTGGAAATGGTTGGGGGTTTTTTGTTTTTGTTTTTTGTGGGTTTTTTTATCAGCAATCAGCTTAGGGAAATCCCATTTCATTTTTTTTTTCATTAATAAGCTTTTCTTTGTTTTTTCTGGCACAGAATGACCCAGAAATAGTTCAAACGAGTAGAACAGCTCCTACCCACTTGTGCCTTGGATGCTGTCTTCAGAGAGCGAGTACAAAGATGGAGGCGGGAGAGATGAAAGGGATTTCTAAGGATGGAATTCTAGTATTTGTCTCTGGCAAGTACCTTGGGCCTGGATTAGCATTTTCTGTCAGTTTCTTAACTGGCTACACTGCTTCCTTAAGGATCATTCAGAAAATGACACATCCTGCCTCAGAAAGGTGCAAGTAAGGTGGAGCTGCCTGGCCTGAGTAGTCATAAATTCAAATGCCCTTATGTGCGGGGTCAAAGGGGCAGAGCATAGGCCAACAGGTATGTCTCAGCACACGCAGACTTCAACACAATCCTCATCCTTATGAGGCATAGGTTCCCCTCTCAGGCATCAGTCCTGCTGCTGGGCAGGAGCAATTGGACAGCCTTGCACCATTGCTCCAATGTAGGGGCAGGTTCCTTGGCAATCTCCATTCTGCTCATTGTCTTTCAACTTGCATGCAGGCTGGCACCACAGCCCCCCTGTCCTGGGCAGAATCAAAGCCTTTGGGTGCAGATCTCCACAAACACTGGGGGAAAAAGGGCATGGCTGAGTCACTGGGGAAAAGGAGCTGAAATCCCATAGAAGTGACCTGTAATTTGATAATGAATGGAGCTCCTCAAAGCCATAGGTCTTCATTTGTACCTGTTTCAACATGACGAACTAGATTCTGAGCTCGTATAAAACAGCAGATCTCTTCAATGGGACTGTCCTTATTTCCACCAGCTGAGGATCCAGCCCTACAAACATTCACATACAGGCCTTGTTTCTTTTTAAACTCAGAGTTTGTTCAAAAAGTTCTGACCAGCACTAGTCTATTTATTATCCTTCATACTATGTGATTGCTTAGATGAGACAATCTCTCTCTCATTTCTTTAATGAAAAATATATTTCAAGCTTTTATATCAGTCTGTTATTTCAAAGGGAATTCAGTTTGGAAAATAACTGATGGTGTGATCTGGCCCTGAGAGCAGAACTTGGCTCATTATTTTTCACCCAACGCTAGTTCAATAACAGCCTAACACATAAATACTCAGGTATGAGATGACATGCTGGCTCCCTTGAAGTCCATTCTCATTAACTCGAGTGGGGCCAGGATTTTCACCCATTATGTTCAACTTTCCCACCCACATTCACATAATCTAAGCAGGGCTATGTTTCCACCATCATCTTCTCCTTTTATCCCGAAGCAGGATAAAAGACCATCTTATGTCTCCTAGCTGCCCAAGTGAATTCCCTGATTCTTCCCGTTATTCCTGGATTTTAAGTGGGACCTTCACTCTTGGGTCTCTATTAATTTTGATTCCCTTATTCCTGGGCAAGGTGACTGTTCTCTTCACTTCACTGATTAGTCCCATCACTGCATATACAAAAGATGCCTCTTCTATCTTTCAGCTAAATCTACATCAGGGCTATAGGCCTGAGCTGCAAAACTAGGATCTTGATTTCAAGCAGTCTGAAGTTTGAGTTGGTTCAGAGCCAGAGTTTTGATCTAGGCCCATCTCTAATTTCCAGGCATCCTGATTCCTCCTATTGTCTAGTCCACCACTGGCTACGTGAAGAAGACAATGCCCTGTTTATAGGGAATATTGCCCAAAAGCTTTCGGGTCAGAGGCTGTGCATGAGACATTCCTTCCCCCTACACAGAATGGCTGCCTAGGCTATACGCTAGAGGGCAGGATTGGCGTTCAGCTATTGAATATCCAAAAGAGCCATTCTCGGCTCCCTCCCACCCCCCCATCCTCATCATTAAAGCACCATCACTAGAATTTCCTCCGCTAAGAACGGCCGGAGCTTGGAGATACCCACAATCAGAGCCCGCCTTCCATCCCGCATGTCCAGCTGGAGTCACATTTTGTATATCCACTGATCTTTTCATCTCTCAAGGCAGCGATCATGATAGGGTTGTGATTCTTTGTCTGAAGGCTTCTATTGGTGAAAATGTTTCGTGACGCCATAAGGACTTTCTTTGACTCTGATTGTTAAACTGGGCTCTGCTTTCTCCATAATTGCATTGTTCAGGAGCTTAGTGCAATCTATCTTATTTCTACTTTGTCTGGTGTTTGTTACAGTTGAGGGTCTATTCCCATCTGGATTCAGGGGGATTTCTGCACCTCACTTCCATTAGCGTGAATGAGAGTTGTATATAAATCCCAGGGCATCAAGATGAGAATAACAGACCTCACAGCTTCTTAAGCTATGGGCCTGATCCTGAGAGGTGCAGAGCATCTGCACCCATGCTTCCCTTAAAGGATGTTTATGCTTTTGCGACCTTTTGTGCTGTACATGGGTGACGTAACTGCTGCATAATCCTTGCAACTGATCCACTGGAACAGAAATCAGCATAACCTTTGTGAACATGGTAGATGCACACAAAGAAGGGGTTTTACCTTTCAGTAATTCCAGTAATTACTGTTCATAACTTTAGTAAGCTGAGCTATCCGGATTTCTCTCTCCAATTTCCATTTCCCTCTTGTTTACTTTGTTTGATCAGTAAGGCCGTAAACAATCTTCTTAAAAGAATTTTGTGCCGTATTGAAGGCATTTACTGTATGAATGGCAGACTCCAGCCGGCATGTGAAGAGCGGCAGGTCTCCCTTTTGCTAGAGCATTCTGCAGTTCAATATTTAAATGGAATCTAACACTGGACATCCAATTCCACACACTTCAAATATTGCCTTTCTTCTGCTTTCTTCCAGTGTATACAAAGTGCAAGCTTGAATTTGACCCGGAGAAGGCAAACAGCCAAACTGTACTCTATTACACCAATGTAAATCCAGCAACTAATGCAATTACTCAGCATTGCCATCTTTGTAAAGTGAAAGTAATGTTGGTCCATTGTATTTGGTGGTTTTGAAGTGAAATGAAAAACTCAGGGCAGGATACAGCCCATAGTCTTATGGTGCACATGCTCTTTCCTCCAGTATGGAGAAGGAACATGTCAAGAATGGGAAACGCAAATGCTGACTTTCTGTAAGGCAATGATGAATCTGCTCTTGGAGCTCTGATTCTCGCTCAGGTTCAAGGTTCCCGGCTTCTGCAGTATAAACGCCTTTCCTTTTCCTGGGAACTGCAAGTCAGGGACAAGTCCATCCCTGACCAAACCAGGGGTGTATTCGTTTAGTGCTCTGCCCAGTGGAGATTTAACTCCTCAATCCCCATACATGACACAATTAAGTGCATTTATACAAATAGCTCTCACTGTCTAGAATATATTATACAAGAAAGGAGTTTTCTGTTTACCACCATCTGCATTAAACCTGCATTGAATGTAAGACTGATGGAAAACTTGAGTCCACGTTAATGTAATCAATTTTATAAAAAATGTTCAAAGCATAGTTTCCAAAATTACCGTTCTCAGCCACACTCCCTCTTTAATTAAACTTAAATTTGTTTGTGTGTTTATATAATGCACACACACGCACTCAAAGCTAACTCTGCAACAATAATAATTTCTCGCCCCATCTCACCCCCCAAACTTCAGGAGTAAAGTCAGTGAAAACAATTACTGTAAATGAATCTATAGTATCCAATTGGCTAAACCACTCTTTAATCCTCTGCAAAAAGGAGATCAGTAGAGATTTAACTAGGTACTCATAAAGATAATCAATTTAGTCTACTTCTGTCTATGCCATATGTTATACCAATGTGTGTTCTGTGGAAGAGGAGGGGGTGAGGGAAGGAAGATCTGCATATTATATTTCTAAACATCTTTGAGATAAATAACACCATACAAGTAATCTGTCTTTAGACAGAAGTAAATGTACAGAACTAAGCATGGTAGACTGTAAACCATGTATCGTTGTGGTGTCTGGTACAAAAGTTGTCATAGTTCAGTCTGGTTTTAAATGCCCCACTTCCCTTCCCATCCTTGTTGGAGATTATTCTACATTCTAGTAGGAATCACCATGAGGAAATGGTTCCTGACACTTGATGTAATTATTTAATGTCAGTAGGTGTTTTGCCTGGATCAGGAAGACCCATTGGCCCCGAATCCTTCCAGGCTGGGATTTCAATGGGAGTTGGGCATCTAGCACCCTTAGGTATCTATAAAAATACCACCACAAATCACTGGGAGCTGAGGGTACTCGATTGCAGGATTGGGTCCACTGTTAATTTCAACCCCAGAGCATTCAGCATACATTCTTCTGCACCTGCCAAATAGAAGCTTGGTTTGAGTGCAGAGACTGGTCCATAAGCAGAGCTCCATCAGCTACTGACATAGATGCAATCTGGACCTAGATGATAAGCTTGGCATTAAAGTTTTCCTAAACCTAGAAAAGGTGAGTAAAGGTTAGGACTATAATTTGGCCAGTTGTGCTTAGTTTTTGCAGGGATTTCTGATTAGGGAAATTTCTCTTTTGCTTGCAAAATTCCCATAGGTTTCAGCTGGCGTTGGGTACAAGAGACATGTACCTGGGAGGAGCTGGGAAGTTGTGGGTATCCATTACCTCTCAGGATCAGGACAAAAGGGCTGCAAGTTCAGGTCTGATGCATGCTGCCCACTAAAAGTGAGCTGAGATTAATTAGCTACACTGGGCTAGTGCTCCAATCTGAACTCTGAAATTTGGAGCCTCTGCAAAGTTTATGACCTCATTTAATCAATGTTTTATGTGTATCTCAAAAGAAAACTTACAGAAACATGCAGAGAAAAAAAGCCATCAACAGTCATCCCAACACCTTCTCAACACCCTAGGTTCCCTCCAGCTGCACCATGTAACTGCTTAAAGAGCTGACACATTTCTGCAAAGTCCACTTGGGAAGTGTTTGATTTGTACAGTGAGGCCTCTGAGAACACAGAGTGTGATCTCTTCTCAGATGATGGCCGTGAAACAACAGATCTTTCTTCTGCAATTTAATTTAAACAACCCGGCACTGAAAGAGAGAAAAGCAAAGGGGGAAAGGCTCTCTAACAGGGTTCAATAGATTAATAGCTCTCCCTAGTGGGCAATCATTGAATTGTACCTGTGTGGTCCTAGTCCTGCAGGGCCAAATCCTGCAATGCTTTCTGGGAGGTGCTGGGTGCTCTAACACCACGGAAATCAGTGAGACACAAAGGTGCTGGGCACCCTGCAGGATTGGACCCACTGCTTTCTAAGTAGCCTAAAGGTGCTAGTAGATAAGGGAGGCTTTCTCTAGTTTGATTTTCTTTCACCTGATCCAGTAGAGCTAGTATTAGCTCCAGAGCATAAGGTAATCAATTGTTCTCCATGTCTGCGAAAGAAAGGACGAGATCATTGGCTTAGTTTGCAGCAAAGGAGATTTAGGTTAGATATTCGACAAAACTTTCTAACGCTGAGGATAGTTAAGCACTGGAAGAAATCACTTTGGGGATGTCTACACTGCAATTAAAAACCCACGGCAGGTCCATGCCAGCTGACTTGGGCTCATGGGGCTTGGGCAAAGGGGCTGCTTAACTGAGGTGTAGATGTTTGGGCTGGTGCTGAAGCCCCAGCTCCAGGACCCTGCGAGGTGGGAAGGTCCCAGAGCTTGGAGTGCAACCGGAGCTCAAACATCTACACTGCATCTGAACAGCCGTTTAGCCTTAGTCAGCTGGCCCTGGGCTAGCCGCAGGTATCTAACTGCACTGTAGAAATACTCTTAGGGAGGTTGTGGAATCCCCGTCATGGGAGGTTTTTAAATATGTGTTTGACAAACAACCACCAGGGATGGTCCTGCCTCAGTGGGACTAGATGGCCTCTTGGGGTTCCTTCTAACCCTACATTTCTATGATTCTTTAGAGACACCCATGCAAGATCTTGGGGCAGCGAGCCTGTCCCTTGGCTAACACTGCCATGCCTCCATTCTGTTTTTAACATGCTAGCTCCGTGAGAGCTAGCATGAAAGCTGTGATTCTCACCCGCTGTCCCAACTGCAGATATACTCTTGTGGTACAAACCCAGCTCCTGGCCTGAGTTTTGCACAAGCCCAGGTATGGTAGGATCCAGGCAAAACTCTGCAGCTGAGTTTTTGTTTTGAGTTTCTGGTCTCTAAACCTCTGCTGACTCCCGCAAACTGTAGGTAACGAATTTGGCACCACTTTTCATTCTCTGGGATGGCTAAGAACCTCACAGAACATTAGAAAAATATTCTGATGGCCATTTCAGAAAAAGATGGGGGGGATAGGGAGGAGAGAGAGAAACTCAGGTTCCAGTTCTCCCTAGACTCTAGGGCAGTTTTGCTCAAGATTCAAACTTTGTGGATCAGGGCCATCTCTTGAAAACGGGGGTTGTCAAAATTTTCCTGTTGATCTGCCTGCTCTGTACAAATTGGTGGCTCCCTAATTCCATATATCTTGTGTCAAAATCTGCCTACTTGGCAATTCTCTGACTAAGGAATAAAAAGCACTCAAACACCTGGTGCCATTTATTTTAACTGTACATGGGGCCAAAGCATTTAGCAGAGAATAAAATAACCAGATTTGTTTACCTTCCAGTGAGGAATCTGGGAGCTGGAGAGGCTATGCTGGTTATCGGCTTTTCTCGCAACAGGCACATTTCCACATCAGATGCCTTATTCATAGTAAAACCTTTTAAAAAGACAAATGAAGGCTTTGCATAAATACACTCTTCAGAGAAATGAAATGGTCCAAGTTTTGGCATCTGTTCCTTTCTCCCTACTTAAGTACAAGCACTTAGCTCTTACATGGCTCTCTTCATCCTAAGATCTCCAAGTACTTAAGGAAGGTGGGTTGGCATTATTATTCTCATTTTACAAATGGGGAAACTGAGGCACAAGGGGTGAGGGTGTTGCAGGCCAGTGGCAGAGCCAGAAATAGAACCCAGGTCTGAAGCTTCACAGGTGCAAAAAGAGGAGAATAAACCTGTTAGACCCTTACCTGGTTTTCTAAACAGTGAACTTCTTCTCAATCCAATCCCACCTACAGTCTCATTACTTCCCCAGTGTGCACAAAAAGAGCATACGATGGGTAGATGGGGGAATTAATTTTATCCCCATCTCTGGAGTTCCTTATGCACCTCATCTTCCTCTCTGTCAGTAAGATAAGGTAGGAACTGTATTTATTTTGCTGTGTTGTAGCGCTCCAAGCATCTGGTGGCCAGACATTTCCCTCGCTTGGACTCTGCTGGGAGAATTATCGGTGCTAAGTGCATAGCCGTGCAAACAAATAACGTGACAGTTACAGCTGGGCTTGAGCTGGCATGTTCTGATCTGAGAAGAGCTTCTCCAGAGTCTGAAGGCTTCAGAGGGGATGATGCAGACTGCCCTAGCCTCTATTAAATGTTCATGTCATACATGTGCAAACAGGACACTGGCCTAGAGCCTAGCCAGTTCCTGCTGTTTTCTGCGGGGTGATTTTTCAAAGAAAAAGGGGCCATTGAAAATTCGTGAGAGCTGGGTGGCTAATTCCCATCTCATGCCTTTGAAAGCCTCCCGCCCTGCTAATGTTAGTCACCCTGTTGCATCTTCTCCCCACACCCTACCTTTCCACACATCCTCCAGGGCTTTCCCAGGGATCACAGGATTGGAACCCCACGGGAACGCCTCGCCAACAGCGACCGTGTCGGACAGAAGAACCTGGACCCTCTCCTTCCTTTTCTGGGCTTCTGCTGCTGCCTCAGGGCCATCCACATAGGGAGTCCCGTCCAGTCCGTCCTGTGCATGGTCTAACGAAACCCAGAAGCCATTAGGACTCGGAACACCCAGGAGTGTGTGTTTGTTTGTGGTCCTGTTTTGCTGACTCCTAGATGCTTTGGGCTCGGAGTGCAGAGAAGGCCAGCTGGGAGGTTCTAAAGGCATATGTTCCTCTCCTCCATTGCCATCAGAATCTTGTAGCCCGCTTCTTCCCCTCAGCCTTTCAGTTGCCATCTCAATGCGCTCACCAAGCTCCTTGGCTAGGGAGTGAATGGCCTTCACTCTATCCTGTGTATTTCTGTACAGAAAGGGGCTGGAAGTATCCTCAGAAGCTGAGGCCTTCAGGCCAGATTTTGCTGTTTTCAGTGGAAGGAAAAAGCTCTGGGGAGGCAGGTATGGAGCTGGAGAAGGGCAGACTGCCAGATCTTTAAGGTTCAGAGGGCTGAGGAACCCACTTTCAGATGCCAGTGAAGAAGGAAAATCTAATGTCTCTGTTGCTTTAAGTGGTTGAGTGGTCTTTGGATGTAAGTCACTGTTTAAATACAAAGGGGAACAACATCAGTGCATGAAGTAAGATACAATAAAAGAAGTCAGGCTGACCTTAAATGAGACCAGATAGTGTCCTCACTGAATAACACAGCTCATGAGAGAGAGAGACTGATGCTTAGAGATTGGAAAATGCTTGACAAATCCAGGACTGAAGATGTACAGTGAGGTGCTAACTTCTAGGACAGAGCTTCAGAGGCCTGTCTATTAAATGCTGTAGAACTGAAGTCTTTAATAATATGAAGTGTAGAAGTAGGCTGAAATATTGACCTATGCCTAGACTGCATGAAGTTCTCAGGCTGTGTTTATAACCCAGTCACTGATTATTAGAACTAAGCAGTACATGGGGCAAAGTACCATCGCAGTTGGGTTGTAGAAAAAAACAAACCCAAAACTCGTATTTGAAATTAAATATTCTTATAACAGAGAGAGCGCGAGCCCAAACCTACCAATAAAATAACTCACACCAGGCCTTTTTTGTGGAGATCTCTGTGCTTTACAAGCAATAATTAGTCAGGCCCCACGACCTCCCTGTGAAGTATTACTGTCAACCTTTTAACAGGCTGGTAAACTAAGCACACAGAGATTACACAGACGCCTTACATTAGTTTCAGATCATGAAACCCAGGGCTCCTGGTTTCCAGGACCCTATTGTAATCATTGCACTTGCATTCGTATGTGAGGCAGATTTTAATGTGGGAACTGAGAGCAACTGGTACATCAGACTCGAAGTCCTTTCTTATTGCCGAGTAACCAGCGTCTGTCTTTATTACAGTTTAAAACAAAACACTATGACAAATCTCCAGGACACCCTAGAGAAGGGCTTAAGAGATGCACTTTCATATCTAGATGGCTCATATAATACCTGCTTCCCTGCTCCTCGCTTCTCAATAAAGCACATGATGTTTTATGGACCCACTCCATAAAATTCCTTTCCAGGCTCCTATTCATTGTCTGTTCCTGGAATGAAAGAATAACAATGAATGAAATTGCTAAAGAACTTTGGAACAATAAAATAGTGTTTGGTCTTTGCCCCATCGCCTACATAATCAGATCAGAGTCTACTACAGATGCCAAGTAACGAAGTTATTCTTTCAGCTCAAGCAATGGAAACTTACGCTTTTGCAGCTAAAGACGCAGGGTTGCAACCCCATGGGTAACCCATGCAGGGGTCATCATCATTAGAACTTTAATTCCTGCATTTTTCCAGATACGGTTCAATTTACATAAACATTTAAAATAGCCTCCAAACACGGTACAGCTGGTAAAGATTTGCTTTTTTTTTCTTCACTCTACCACCATCCTTGTTCATTTATCTTCCTTTATATACTTACTTGAGCAAATTTATCCTCAGACCCTTGTGTTGCAGGAACTCGTCCCCTGTTTAAAGTCTGTGCCTCCCCAGAACATGATTTCTTTGCAAAGGCTTCCTTCTGTTTCCTGTACACCTCTTGCAACCTCTTAGCTCTTGTCTCTCTGGCCTGCTTTGAAGACTTTTTCTCTTCTAAGTTTTTCTTCTTTCTTTCCTCGACCTTTCTGTGCATAAATTCATGAACTACTTCCGGGCTGTAGGAGTGGGCTTTCCCTACATTTGCCCTCTTCTCAGCAGGCTGATTAACATTTTCCTTCTCGGACGCTTTCTGTCCTGGGCTGCTTGATCCCTTACTTCTTGGAAGAATTGCACTTTTTCCTCTGCTGCAATTTCTTGGCTCTATTCCAGTTTTCATTATTGAGGACCTGGTCTTGTCTCTGCTGTAGTCAGCAGGAGCTATGCCGCTGATTTCAGTTGAAGAAGGATTGATTCCTGGATATGGCTTTGGATCTTCTGCCTTTCTTGTTGCAGTATCTTTCTGTGGTCTTGTACTTTTGGATTCCTCATGATACTGGTTTTGCAAATGTAGATCCCTTAGTATTTGCTTTGCATCTCTAGTCAGTGCGTTGCTGGCAATTTCAATGGAACTGCCTCCTGTCGTTTGACAGCTTTTATGCAGAGGGCTACTGTTCCACATGTGATCGTCACTTTCACCAGAAGCACCATTTCCCCTAGAGCTTTGTTTCATCTGTGGGGTTGCTAGAAATTCTTTACCAGGCTCTGCAAAAGCATTTTAAAGCAACAGTAAGTCTATTACCTCAGAGTTACGAACACTGGGGGAATGGAAGTTGTTTGTAAGTCTGAAATGTTGTAACTGAACAAAACATTATGGTTATTCTTTAAAAAGTTTACAACTGAACATTGACTTAATAAGCTTTGAAACACCACTATGCAAAAGAAAAATGCTGCTTTCCCTTTATTTTTTTTTAGTTTACGTTTAACACAGTGCTGTACTGTATTTGCACCCCCCCCCCCAGCTACTAGTTGTGTACTTCTGGTTCTAAATGAGGTGAGTGGTTGACTGGTCAATTTGTAATTCTGGTGTTTGTAACTCTGAGATTTGACTGAATCGCTGTCTGTGTTGAACATACCAGTTACAGAACCTACTTTCCATCCAAGGTCCATCAGCGTTTGCATTTCTAATTCTGGCTTTCCTGGGGTTTGCTACTTATCAGTAAAACCTCAGCACAGGTTGAAAATCACTACAGGCTTTCATTAGAAGTCAAAATCATAAGGGCTTTTTTTGGACATTGCAGTGGTCAGTTATATGAATGATCTGTGAAATATGGACCTGCCATGTAAAAACCATTCAATATATAAGAGCAATTGCAGATCTAAATGGCCTTTTGTAACAACTCCATCCACGGTCTTGGTTCAAACAGAATGACACCATCAACTGGCCATGACTCCACAGACACTATGGAGTTATGCCAACTGACAATGTATAAATGATATTGTAACTGTTCCATGGGGCTCTTTAGTGGAGAGCTGGGGCATTGTAATGATTTTTAATCACAGGAACACACAATGACCTTGAAGAAACAATTTGTTTCTTCTAGTTTCTTAATGGGTGTTCGACCACTATTTATTTTCTTAGCCAAAATAAAAGACCAGGATCTTTTCCCCTGCTCCCTACAAACCAGAAGCTACAGGTAACTGTACCTGAGTCATTTTTAGGGGTCTGCTCTTCAGATGTGCTCTTCATCTTTGGAAATTTAGGAGGGGGACCAAGCAGCTTTTTAACTAGCTTCTGACCTTCTCGCCATGAAGAAGCACCAATCAATTTGGACCCTGGAAAACAAAATAAATATACATGTAGGTTTTCTTTCTTTAAAAAAATAAAATAACACAAAACGGGGGCTCTAACTTTCTTATAAGTAAATTTCTAAGTGACTGCACTCAGGATGCTGGGAAGAGCTAGTCAATTTTTCATCAACATTTTGAAATTCATGAGACTATAAAAAATGTAAGGTCACTTAAATATTAGACCTAAACTCGCTATTACAGTGTGCATAGTGCCCTCTTGCTGAAACCTGAGACTCCCTGAATGCTTAAAGATACCAGATAAAGCAAAGCTTGTGAGTTTCCCAAGCCATATCTATTGACGTGTGCTGCAGGAGCTTGGACACAATGGCCTGGAAGAAGGTATTGGAGGTGTTAACAGTGTAGCCACCTGTCCTGACTTTCCCTGAGTCAGCCCTTTTTTGAGGTACCTGTCCAGGAAAAGTTGTAAGGATTCTTGCTGCCAGCAGTTCAGTTTTAGATGCTTAGGATCATCCCAGATGTCCCATTTTTTTTGTACCTCAGAGGTGGGAACTGTAGGTGGTTAATGGAAACATGATTTTATCTTTGTTTATTTCAACCTCACTACAGTAAACTAATTTATTTTTAAACGGGTGAGAATCAGCAGGATACAGTACAGAAGAATCAATGAGCCATGCAGCATGAGAGGCTGTGTATAATGCAAAAATAAATGATACAGCATAAGGCACAAGTGAATAATTCTTCCTTAATATGTGGTGTCACATAATAGACAACATTTATCAAAGTTTTACTTCATAATTTCAGATTATATTCACGGGATGCCAATAATTCCCATCAGTATAATTATGTATTTATACCAAACACCTCACCAGCGGTGTGTGAAGCTGGCTAAACAGACATATTTTTCCACATGCCCCTGAAGTTTTCCATGGATAAAAGTTTTTAACAAAGTTATGAAGAGGTTTTAAAGGGATGGTTCTGTGAAGGTGTAATAGACACTGAGCCTTACAAAGGTAACTAAAGAAACAGATGGATGCTAAGGGGCAAACAAGCAAAAGTGTCTAAGGATACTTGCCCACTTTGAGCTGGGGGTGTGATTCCCAGCTCAAGGAGAAATACTCCCTCTAGCTCTGATCAAGCTGGCATGCTAAAAATAGAGAGAGAGAGAGGGGCTAGCTGCCCTGAGTACAAGCCCATTTGACACCAGAGGCATGTGCTTGGGGAGGCTTAGTCCCTCAGGCTGCTGCAGCTACAGTGAGTATTTCTCCTCGCCCTGGGATTCACATGTAGACGTACACTAAGGGAGTTAGGACGTAGCTCCTATTAGCTTTCAATGGGAGGTGGGTGCCTAGATGCCATTGTAAACACCATTAAATAAACCTGGCTTGTTGTTAAAGCAGCATTTGGGGAGATTGGCTGCTTGTGAGATTTATACCAAGATACTCAATTACCCTGTTTAAATATCAGCTAGAAGATACTGGGCCAGATCCTCAGCTGGTGTAAATGGGCACAACTTTGTTGATTTAAATGGAGCTACACCCATCTACACCACTTGAGCCTTTGGCCCCGTATCCACTTCACCCTCAACAACCCCTACTCCCATTCTGGGGCATGGGCTCATCCTAACTCCTGGGGCTCATCTTTGCTAGACAATTAGGTCATGGTAGAACACGAATCTTAACTAAGGTGACATTAAGCACAATGTTGCAGTCAATATAAATTAGGAGACAGGAAGAGCAACAGCCACAGAGTGGCTAACATCATTTCCTGTAGTTACTCTGGAGAGCTCCAATCCAGTCAATGACCAGACCAGGCAAAGTGGTGGCTGCAAACTCTAGCAACAGCCAGGGGGTTGAGACTGATCGAGATTCTGAATGGAACAGCTTTCTGGCCTATTTCTCTATCATTTTGCAGTAATAGAAATGCAGGCGGAGGTTCTTAGTATGCCATTTTAGAACTCAAACATCTGTCAGAGTTTCTCTACGTGCAACGGACAAAAAATAAAAAGCACTTTTCCCTTCCCCAGCGATGTTTAATTGATATTAAATTTTATTTTGTTTAATCTGCACAATTTTTATTAACTACAAAAACTTGTGTCAAAATTCAAGAACAGATTGAATTCCTGATGAAAATGCCTGCTAGAGGGAAACCATCTTAATTTAAATATTCTGCAATTATTTTTTTTGCTTTCTATGAACAGATGAATATTTTATCGCTATTGCGACTTAACTTTTTGTTAACTACAGCAAATTTATAATTCATCAAATTCCCAAGTACTTTGCCTCTGACCTCTGACCCCTCATTCATCTCTTCTTAGCCCTGCCCTGGCTTCTTCACTGACAGAAACTAATGGCCAATAAAGACATCCTGACACTGGCAGTTACAATGATGAATGTTTCATATAGCATGGTCTTATTATGACCCAGTCTCTGAGGAAGATCAAGCCATTTTTCAAGCAATCCATTAAAACAAAAAAAGGAGGGAGAAGAAAATTATTTTATATTTCATGCATTTTAAATAGCGCTTTGGAAACAGAACACACTACGCTGCTACATTCATAACCTCATCTGCATAGTGTTAGATGGGGGATGCTTTTGGTTTTTTCTGAAGTCCTGCATTTCTATGATTTCATGAAACTTTGTACTCTTGATGGTATTAAACACCTCTGCTTTAAATAATCTGCACATCCAGGACCCTTTGCTTGTTTCCTACAATGTTTCATAGCATCCTAGCAATGTAGGGCTGGAAGGGACTGTGAGAAGTCATCTAATCCAGCCCTCTGCACTGTGGCAAGACCAAGTAAACCTAAACCATCCCTTACAGTTTTTATCCAGTTTGTTTTTAAAGGCTTCCAATGACAGTGGGAGTCCCTTGGAAGCCTATTCCAGAGCTTACCTCCCTTCCTAGTTAAAAGCTTTTAGTAAAATCTAACCTAAATCTCCTTTGCTGCAGATTAAGCCCATTGCTTCTTGTCCTATCTTCAGCAGACATGGAGAACAACTGATCACCGTCGTCTGTATAACAGCCCTTAACATATTGGAAGGCTGTTATCAGATTGCCCTTCAGTCTTCTCTTCTCGACTAAACATGCCCAGTTTTTTCAACCTTTCCTCATAGATCAGGTTTTCTAAACCTTTGATCATTTTTGTTGTTCTCCTCTGGGCTATTTCCAATTTGTTCACATCCTTCCTAAATTGTCATGCCCAGAACTGGACACAGTACTCCTACCGGGGCCTCACCAGTGCCCAGTAGAGCGGGACAGTTACCTCCTGTGTCTTACATACAACACGCCTGTTAATACACCCCAGAATCCTATTGTTTTTTGGTTTTTCTTGGTAGCTGCATCACATTGATGACTCTCATTTAGTTTGTGGTTCACTATAACCCCCAGATCTTTTTCAGCAGTACTACCATCAAGTACTACCAACTTGGAATGCAGCTGCTTCCAAAACAAAATGGTGGCATTAAATGGATGAAGTGGATAGATTTTAACAAGAAAACGTTGAACTTAGAAATAGAGATGAGGAGAGGGTGGGGTGTGGTCTAGTCTTTCAAACTTCCACTGATCTGCAGGAAGATAGTGGGTAAATCATCCACCTTCTGTGTACTTCAGTTTCCCAGTCTATAAAATAGGGGTGATGGTCCTTTGCATCCAGAGGGACTTGTGAGTCTTACCTCATTAGGGTTTGTAAAATATTTGGTGTTCCTTAAATCAAAGGTGCTGTAGGAGTGCAAGGTATTATTAAAAACTAGGGCAAGGATTGTCATGAGGAAAATGAGGAGCATGAGGAAAATATAGCACTCAGCTGCCCCAGATGCCTTTGAAAAGCCCAGCCTATATTTATTGCAGTCGGAATACTTCAAAGTCAATAGCAGCTTGTGCAGAAGGGTCTCAAAGTACTTTGCAGCTAAGCCTCTAAATATCATTGTGCAGGTGTCTAAGCTACAGTGGCACAGCTCTGGCACTGCAGTAGCACTGGGCTGTAGATGCTTCCTACATCAAGGGAAAGGGTTTTTCTGCTGCTGTAGTTAATCAGTCACTCCGAGGCAGTAGCTAGGTCAACAGAAGAATCCACATTTACACTGGGGGTTAGGTCAACCTAACTATGGGGTTTTGAGAAATTTTTCACAGCTCTGAGCACCATAGCTAGGTCCATCTAATTTTTAAGTGTAGACCGGGCATGACAGAATATCACACCCCACCTAAATACAACCACTTCTGGGGAGCAGCAGGACAGCTGTTCTAACAATGTTGCAACATGACCGTTTAGGAGAGAAAGTAACTCATGTCAGACCCTGATAAGGAACCTTAGGTAAGCAGAATGTAGTCATCTGTGTTGTAATTTGGCCATGACCCAACATCTCTGTAAAATGCCCCATGGGATTTCTAATGACTATAACTGCTCATAATCTTGGTTTTACTTCTCATCCCAAAGATGGCACCCCAGTAACACAACATTCCCTGGAGCAGAGGTTCACAAAACACAGAGAGAGGAGCATCAGCTACTGAAATATCTGCTCCACTTCCTGCAGTGCCTGAGTGTGACTCCTGATTAAAGCCCCAATTCAGGAAAACATCCCTGTCCAGGACTGCACATGGGCATATAACACAGTCCTGTTTAAGTCAATGGGACTTAGCACATGCTTAAAGTTCAGTGCATGCTTATGTGCTGCCTTGAATAGGGATGGACTTAAGCGCACATTTCAGTGCTTTCCTGCGAGCTACCTAAACAGAACCGTGAACACAGATCACAGAACAAGACTGCCTGGTGACGGGCTCTTAAAGCTTCTTCTAGGAAAAAGCCACTGCTTATTGCTTTGATAATTACAAAAACCTGAAATGCCACTTGGATCATCTGTAACAGTTGTCATGTGACCCAGAGAGACATGAACCAAGAGCATCCACTAATGTGCTAAAATCACCTTTACTGGCATTTTCATTGGAACTGGTTGTCCAGAAAGGATGACTTAATTCCAACTATCTCGGTTGCATACAGTGGGATTTTCGATGGTAAATCAGACTACTCATTAGCCTATCTAACACGAACACTAGGAAGTTAGTTCTGCTTTCACATCTGGGTGAGTTCAGCAGTCAGCGAGTGACAGCTGACGACGATTCTAGCCAAAGAGGTTGAAATGATGTTTTATTTTGCGACGGTTACTAACATGCCATTTTCTTGGCACTATGCTGCATACAGTCACCCCTCCGTTTTCATCTTCACAAAAACAAGAACATGACCGCTACCAAAATATTTTTCTATAAAGAAACCCTACAGTAGAGTATTAAAAAAAAAAAAAAAAAAAAAAAAAGTGAGAGACTTTAGAAATGCAGAAGAGGCAGTGAAACCCTTCTAGCTTCTAACCTTCACCAGACAATTAAGGGCTGGCGAACACCCCATCCAACCCAATAAGTATAGATTATTTTTTATTTATTCTGGGTACTTTGCAATCATGGATATCTAAGCTCAGCTACTGTATGTGTGTCTGGAATGACAGGGGAAATTGTTATTACTGACCATGTCAGCACCTAGCTCTTATCATCCAGGGATCCTGGAGAACATTACAAGGGAGGGTAGTGTAATTATCCCCATTTTACACATGGGGAAACTGAGGCACAGGAGTGGCAATGACAAGCCTAAAATTACCTGGTAAACTGGTGGCACAGCAGAAAACTGAACCCAAGTCTCCTGAGTCTGTCTATCCACTAGGCAACACTCCTTTCCTATCAACTGAGCGCTCAAGCTGAGCCTTCTGTTTTTATGCCAATTTTTTAATTGCTGTTATCTCATCCTCCCCCCACCAAATTTTCACTCCTGCCCTTATTTGTCGGTTTTGTCCACCTGTTCTATCGTGTCACTGTCTTTGTTCCTTCTACACAGAATGCCTTGTCCAATGGGCCATGCTCCTTGACTGTGGTTCCCAGGAGTTCATGTATATAATGTATAATACAAATCAGCAACATGAGATTTTGCCAGCTGGACATTTTCTTAAACACCTTCGTCCGTTTCCCCCCATTAATCACTGTCATTGTGTCAGCCCAAATAATTTGCCTCTTTACCTTTCTCTTTCAGTGTTTTCTCAGGGACAGGAGACTTGGGTGAACTCTGTTCTTGCTTGTGTTTTTGACTCCTGCTCGTCATGCGTCTCTCTCTTTGGTCTTGAGCCATGGAAAGAGACATAGAAAGGACTGATCTTAGAAATGCAATCAAACTGCAAACATGACCCCTTTTGCTGATGTACCAAACACTATGAAATTAACATAGACTTTATACCGTCAAATTAGTGGCAAGTTTCCACAAGCTGTCTCTGCATTGCCAGCTGCATTCCTAGGTTGTAAAGATGATTAGTTGGCTTTCACTGTTTATTGTGATAGGCTTTGTAGAAGAACGGTTCAGAATTAATATAGTACCAAGTTGCAACATTTAAAGCAAGATCCAATTCACCCTGAAGAGAAAGGGATCTTTCTTTCCACTGATCCTCCCCCACTTCTCACCCAGCTATCCTTTAGCATCACTTCACTTTCATCTTCCCTATTCTTGAGGTCACATGTTGCTGCCATCCTGCTTTCGGCCAAGGGCAAGCTTTAGTGGGCTGGAGAGGCCTCTGTAGTGGCTCCTCAGCACACTGCAGACCAGAGGACAAAAGAAAGACCTCTAATCTAAATCTACATCTTCTGTGTAGCCCTTGGTCCATGTGGTGGCTTTGTGGCAGTGCATAGCCCCAGTCACTCACTGTCATATGCAAGGAATCAGTTTTCATAGAATTCTAAAGGTGAACTTAAGGTTACCCTCACCGGGGCCCCCACTCCCAGGATTTCTTTTGCTTTATCTATCTACCTTAGGTACTTGTATGATTCCTCTGATGGGTTAAACCCTTAACCTGCAAAGATAGTGAACACAGCCAATTAGTCATGCTCTGCACCTGGGGAGGGGAGTAGCTAATTGGCTGCTGGCCAGCAGGGGCAGAGCTAAGCCAGAAGAAGTGGACGGAAGGAACACAGTGAGGAGGGAAGAGACTGCAGAGGAGTTTGTTTGGCTGCAAGAACCACAGGGTAGGGTTCAGAGACAGAGATAAGGGGGGCAGTGCACTACAGGGACAGAATAGGCTCCTATGTGTGAAGCTCTGAGATGGGGGGGGAAGGGAGAGGGGATTGCATGTTCAAGAAGAGGACTGCAGTAGCCCAAGGGGGCGGAAGAATTATCCAGATTCATTTGGACTTTTTTGTGAGATCCCAGAAGGGGGTTGAACTTTGTAACTTGGCCAGAGGGCTGAGCCACAGATGATCTGAACTTGGAGGCAGGCACAGACGATAGCAGCAATTTCCCACACTGCTGCAAGGGGGTGCTCCAAGGATGAGTGAAGCCCCTCCACAACCTCCATTACTACAGTATCTGAGCACCTCGCAGAGCTTCTCCCATCGACATAGCTACTGCCTCTCCCAGAGGTGGATTAACTATACTGATAGTAGAAGCTCTCCTGTTGGTGTAGTAGCATCTTCACTGATGCACCACACTGCAGCTTTTTAAGTGCAGATCTGTCCTAAGTGACCTGTCCATGGTCCCACGGGAATCTCTGATGGAGCAGAGACTTGAACCCACATCAATTGGAGTTCCAGGCTGGCCCCCTAACTACTGGATCACCCTTCCTCTCTTCTTCAGCCACTCTAATGAAAGGAGACTCAAAGAGCTTGGCTTGTTTAGCCTGGCCAAAAGAAGGCTCCGGGGGGAGATGCTTGCTCTATATAAATATATCAGGGGGATTAACGTTAGGGAGGGAGAGGAATTGTTTAAGTTTAGTACTAATATAGGCACGAGGACGAATGGGTACAAATTGGATATTAGGAAATTTAGACTAGAAATTAGACGAAGGTTTCTAACCATTAGGGGAGTGAAGTTCTGGAATAGCCTTCCGAGGGAAGTAGTGGGGGCAAATGACTTATCTGGCTTTAAGACTAAGCTTGATAAGTATATGGAGGGGATGTTATGATGGGATAGTTTAATTTGAGCAATTGATTTTGGATTATCGGCAGATAAGTCTGCTCAATGGTCTGTGGGAATGCTGGATGGGATGGGAACTGAGTTACTGCAGAGAAATCTTTTTTGGGTGCTGGCTGGTGAGTCTTGCCCACATGCGCAGGGTTTAGCTGATTGCCATATTTGGGGTCGGGAAGGAATTTTCCTCCGGGGCGGATTGGCAGGGGCCACGGAGGTTTTTCGCCTTCCTCTGCAGCATGGGGCATGGGTCGCTTGCTGGTGGATTCCCTGCAGCTTGAGGTCTTCAAATCTTATTTTTGAGGATTTCAACAACTCGGTCATGGGTTCGGGGTTGTTATAAATGTGTATGGGTAGGGTTTTGTGGCCTGCCTTGTGCGGGAGGTCAGACTAGATGATCATATTGGTCCCTTCTGACCTATGAGTCTATGAGTCTAAATGACTCAAGTAAGGAGGATTCCACCACTTTCTTTGTGAAGACCATTACCTCTGACTAGTGGAAATGTTCTTTGGGTATTCAGTCCAAGTTTCTGTTGCAGAATAGATATATTACACATGCAATATCCTGTTGAGTAAATAGTCCATTGTGCTATTAGCAGCACTAACCTGGACGCTTGTTTTTATAATCCCCACTTTGTCTGGTAGTGGCCACTTCTTCAATTTCTGATATGCCCGTCTCTTCCGTGGCAGAAGAATGAGTGACCGTCAGTTTCACGGCACTAAAACCTAAACAGATGGAAAATTAAAAGCAGTCACTCTACAGTGAGATGTGCAAGCACTGTTGTCTGATGTCTTTGTTCAGCTGCTAAAGTAGATGCAAACTTATCAAAACCAATTCCAGCTCATATCTGACTTATATACTGCCTGATACTGGGGTGGCAATGTAGACTCAGAACTTAGTTTCAATATCACTTGGTCCTGTCAACACTGAGTAATCAAACTGTTTTCAACTAAATCAGTCTGGGCTGGTTTAAATTGTGTTTAATGCAGGCTCAGGGAAGGTCATTGGTTTGGTTAGATTCCCCACCAAGGGGACAATTGGAGTCAGTTGTGGGGCTTGGTTTTTGTGAAGCCGATGCCTGTCTACAGGGAACTGGACTGAGACCCAGCAATTCACCTCATGCTGGCCACTGAACAGCATCGCAATGTAAACAGCTGTGTGACAAAGATCTCTGGGAACACTCATGAATGTCAGTGGGGCCGGGATTGTAAAATCTATGATAATTGAACAGACAAATTAATTGTTGGGTTGCATTAGCCATGGGAAAGTATTAGTATATTAATAAGACAGGTTGAGAAGCTGAGTTTTTCAGCCTGTCGTCTGTATTCTGCTATAACCTTAATATTCCCCATCATCTGAAACAGCAGCCAGGCTGGCCGGCTAATCTCAACACACAAGTGTCCCTGCTGCGGAGTCTGGTCCATCATTCACTTGCAGAAACCTGACATCTTCAATCAGGCCAAAGCACAGTGGCAATTAAAGGTGTACAGCCCTTTAAGGCAGTGGCTCTCAACCTTTCCAGACGCCTGTGTCACTTTCAGGAGTCTGATTTGTCTTGCGTACCCCCAAGTTTGCTTGCTTACAAAATCAGACAATACAAACAGAAAAGTGTCAAGGCGCTTACCTTTCTCGTTTTTACCATAGAATTATACACAAATCAACTGGAATATAAATATTGTACTTACATTTTAGTGTACAGTATATAGAGCAGTACAAACTACAATTTCATATGGACTTCAATAGTGCTTTGTATGTAGCCTGTTGGAAAACTAGGCAGCTATCTAGATGAATTGGGCATGTCAGGTGGCCAGTTTCAGATGGGGGTTGGGGGAAGGAACGCATACCAAACAGAGTATGTGGAAGGTGTGATGTGGCTATGACAGGATAGCGTGGAAGCCAGGGAGTTAATTATTGCTCATTTCTTGTATCCCTGTGCCCGCAAAGCCTGTAAACCTCAGTTACCAGGAGTTCAGAAATGCAGGGGTCAGGAGGAGAGAGAAAAAGAAGCTATTAGATAAAACACACAAAGAACTGACCCTTCTGTAAATGTCCACTGTCAAGTCTGCTATCAAGGGCTAGAAATATGCGCCAGGAAGGCGGAAGCTTCTATTGCTATCACCTGCTGAGTCTTGCATGGCCGCCACCCAGCCCAGCATGTACCCCTTTTCAGGCTGCCCTCGGTATCCGCCAGATGAGTACAGACCTCTGTAAACTGGGACTGGAGGAGCAAACGCAACTTTGCGAACCTTCCTCTTCAGGGGCTGTGGATGCAGCAGCTCCCCGGCACGGCTAGCGCTTGGCTGCTTCACTTCCGGAACCAGAAGTTGGTGTCGCTGCTTCTGCTCCTGAATTCTCTCTCTGAGTCGCTCTAGTTTGTTGGGTGATCTCCTCAGTCCCTCCAGCTTCTGAGCAATGGGACTATTGTAGGGAGTAAAGGAGCTCATGGCAGGCGGGGCTGATGTGTCCAGGGGAGAGTCTCTCCAGATTGCACAGGGGGCAGCTGAGAATTGCTTGCTGTCTTCCTGGGAATAGGGCAGATGCTGTGGGGAGCGGAGAGCTCCCTCCATCTGTTCTGCAGGGCTCTTCTTGCCTGTATTTACCTGGTCACTAAAACTGCCCCTGCTTCTCAGGATGTTTAGTCTTTCTGGAGCAGAACGAGTGCCAGCTGCAGCTCTCCCACTGTGGGCTTCCGTTCTGCCAGGGCTGCAAGTTGCAGAGATTGGCTCCTTGCTGCAAGGCAGATGCATCGTTCTGGCTGACCCATTTCTCACATCATGGCTCTCCAAGGAATCGTTCTTTGGCCAAGCAGCAGAAACACGTGCACAGTTTGCCCTGTTTAGAGAGAAGAAAAGGAGCCTGAACAACCCGAGCTCTTGGGAATCGAATGATCAAACTGCTAATTACATTTCTTACTTAAACACTAATTTGAGTTTCTATAATACCTGCCATTGCAGGATCTGAGCCTCACAACAATCATGATTCATCCATATAACAGAGGGGGAAACTAAGGCACAACAGATCAAGGACTTGCCCAAGATCACACAGGAAGTTTGTGGCAGAGCCCAGAATAGAATCCCACAAGTCACTGCTCTGACCACTTGGCAACACTCATTTGCTTCATGGTGGCAGCAGAGAGACTACCCAGTCCTGCTGATTCTTGTGAGGAAAAGGAGAATTTCCCCGTCGACTCTGAGCAGTGTTGGGTCTCTGACGCACTGAACCGTTACGGCTGCATCCAGCAGAAGGCAGTAGTGCACGTCTGTCGCTAAGTTCCTTATTTGCAAATTAAAGAAAAGAAGGAGCAATGGGAGCTGGGGTGGGTGGGGTGGGTTTATTATAAGCCATGGTTAAGTTATTCAGGTTGGCTCATCAAGATGATTAACTCGTTTATCAGCATGCTGGCTCAGCATATCACTGGCCTTGCCGGTGACATTTCCTAGGGTGTAACAATTTGGTAACTTTTTGGTTCTTTAAAAAAAAACACATCACAGAAAACTGAAGTTTTGAGCTTAGGAGACTTTTGCTCTTTGTGGGTGTCTGCGTCTGAGGACCTTTAAAGCACTTTAAAAATATGTTTTAATTAAGCATCCGCAGCCTGAGAAGCGGATATTGTTAACTCTGTGGATGTAACTTACCGGCAGGGTAGACAGCTCTCCCCAGTCTTGATTTCATTTGAAACCGTTTCCTCTTGGCCTCTGTTACTTTCTATACCACAACACAATCAAATCAATGAGAGTCTGAGGGTTTTCTTGAACTAATATTAAGTTTGGCTAAAGGGAGCACAATAGATTTTAGTGGGAGTTCTGCCAACGCCAAACTGCAGTTTCACCCTTGACAAATAGTACACAGTAACAAATCCCGTCTTGACTTGGCCCAGTCTTTGTGGTTCTGGCAGGGCTGTTTCTGGGTTTGCACACGAATCAGTTTGCTCGTTGGTGTTTTGGCAAATAATGTCCTTAAAATCTCTCCTGGGCTACTCAGAACTTTGTTTCAGTGTTTGTGTAGCATTTAGTGTAGGAGTGTTAACCTTTTCCAGACTACCAGGAGTGACCACCCCACGATGAAGGGGAAATGCTGACCCCCCTGAAATAGATGGTGCAGTGTGGGGGGTGGGAGAGTGTACAACGCTGTTCGTTGGCTGTACCGTGGCAGTGCCTGGAGGCCCCACTCGTGGAGCAGAGCCCCACTGTGCCAGACACCATACAAGAGTGAAAGTAAAAGGGATCCTTGCTCCATAGAGCGCGTGGAGTCTCCTCCTTTCACGGACCTTGCAGTGGCCCTGCAGCGGTAGGCACATCATACATCGGGCGCAGCATGGTAGCGGCAAGGAGCAGCAGCGCTGGCTGTCCCACTGCCCACTCAAGTATGGCCCCAGGCTCCTGCTGTCATGACAGGCTACAGGGCCAAAGCTGAGCGGTGCTGAGACCTGGGCACCAGGTTGCAAACCCACTCGCTCAATTTTGGGCCCTCCCCGCATCAAGGTGGAAGCGCTGTGGGGCCAAATCGGAGTGCGTGCACTGGGCACTGCGAGGGCTGGTGCTTCTGTTCCTAGCCACTGTTGTGGGACCAGCTCCTGCATCTAGGCTCCCCTGGGGGCCTGCCTGGCTGGGCCATGCTTCCAGCAGCCCGTGTCCTCTCTGATGGATGGGGAGTGACACAGCAGCTGGGCAGGCCAAGCTCAAAGGCAGGGGCTGAGCATGGGGCGAACTTAGTGGGTGAGGCACGGGGGCCAGCAGCTGCAGCAGGGATGGCTCCAGAGGGATCTATCGTGTAGTGGGGAAAGATTTCTCTGCACCCTTGTGGCAGCTGGGCAGGACTCTGGTCTAAGACCAGGCAAAGGAGGGCAGCTAATCTACCCAGAAGTGTTCCCCAGCCACCAGGGACATGGGGCCTGAGAATTAGCTCACTGAAGTGTGCAGAAAGGCGCCCATTAGGTTTGCTGGGTTTTGGATCAGGCATACAATCTGCTGTTTGTAGGGCATGTTCGCACCCCGAGTTACCACTCTTCTCCTGTGCTGACTGCCTTTCTCCTCATGAGTTTCCTCAGTCCCCTAGATCAGCGCAGAAGGGGTCCATGTGAAACCCGTTGATGTCAGCAGGGCTCTGTGAGGAGGAGGGTCTGCCATCGTAGGTCTGAACACAGGAGCTGGGCTGTTCTGCTTGTTTCAATGGAGCATGCGTCTTGCCCTCCATTGCTATCACACTGCATTCAATATACTGCTGGGCTTCGCTGCTCCATCCAGTGATGGAAAGACTCAGAACCTGGGTGTCATGTAAACCCCAAGACTGAATTTGAATCCTCATCTCCCTGGTCTAATTCTAACTCTCGCTGGGGAAAAAAAAGGAAATTCTGCTGCAAAAGCAGTCAGCAAGGCAAACCATCCATCTCCTTATAACTGATCAGCTCCATAGGCCTTTTTGCTTTTCCCATTAAGACAAGGGCCTAGGAATTAAGTTGTCACTGTGAGAATGAAGCAGAGCCCTGGTACTTTGGGAAGAAATAGCATCCATAAATACAAAAAAAGTCGTCAGCTTAACCATTATGCTGCCAATAAACACACACTTCTGAAAACAAATACCTAGGAAATGTGGAAAATAAAACCAAGAAACTGAGTTCTTGTCACTGTTTTTAACAGTGATGTGGTGAAACTCCCTGCTTCTCTCCTTATCCTCTTTTGACTTTTAGAGAATGATTTTAAAGACTGTCTTCACTGCAGCAGAAATGTGTTTTGACTCCTAAATAACTGTCTTGCTGTAAAATCCTAATGAAGACAAGGGCACAAGTAGCTTTTACTTTGATGTGGCTTTCTGAGATTAACACCATACCGCCCACCTGTGCCTGACCTCCACATCTGACCTGCCCCAAGGATTTCACCTCTTTAGCTATTGTGGTGTAAAAATCACACCTTTCTGCAGTGAAAACAGCTCCCCACAGTTAGTTCTTTCTCACAAAGAGCTGTGTAGCTTTCCCTGTTGTTTCCCCCTGCCTGCTGCAGACGATCAGTCAATTCCAGCATTGTTTCTCTGGTAAATCAGAACTCACCGGGGCTCCTTTCGCATCGTTGCTTTTTCCTGGCTTTCTGAGCTTTGGCACAATTCCAATCTTCATGGTCAAATTTGTTTTCAATCCTCTGCAACTGTAAAAAGGCAAATTTCCTTTTCAAAAGGGACACATGCTGTATTTCTCTGGTAGCCTTTTGCTGGCATATGTTGCTTCTCTGATTAATTTTTTCCTCCCAGCTACTCGGCATGTAAACACTGGCATGTCTAGGCATGTTACTTTTGGTATTTTCTACCGTTGGAAAGAATGCAGTTGAAAAGATAAGAGACAAAAACACCTTTCTCCATTACCTATACTTGTTTTGTATGCCTAATAGATTTAAAAATTTTATTAAAGATAATGTTTAAAAAATGGTCAGGTACGGAGTTTAAACGGAAGAGTGTCTGGACATTCAGGCATAATGTCCAGGTTATCTGAGGGTGCAGTTTGGTTGGGAGTCAGGGAGTACAACGAAAGCATAACCTGGGGTATCCTGGATGCGAGGTGATAGATTTGACAGTTAACAGTACATGTGGTCGGTAATTCGGGAACAACACTTATTGCAGGGGTTACATAGGGTGCGGTTAAGGGCGAGTATGTATGTCCATAATAGTGAAATGTCCCTCATTGAGTCAGTGGTGTGGTGTAGATAGCCTTTTACTCGATAAGTTCCTCCCAGTGGCGCTCCGGCTTACTCCTCATGGTACTGTCTGTGCCCGGTGATGTGCTCGATGTAGATGTCCCTCGACCACCGGATGCTGTCAGACACCATGAGGTGCTGCATCAGCCGGGCTAGACCCAGTTCTGATCTGCCTTAGAAATGTCTAAATCAGGAGTAGCCCTACTGCAGCCAAGAGAATAAACACACCAGTGTGATATACATGCAGGGCCTTGATCCTGCAAACACTAATACATGTGCGTAACTTTATTCATGCAAGTAGTCTCATAGAATCAATGGCACTAGAGTTAACCACGTGCATAAGTGTGTGTGCAGGATCAGGGCCTAACCTACTAATACCATGCTTTACTATTGCCACAGGTGATCTATACCTGTCAATAGTGAGGGGAGAGCATGAGGGCAGCAGCTATACTGCGTACACGCAATACAAGCTAAGCAGCAACTCAGGGGAGAGGGGCACATGACCTCACATGGCTCCCGCCCATGCATCGCTTCTGACTACTGCTGTAATAGCAAAAAGGGACAGCTGGAGATATAGGGTGAAACCCTGGCCTCAGTAAAGTAGGAGGGGGAGGGGGTCAGGATTTCAGACATTTAACCATGGTGCTTTTCTTAAGAGTCAGATTGCTACAAATCTCACTTACCACTTCTTTGGCTTTGCAAAGACTCTTCCACACCAGGGCCACATCTGGGGAAAGAATGAAGATGACAGTGATGCACCAGCGCACAGTAACTCGTCTCCTTGAAAGAGTTCATCTCCCCTCAATCCAGTTTAAAACTGACTGTTGCCTCTGTAGAATTCTCGGGGCACTGAATTGTGCCCTGTGAGCACAGAGAATAACTCTAGCTCCTGGGTTGTTATTTTAAGCATGTTTTAGTTCTGTTAAGATAATGCTCATTGGGCCAGCTTATGAAACGCTTACTCAGCAAAACTTCCATCCATGTCAGCGGGGAATTTTGGCTGTGTGGAACCTGAGCTCAGTTTGCAACCTTTATTTCTGTTGGGTCAAACTTACCTACTTTGGTGCCAACCAGACTACCTGTGTGAAAGCAGGTTTGCAAGATCAGGCATTGCATCTAATTACCAAAAAAGTACATCAGTTAAAAAACAAAAACCCCGTGTTGAAGTGAGGTTAACGCTCTACTCCCCCACGCACTGCCACCTGTGGTTGACCTTGACTAGTAACATCAAGGTAAAAACTTTAGTGCCTTGATCCATTACGATTTTACAATGAGAGAGCTATTTCAATATAAAAACACATGTGTCTTTTGCAATGAAGATACAACCCCTATGAAGAGAGTGAAACAATAAGACATTTTTTTTAAAAACTAATGTGAGAAATCTGTTTTGTCACACAGTACCTGTCCTCATCTAGTAAATAGTGATTGGTAACTAAATGCTGCAGCTTCTTTATTTTAAACCAGATTTTTACTTAAAAATAGATTTCTCTTTCACTGTTACCATATACCACCACTGGAAATTCATAAACCAATTACCTGGTAGCGGGGCTGATTCTTCGGCAGCAACACTGCAGTTCACTTTTAAAGCCGTGCTGCATCTTTGATAGCTGGTGTCCATCTTTGGAACAGTCACAGGAATGTGCTAGCCATTGATAACACTTCTATGCTTTGAATATGCTTAAAATATTTTCCCCTTGTTTACAGTTGCTGACCATCAGAAACAACATGTAGCTTTTAAAGACCTTGGCAGTGTTTGCAAACACTGGCTATTTTCATTAATCCTAAAAGGGCCTTGTGAGGGATGCAAGTGTCCCCATTTCACAGATGGGGAAGCCAAGGTACACCGGGCAAATGACTCAGGATACCGTGGATGGTCAGTGGCAAACGTAGGATTAAAAACCAGGTGTCCCATTTATTTGCTTTAGTTACTAGACTATGCCACCATTGCAAAGCAAAGGAGTTAATGGATTTAAATCTGCCCCCTCCCCGTTGTACCCTACCAGTCCCCAAATATACAGTCTGATACCTTACTTGCCTATAGTAACATCGTTCATGCTTGTCACAACTCCTTGACCAGTGGGATCTCTGTTCTTTGCCCAGGAGCTGTGCAGAGATCATATCCCAAACGCACCACTTCTCTCCAGCCCTTCACAGAAGCATTTTGGAGATTGTTCCTCATCTCTCCAGGCTGATTAACCCCAGCAGCCCATTCCCAGACGGGTTGGGAGAAAAGCCCCTGAAAAGTATCCCAGTCTTCTCTGTTCTGGCTGCTCCCCCAGTGCCGAGCTAGGCTGCTGCCATTCTGCGAGCACCCAGCCACCTGGTGTGTGAAGCTAAAAGCAAAGGTAAATTTGACAAATGAAATCCGAGTCCCGCCCCCAGCCCCTCCTGTGTGGGCACCACAAGGGGTGGGAGAGGCAGAGCAGCAGGATCCCAGCGCGCACACCTTTGTTTGAACTCTTTGTTGGGGGAGACAACACAATGCAAGGCTGCTAGGGGACTATGGAGAGAACAAACAGCAACAATATTCACTGGCCACTGAGCTGCTTGAACACTGATCTCAGCTTGCAAACATGTGGCAGGGTGCCAAGGGCTTTTCTTGAGAAGTCATAACCTACCCACAAAGATGGGCACCCTCCTGGGGTGATGGGTACCCAACCCCTGCACACTGTCTTCGGGAGATGGCAGTGGTTTGAAAGACTCTATTCTGAGTAGTTATCAATGGTTCACTGTCAAACTAGGCGGGTACATCTTGTGGGGGACTCCAATGGGATCAGGCCTGGGTCTGGTACTAGCCAATATTTTCATTAATGACTTAGATAAAGGAGTAGAAAGTATGCATATCAAATCTGCAGATGACACCAAGCTGGGTGGGCTTGCAAGCACTTTGGAGGACTCAATTAGAATTCAAACCTGACCTTGACAAATTCTCCGTTTGTCTGAATTCAGCTAGATTAAATTCAGTAAAGACAAGTGCAGAGTACTACACTTAGGAAAGAAAAATCAAATGCACAGCTACAAAATGGGGAATAATTGGCAAGGTGGTAGTACTGCTGAGTAGGATCTGGGGGTTATAGTGGATCACAAATGGAATATAAGTCAACACTGATGCAGTTGCAAAAAAACCTAATATTCTGGGGGTGTATTAGCAGGAATATTGTATGTAAGAATTGGAGGTAACTGTCCCACGCTACTCGGCAGTGGGGAGGCCGCAGTTGGTGTACTGTGTCAAGTTCTGGACACCACACTTGAAGTTGTGGACAAATTGGAGAGAATCCAGAGGTTTAGAAAACCTGACATATGAGGAAAGGTTAAAAAACTGGGGATGTTTAGTCTTGAGAAGAGAAGACCGAGGAGGGAGCTAATAACAGTCTTCAAATGTGGCAAGGCAGTTATAAAGAGGACGGCGATTAATTGTTCTCTATGTCAGCTGAAGATAGGACAAGAAGTAATGGGCTTAATCTGCAGCAAGGGAGATTTCGGTTAGGTATTTGGAAAGACTTTGTAACTGTAAGGGTAGGCAAGCTCTGGAACAGGTTTCCAAGGAAGGTTATAGAACAATCCTCATCACTGGAGGTTTTAAGAACAAGTTGGACAAACCCTTGTCAGGGATGGTCTAGGTTTACTTGGTCCTGCCTCAGCGCAGAGAACTGGACTTGATAACTTCTCAAGGTCCCTTTCAACCCGACGTTTCTATGGTTCTGTGATGTGAGGTAATCAGGAATTCAGGGCCCAAGGTGGGCAGCAGTCCAGGAGCTTTCAGATTGACGGAGAATACCGCACTGGAGCTGGGCTGTTTCGTTGGGTGCTTCAGAATAACATACCCCACAGCACTGGCCTAGAGGACTTCAGGCTAGTGGAGAATACAGCAGCTGAGACACACTGGCCGCAAAAATATCATTGCGCACTCACACAAGGTGGATCCAATTTCAGTTGCTTCCGTCCTCACATTCAGACTAGAGCAATTTGCCCAAGTGCCAGCTGGGATGAGTCAAGCAGCCCCCAAAATCCTTGTTGTAATGGAACGAGTCCCCATCTCAAATCCAGTTTCCGCCTCTGCTTTGCTTTATGGGCCTCTGTCTCAACTATGAGCCCTTCCTTGATGACAAGAAGGAGAGGGTTTTTCACAACAAAGCAGGAGAACTGGCAATGCTAAGCCTTGTGATGTCTAACATCAAAAATAAATCCTCAGCTCCTGGAGAAATGTGGAGTAAGACTCTCAGCTTTTATGTAGGGAAAAAAATACGTTTCTAGCCCGAATGGCTACTGAGAAAAAAACTTGAAACCATGAAGTGAGTGCAGCCTAAAGATGCAAAAGTTAAAAAGCAAAGAAACTCCCAATTCTTTTTCATGATTTTTGAGCCAGTGTCATGATTTTGGAGGGCCTGGCACCTGGTTTTTGAACACGTGGTACTGGCGATTTTGAGTTTTTGAGAGTCTTTCTGGTCTGTTTTTTTTTAAATCTTTCCGGCATTTCAGACCAAAGGGCGGGAGCAGATGCTGTTCAGGAAACAGCAGATGGCGCACACAGCCTGCAGAAGGGAAGGTGACAGGTTTAGGGGCTAATGAGTTCTTCAGTCTTGGCTGTGAGATCCAGGTTGCTGGTTGGATTTGGATTGTCTAGTCCCAGATTTAAGAACCTGAAGCTCTCCCCCCTTTCCCTTGGTGTAATGCTCCATCTCTATACACACAATTCTTTCTCCTTTTATTATTATGATATGAACTGAGTGCTCAGGAAAGGCACTACCTATCTGAATCTTGGGAAGCGGGGGATGGGGGGGTGGACTCCCCCAGAACAAGAAAAGGCCACTCCCTCAGAGGAGAGGATGGCTACAGAGCCCAGAGTGATTACAGGGGACAAAAACGAACCCGAGAATGGGGGGTGCTGGTCAAAGGGTTAAAACAAGAAATCCGGAGTGGGACACTGAACAGAGAAGTCTGAATGCAGGCTGCCCTGTGAAAGAGACCAGGAAATCAATGGGCACTGCCCAGAGGAACTCTGCCCAGATGCAGGCATAGATGAAGGAGCAGGAAAAGGCCTCCATAGTTGCAGAGAACATCCTAGTCCAGCATCCTCCTCCTGGACTGGAGGATGGCCATCTTGGCCAGTGCTAGAGTTCTCTAGCTAGCCACAGGCCAGGTACTGAATGAGCACCAGTAATACCCCTTGCACAGCCTCCCCAGTGTGCATCCCCTCTACTCTGGAGAGAGGATGGTTCATTTCTGCATGTCCTCAGAGACTACCACCATGGGGGGCCATAGGTTGTGATTGGTTTGCAATGGGGATTCCCATCCACTAAGCATTGGGTTGAGATCCAGCCGCTCATTTCACAACACCTCAGATGGTAGACACTTCACAGCGAATAACGCACCTGATCAGTTCATTTGCTTTCTGTCTGCAAATTTTCCAGAAGTAACGGCTTCAGATTTTTCTGAGGTTACTTCATTTGAAATTCTTCATTCAGCTCTTTCTGCATCTAATTCTTGGATCTGCAGATTGCTAGCAAGCAATTTCTTGAGAGCAGTTAATATCTGATCTGTGTGTGTGTTTGTTTTGGTGATGGCCATTAATTATGTGTGTCTCAGTATAGCACCTATGGGTTCCAGCCCCTTTGTGCTAGATGCTGTACAAAGATGATCCACGCCCAGAAGGTTTTACTGTCTCAGTATGAAAAGACACAACAGATGGTTCCAACAAATTGATGGGGGAGCTCAACTGCAATGAGGGATGATCGGACACACATCATCTGACAATGTTTCTGTTCCTTGATTGGATAATTTTTAGGCTCTGAGTTTCCTGTGGAATTCTTGCATTTATGAATTTGAAATCTGCTTCCCAAAACACCCTCTAATGCAGCTAAACAATGTGCTCTTTCCATAGACATTCCAGCTGGTAAAATCCATTGGCTCAAATACATGCCAAAAGCAAACACACAGTGGTGGAAATATGACAGAAGTGAATTGAGTTCTGTAACCAACCAATTATTGGTGGAAAACGTCTGACCCACCTGCAGTGATGACTATAACATCTGTCATTTTGGGGTGGAAGTCAATGAGTGAGCTGGAGATAGGACCATTTATTCCCATGCTTTGTCCCACAGTGACTGCTTTCCAGGGCAGGCTGAAGATATTATTTCTTCACCTTTAGATTTACATAGTGCTTGATTCTTGCCTCTGTTTTATTTTCAAGCTTTTTAGAAAGTGCTGTCAGACGTATTTAAATGGCTGTGCCAGCACTGTAGAACTCGGTATTATTGGCACGTCCATAGAGTGTAGGGAGAGATACTGACACAACAGCCTTTCGTGTCCATGGATCTCTGTGGTCTGTATAAAAGTTGATTTGAAAAGCCAGTATCCACCCTTCTCCCCCTCACCTCTCCCCAAACTAATAAACATCCCAGACTACGCTCAAATATCCCAACTATTTTAGCATTTGAAGCTTAACCAAGCAATGAATTCCCGAGCTTCAGATTACAGCGGTAAAAGTGCCCATTTCAAGTAGCTCCAAACCCACATTTTGGCCTGATTAGCTGTTCCAGTGCTAAGAATGCAAAGCTGGGCCAAGAACGGAACCACAGCCACTTACCATGTAAGTGATAAGAGCCTTACATTCAATCTAGTAATTCGCAGAGAGTCATTGTAATACATGGTCTGAGTACTGGGGAGGGAGGAGGAACCATCAACGAGAAACCTCCGCTGTAGAAATAGGACTTTGGTTGAAAACATCCAACTCTTGGAAACACTCACAAGAATGTGCGGAAAGTCTCACGTTACCACCTAGTCATCTTTTGTTCTGATGCATCTCAAGCCATTGCTAACCAGGAGAGCCCTGGATGCACACATGGTGCCCTGTGGTGCCTTCAGCTGCGTCCACACAACCCTACTGAAGATACTAGGATTGAACAGGTGTCAAATTTGGCTCCCATCTCTCTCGGCACTGCAAACCCTCAGCAGATGGGCTGTGCAGAAGAGAGCCAGGAGATTGGCCACTTGCCCAGCGTGTTGTGATACACACGGCAGAGCGTTAGACCACAAATCTGTCAAGATGTGAGGAAGTGACACCTGACACTGGGCCAGATCCTGCCTTTAGTAGCATGTGTGTAACGCCCAAGTCAGTGAGCCAGATTCTGCTCTCTCATGCAAAAGCATAGCCATT
>ML675655.1:5496084-5655517 GCA_007922155.1 Mesoclemmys tuberculata
ACCCAGCACTATGCTGCACCAGCCATCAAAAGCCAAATTCTCCCCTGACACTCAGTTCAGCCCCTATTGATGTCACCGCAGCTACCCTGGGGCATAAGGGGGAGGTGGGATTATGCGGGCCATAAAGCAGAGAATAACCATGTTAAGGCTGTCCAAGACCGATCACTGCACGAGTTTTTTTGCAGCTATGGCACTGCTGAGAGAATCACAGGACACCGCACTAAATGGCATTAGCCCACAAAGGGAAAGTTGCAACTCTCTGAATTCAAATAAGCAATTCAGCAGTTCTTGCTAGCTACCACTTCAGTCGGTGCCTGTGTAACCCATTCCTTCCTGCAGCATGTGAAGGTCTGAGAGGAAGGGATGGTCTTGTGAGTCAGGCACTGGACTTGGGAGATCTGGGCTCTAACCCCAGCTCTGCCACAGACTCCCTGTGAGACCATGGGCTAGTCACTTAATCTCTCTGTGCCTCAGTTCCTCATCTGTGAAATGAGGAGAGCAATCCTTCCTTTATCTGTCTTCTCTAGTCAGACTGTAAGCTCACCGTGACATGGAGCGCCCCTTACGTTGCGTGTGTGCTGGGACTAGCACAACAGAGCATTGATTGAGGTGCTCCTGTAATATTTTTATAACTCAGTGATCTTGGGTTTCTTTATGGTAAAATATTTGTGGCAGCATCTTCTGAGTTTGGAGGTTTATCTGATCTTGTTCAAACTGCTAGCTTGGCTCTTTGTTTTCACTTAACGCACTTCGTCACTGATTGGGAAATACAACCAATGACGCACAGACCATTTATGTGAACCAAAGAGGAAAGTCATCCTATGCCTGTGTGATCTGAAGCAGTTGAATTCCATAGATCTAGCAATAAATTCCAGGGATCGTAAGCAGAAATGGAGGTGGAATATGAAACCTGCAGCTCTGTTGCTCCTTCAAGCTACTGCATATGGATGAAATTCTGCTCTCTCCTCTTGGTTGGTCTGTGCCCTTTGTGCTTAGTTTTGGGAGCTCTTCATTTAGGGGAAATATGTGCAGCAAAAAGAATGAATAAATGCTCCTTACTTATTGTGTGGAGTGCTTGACTAAGCAATTGACATCAGAAACCCATTTTTCACAGCAGTTCCTAGTTAGCAAACAATCAAAGCACAGCTCCAGACTTTAATTGCAAACTGGATGTGACATGAATTTTGTGATAAATGTACAGAGGAAAAAGACAGCTGACCAACAGTGAAGTGTGCCACTTTGAAGTCTGACAGCCAAGAGCTGGATGCTTTGAAATCAATGGCAAAACTCCACTTGTGTTCAGTAGGGGCAGGGATTATGCCATTTAATAAACTGAGATTTGGGCTTGATCTTGCAAAGTTCGAAGTTCTGCTTAGGTCAGTGCAGTACCCCCTAAGCGCTCTGTGAACTCAGTCCATGTGGGGAATTCTGCAAATGCAGAGGTGATAGTTGCTTGTTGTTCAAGGCAAAGCTGAAAAAATTTTTAGGCTACCACTGTCCAGGCCCGAGTCTGTGCAAGGACTGATAGAGATGAAATAGGAACGGTGCCATCTAATGGAAGTCCTATATGGCTTCCTGTTTGCACTGACTTCATTTGGGACTGCCTGTAAATTTAAGCCTGTATTTTCTCCTTGGTATTCTACAGTTATGGGAGTTATGTACATCAAGAGGGAAACAGGCCTTTTACTCTCCAGATTTGATGCTGACTGCGAAATAAAATATTCCAAAGGGCACAGTATCATGTATGTATACTAAAAAAGAAAAAGGGGAAAAAAAGCCATTCAATAATTGCAACAAAGTGAAGAGTTGAGGTAGGAATTATCTATTCATGGACTACTTTCTTTTCCCCCCTATCAATATGGGAATATGTGCACAGAATCTTAACTGAAGACCCAGGGACTAGATGCCTATGGTGTTACATTGAACGTGGGGGAGAGAATGCAGTATCCATAGCAACTGGCTATAGTAAATGTGGCTCTCCATCTGTATGAGAGGATTTACAGCACCAGAGCTGGGACCAGGCAATTTAAATGGCGAGATCTCCAGGTAAAACAGCACGTTTCGTTCCAATAACCACCACATCTCAATTCCCTCAAATGAAAATGGTGGAGGAAGGGAGGGATGGGACAGTGTGGTCCTGCGCCTTATGAGTCTCACCGAAACCCACTGAAGTCAGCATATAGACTCCCATTGACTTCAGTGGGCTTTTGCTGTGGCTCTAATATGCTCCCTTGTGCAGCAGAAGGGAACAACCCAGGGCAATGAGAGACCAGCTGTGCCCAGCAAACACAGAGGGGCGAGTAGATGCACAGCTTGTTCAGCTTGTTTGCTAAGTCCCTCCGGTGGCCAAAGCTGCCCCATGTGAACACCCCACTGCTAGGGGTCTGTTCATGTGAAGGTCGGAGCTGGGGAAGAGCCCCTCCAAGAGGCACTGTCCCCTGGCAACAGCAGATTTTTCTGGCTGAGGCTCCATGGGCAATTGATGGAGCAGCATTCCTCTGAGCTGCCTGGTCACTGGCCCCTCCCTCTCACCAGAACATAAAAGATAGGCTTATGTTTTCCAAGCTGATCAGGCACTTTGGATGCCTGTTTCTGGGTGCCCTACCTGCGATACCACTGAGGGGTCCGACTTTCCTAAGAGGGGTGCTTTTTATATTGGGCATCCAAAATAATCACAGTCACTTTTGAAAGCATAGGCCCTAAAAATGCACTCGCCCCAGAGCAGGAGGAGACGACGCCGTGAGCTGCGAGCCGCATTTCTGTAAGGATAGTGTGCAATGAGTACAGAGTGATTTACGGGCTTCAGGATCTTCCCTTTATTGACTTCCAAGCACAATGATCTATGGAGTGGCATGAGATAGCAGCAACAATATTATTTTTGTGACGCTGCTTTCATCACCATACATTACTGAGTGATAGCACTAGGTTAATTCGCACCATGCCATACACTGCATACTACTTCACTATGAATCCCACAGAATCCCAGAAAATGAGGATTGGAAGGGGCCTCAGGATGTATCTAGTCCGCCCCCCACTCAAAGCAGGTCCAACCCCAACTAAATCATCCCATCCAGGGCTTTGTCAAGCTGTGCCTTAAAAACCTCTAAGGATGGAGATTCCACCACCTCCCTAGGTAACCCATTACAGTGTTTCCTAGTGAAAAACCCATTCCACCCTCCTAGTGAAAATCTTTTCCTAATGTTCAACCTAGACCTCCCGCACTGCAACTTGAGACCATTGCTCCGTGTTCTGTCATCTGCCACCACTAAAAGCAACCTAGCTCCATTCTCTTTGGAACCCCCTTTCAGGTAGTTAAAGGCTGCTATCAAATCCCCCCTCACTCTTCTCTTCTGCAGACTAAATAAGACCACTTCCCTCAGCCTCTTCTCATAAGTCATGTGTCCCAGGCCCAGCCCCCTAATCGTTTTCGTTGCTCTCTGTTAGACTTCCTCCAATTTGTCCACATCCTTTCTGTAGTGGGGGGCCAAAAACTAACACAATACTCCAGGTGTGGCCTCACCAGTGCCAAATAGAGGGGAATAATCACTTCCCTTGATCTGCTGGCAATGCTCCTACCAATGCAGCTCAATATGTTAGTCTTCTTGGCAACCAGAGGACACTGTTGACTCATATCCAGCTGCTTGTCCACTGTAACCCCCAGGTCCTTTTCTGCAGAACAGCTGTCTAGCCATTCGGTCCCCAGTCTGTAGCTGTGCATGGGATTCTTCCATCCTAAGTGCAGGACTCTGCACTTGTCCATGTTGAACTTCATCAGATTTCTTTTGGCCTAATTCTACAATTTGTCTAGGTCACTTTGTATCCTATCTCTTCGCTCCAGCGTATCTACCACTCCCCCCAGTTTAGTGTCATCCGCAAATTTACTGAGGATGCAATCTACCCCGTCATCCAGACCTATGCTGCCGTTGAAGTCAGCAGTAAAAATCCCATGGATTTACATAGAGCATGGCCTCATGCATTCCTGAGTTCCTACAGAACTGTGCACGTCAACACAAGTTGCCTCTTTGTCTTTGTCGTTTCCAGTAATTATGCTCAGAATCCTCTGATTCATTCCATGACCTAGACCAGCATGGCTGGATTTAAGCATGCAGTGATTGTACATTTGATTAGATTGTGAAGTTACACATAAGAGAGAGAATTCCTTTTGAGTTGGAGAATCACAGGTGCTAAAGATTCTGGATCTCTTGCACACCCCTGTTCCAGGGCAGGGTTGTGTTTTGCTTTGTACTGCATCACCCTAAAGTACAATCAGAAACCAGGGAGGCCAATTGTCCAGCCAGTGTATCAAATAAAGCTCCCAGCACCTGTAGAATTTCAACCTCTTTTTTCAGAGATGATTTTATTTACAAAAACCAAACCATCCAACCTAAATCAAAACAAACAGACCAGGTCCTGCTGCCTGGCCCCTCCTAAAGCCAGGTCTCACAAGCTTCCGTCCCAGCCCACAGAGCAGGTATCTGCAGCCAGGTTTCCCCCAGCTGCTGTGGAGTGCAGATGCTTTGCCCTGATTTGAGTCTCTTCCAGGAGCCTGCCGGGTCTTTCTCCTAACTGTGCTGGTTGCTGCTTTTTTATGCAGAGCTATAACTTGATCTGTGGCCTGAAACTCATCATCTTGGAGGCAGCTAGTTAGGCATAAGTAAATCTAAACCTACTTCCCTTAAAGGGCCAGCGTGCCTCTTACTTGCATTCAGCAACCCTCTTACTTGCATTCAGCAACAGAAACTGCAAATGATGTAGTGAGGAACCCCATATAAATACCTAGATAGACCAAAACCCTTGGCCTGCCTGGAGTATTATGCCAGAGTACAGACACACAGGGACAAGCTCACTTTGGGGAGTAAAATGACTTGAATAAGAGATTGGGCCCATTCCTTACTAGAGCTGCAGTATGGGGCCCTACAATAGACCAAAAGAGCAGAATTGCTTTTTTCATCTGATTCATGAAGAAGAACCCCTGTGGGTGTCCATTCTTGGCTCTTCAATATCATCCACCTGATTTCTCGTTGTTGTATTTGTTTTACCACGGAGCCCCAATCTGAGCTAATACTGCATGGTGAACTGCAGGGTAATCTAACAGGAAGGATTGGTTCCTGCCCCATTACACTCCATCACGATAGGTTGTCCTTAAATTTGCCACTAATTGAGTCCCATTATCTCTGTGGATGCTAGGGAAATGCACTGTCTAGCTGTGCACTTGTTTGGGTTTTTTCTTCTCTTCCAATATTGATATAAAACAGCAAACGTTTGTCTCATTGTTCCTCAAGTTAATCTCCCCTTTTCTGAATGCAGGGGAGGCTGGATATTAGACACATGCCAGCCTCTGCTATAAAATTAACACCCTGTAGGCTTGAGGGCCAAGTTCTCTGCTGATGTAAACTGGCACAGCTCCATTAAAGCAAACAGCTGTATCAGTGTACACTAGCAAACACTTTGACCCTCTTTATTTGTGCCTCCTTCCAGCAAAGTCAGTGGAAGTACTTCACTGACTTCAGTCGGGGAAGGAATAAAGCCATCGATGTTGAGGAATATGCACTGGGTGACTGAAGTGTTATTTAGAGCTTGGTCCTTCATCCATTAAAGGCAGTGGGAGTGTTTTTCCATTGATTGCAAGCAGTAGAGAGGTGTGGGAGCAGACTCCAAAACCATCTAAACGGAGGATGCCAAAATGTAGGGCTCTAGTAGAAAACAAAGGCAGAAAGGGAATTGAGTTCTCAAGATCCAGATGCATGCAAATGAAATGTGCTGCCCTCCTCTGTGCAATCAGGGCTGGAAAGGTAATTCCCAGATGCCATTGTTGTGTTTCCATGACAACACCTTTTAGCAGCTCTCCATTGAAAGCCAAAAGCTGCATTCAGCCCGTGGACAGAGCGTTCTGCAGAGCTGAGCTGTCACTTCAGTTCCATTTGTTTTTCCAGAGAAAGTTAGCGGAGGGGGTAGTAAAAGTGGATTAATGCTGAGCGCTGCCATTCTCACTGCTTGCTTTCACAGATGTCACTTTTTTTCTGTTTCAAGGGCCCAGTACAGGCTTTAGGCCACAGCCAGCAAAGGATGCAAATGTTTGATCTCAAAAGCCCACTTGAGCAGATGTTAAATTTGGTTTTCTGTCTAAGCTTAATAATGCACCTATTGCATATAACTGGGCAAACCAAGAGCAGTCAGTGTTTAGAGCAGGTGTTGCAATAAATACGTAATGGGCACAATGTAACCATCATCCTAAAACTAGCCAGCCCAGAAAAATCTAATCAGCAGATAAAATAGAAAAGAGCCTTCCTTGATTCATAGATCTTAAGGCCAGAAGGGACCATTATGGTGACCCCCCTTCCCCCGAATTCCTGCATAAAACAGCCAAGAGACTCTCATCCCATAAATTCTGTATCACACCTATTACATCTGTCTGAGCTATAACACATCTTTTAAAAAGATATCCAGTTTTGATTTAAAGTGATGGGAAAGCCATTGAGTCCTTAGGTAAGTTTATTCCAGTGCTTCATTACCCTCTGTTAAAAATTTGCACTTTATTTCTAGTCAAAATTTGTCTAGCTTCTGCTTCCAACCATTGGATCTCTCTCTGCCCCCTTTTTTTTTTTTTGCTAGATTAAAGAGCTGTCTACTCTTAGAAATCTCTTCCCCATATAGGTAGCTGAAGACTGTAGTCAATTATCTTAACTTTTGCTTGGATAAACTAAATAGATTGAGCTTCTGAAATCTCTCGCTATAAGGTATATTTTGCAGACCTCCGACCATTGTTGTCGCTCTTTTCTGAACCCTTCGCAATTTTGCAATGTGTTTTTTGAAGTGTGGACACCTGAATTAGAGACCATGTCCAGGAATGGTACCACTAAGGCAGAATTTCTGGGTCTCACTTTGACACCTCCCTATTCCTACGTGGTGTTGCCACAGAGCATGTTTTCTCTGTGCTGTGATTTCTGTTCAGCTGGTTATCTACCACTACACCTATGGGTAGATCTACACTGCACACTAAGCCTGGGCTCTGACTCGGGTTTGAGCCCAAACCCCACTTCTATCCACACACAAATCAGTCTGACTCAGGGCACCAACCACTCTGGATACAGGTCCGAGGATCTGCTAGAGGGGTGGCTCAGACCCTGAGTCCTGCTGTGATTAAGGTCCAAGCCCTATCGTTTTGCAGTATGGACACAGCTCAAGCCACAGACCTGAGTCAGAAGGTCTGCATAGTTCAGTGTGGATGCCTTAACACATCTGTGAGATCTGGCTTCACCTGCTGTAAACCCAGTTTTAAGCTGCAGTGTGTATTTTTGCACCCCCCCCCCCGGCACTGGAATTTGAGCTGAGTGGTGCTGAGTTTCTGTGACTCCATGGGGGTTGTGGGTGTTCATCACCTCTCAGGAGCCAGTCCAGATCTGGCAACATGTGCATAGGCCCAGTCAGCTAGAAGAACAGTGGGCCTGGAGGAGGAAGCCATGACAGGAGAGGGGGAAAGAAGGGGTTGGGACTCTCATCACTGTTTCCTGCTAGAGGCCTCCTAAATCCTAAGGCTGTCCCAAATGACAGAGGGGCTTCGTACAAAGTGCCATGTTGTTCTAAGGGGCAGGGAGGCATTTCCACTGGCGAGCAGCCTCTGAAATCCCTTCTCGGCCAGGCAGTGCACTGCCAGCCGGAGCCCCTCCCTTAGTTACAAGCACTCTGGCTCGCCTCACCCCTGATTAGCACAGCCGTCTGTTTAACACCGTTTAATGAGAGCTAATCCAGGGTGGCTGTCAGAAAACACAGCTTGAGTGACTGCCACAGCGAGGCAGCTCCAAATGCTAATCAGCCTAAATTATCAACACTGGGCTAGGGTACAGGGCAGAGTTACCCGCCTTTCAGGCTCGGGAGAAGAGGATGCCAGTGTGATGGGCACCAGAGAGAGAGAGAACTTCCTAGCCTTTGTCTCTGCAGCTTGCAACTGAACATCAAGACTTGGCTCTTAGAAAGATGAACTGGCATGGACAGTAGCTGCTGATGGAGCTAGAACAGCTCACTCTCTGTTGTCCTGCACCTGGGAAACACCTGACCACTAGGCAGCCATCTCTCTCTTGCTAGTCACCCTGCAGTGGGGAGAGGCTCGGAGACTGGAATGGAACAAGCTTCCTATGTGAAACCATCAAACCTCTCTGGGCCGGTGAATCTGAGCTCTCTCCTGCACCTCTGCAGGGCTTTGAACTTGGCAGCTAACACAGAGCTGACTTCGAGACTGGGGAAGAGAAAATATGTGCCCCTGAGCATGGGGGAGAGGGAAAGTAACATAGGCAGAAAGGAGGAGAGCAAATGAAAGCAAAGAGATTAGGAGGGGTCCTTTTTTGAGGGTGTGAGAGTGTGGATTAAGGGCATGCAGGCCCCCCTGGGAGCCTAAACCCCTCGTGGAAATAGTGGCATAGAACCATTCATGCAACAGTAATGTAGAGCCTGCAGATACGTTAAGGGTCTGTTACTATTTATTTAAAGAGATTCCAGCCCAGAGTCTCAGAGTCACGGAAGGCAGCTGAGATCAGCCTTCAGCAAGGATGAGAGGAAGAGAAATCATGAAAAGGAAATGCATGGAGGCCAGAGGAACTGGGAATAGAAAACATACAAAACCAGAAGGGGCAAATCCTGAGCAACTTCAAGTCTTATTGAAGCCCAACAGTGGTCCAGAGGCTCAGTGCTGCTCAGGATCTGGCCCTCCAGAGAAGATTTTGCTCCTCAGCTGTTATGGGCATGCTCTTAGCCACACTGCACAGGGCTGAATTATTCAGAGAATCTCATTATTGAGATTTATTCTGGAGCCCCTGGGCTCCAGGTGCTTTTAAAAGAGATGATCCACTCTAGCAAAGCAGCTTTTCACTCCCATATGATCCTCTTTATTTCCGATATGAATAATCTTTCTGGCTCAGTGAGAGGTTGTTTGCAGGTTGTAATAGCCTTTTTCGTCTACTTAGGAGGGGAAATAACAGCCTCTTGCCATCTCCCACTGCCTAGAAGGAGTTTATTGCCTTGGGACTGGAAACAGCTGAAACCAGGGCTGTGGAAGCCTTTGAAGACAATCAGCTCCTCAGGTCCTTGAGCAAAGTTTTGCAGTGTGGGAGTGAGAATGAGTTTTTCTTAGAAGTTAGATTGGCAAAGTGCTAGGAGATCCTCCAGGCCAATGCAGGTTTTCCTCCCCATGGCACGCTGTTAAGCCTGGTCCCTCTTAATATGTTGTTTTAAATAAACTGAGTGGTTAGCAGCTCTTGAAAGCTCCCCAGGCCCTTTTGATTTTCCTGCATGGTGCAGGGCGGTTCCAAGGAGACTGGTTTTGCAGTTCATACAATTCTCTTTTATAAAAATCCCAAGGCCAAAGAGAGCTCTCCAGGTTCAGACAGACTGTGTGTGGCCCTGAGTGAGAGAACCTGCCCTTCACAACCTCTAGGAGGCCTTTCTTTTCTCTTGCAACAAAGCACTATGGTTTTGTAGCATTGACACTGTACAATATAGCTCTTAATCAACATGGCAAGAAACACTGCTATTGTTAGGGCTTCCCTGGTACTCTGGTGTGATGGCTTTGGTTAGGAATTAAAAAAAAAATCTCCTTAATAAATTAGAAAGCAGGGTTGCAGGAATCTACTTTGTGTTGCGATCCTGTTTGAGCTTGTAAACTAAGCAAGATTGTGCTTGTGTCTGTGCTTGAATGGGAGAACTTCAAAATGAGAAGACAGGGATGCAAAACATTGGGTATGGTGTTGGTCTTCCCTTTGAGTAAATGCTGCAGTATGATGTAAGGCACGCCAAGGTGCTGTCTGTCAGATGAGGTGTGTAAATCCCTATGCCTGATCATTTGGACTCATTAAAGGCACCACCTATGAAAAGTGTCATGGAGGTGTTACTGAAAGGAGAACTAGCCCAATTCCAAATGCTGCTTCAAGCTGGTGATTCTCCATATCACCATCTTCAAGCTTTCAAAAATGAGTGAGACTCCAAAAAATCATGTTTGTTTGTTTTTTCAAAACCCTGCTCTTTTTCATTGACGTCTCATTTTTGTGACTTTAGGTGTGCTCAGGTCATATTTTCAAGCTACTCTTTGCAAACATGAGGTCTAGAAACTAATTTTTTTGCCTTTGTGGTAGCTGGGATTCTCACATGTTCGCTTGACTCCAGGAGATGGGGTTTAAAGAAAAACAAACATTACAAGACATGTAAAATCACAAGAGTATTCACACTGCATTCTTCACTTCATGTCTCAAGTGGATGAATGGTGATGAAGTCATAGGCTTTAGAGAAATGCGCATAGTTTTGGGAATCAGGAGGTGACTGTCATCCTGGTTCTCTGCCTCGCTGTGTGACTTTAGTTATGTGTCATGAGTTTGCTGATTTGCCTCAGTTTCCCCTTCTACACAATAGAAATAATACCTCACTGGACAATGGATGTGTTCATATTTACACAAAGCAATGAATAACACGCAAAAAGAACGATTGTGGGCTTCAAATAGCCGCTGGGCTTCTCCCAAGTGGCAGGTGAAGGGATTTCTGTATTAATTTCAGAGTGCCTTGGGATTCTTTGGCATGAAAGGTGCTGTACGAATGTACACTTCTTCGTTTTACTTTTTAAACTGAACTGCTTCCCCTGTGATTTCTGTTAAAATGATTGACAGAGAGCTCTAGCCAGACAGCAGGTGCTCATGGCCTCACAGCAGCTTTCTATTTCAAGAGCTTTCCAAACCTAAGTGGCATGACCGTGTTCATTGTAGCAGCAGTTATGCAGGCCCATGTGTTCTTCTAGGCCGGTCTGCCTTCTTGACCTCTGGCCTTTGACACAGAGGAATCTGTTAAACTATATCTTGCACTTGCGCATGCTAAAGGCAGTTGTGTTATCGTCAGCAGCACAGAGCATGCATTGAAGTGGAGGGACGTGCTGGCCTCAACTTATTTCTGTCTTCCCCTTCACTGGCAAACTCTGACCCAGGCAAAACATTTGGTCGGCAGAACTAAACAGTCAGCCCCACCGGTGTCCATCGTTCAATGGAATTTCCAGGCCTTCTTGTCCCTTAATCTTGTCATCACATTACAACTGATGCAGCTCCACCAATGACAGCAATGGTAGGAGAATTAACGTTGATCGGCCACTGGCGTTTCTATCACCATGGTGCCTAACCTTTCTCTGAGCAGGTCTAGCTAATACACTGGTTAAGATTCCAGTGCTGGTCTACACTAATGCTCCTGTTATTCCAGCGACAGGTCTACATCAGTGCTACTTGGTGATAGAGCAAGGATGGCAAAACTTGAGAGGCAACATAATGCCATACCTTGAGTGCCATAACATGAGGATAGCTACTCATTTGCCATGACTACTGTCCATTGAAAAATAAGTGAGTCCTGTCTCTGCAGTGACATTAATCATTAAAAAGGGGAATTGTTTGTCAGTCGTAAAGGAGTGTTGCAAGAGTGAGGAAGCATGGAAGCAGAACTGGGCGAGTGCTGCAAATAGTTGCATGTAAATGTTAGCAATCCAGTGAATTCCTATGCCTCGGTATTCCTAACTCCTGCTACGCATTTCGTATTCAGCCAGCAGGAGCAGGGAGTGCCAGCGGCGTGCCTGCAGGTATTCCCAGAGAACAATTTTTTTTCATTTGCACATGCAAGTATTTGTACAGGAAATGTTTTCCTGCTTGTCCAATTCGGGTTCAGAAACAATACCATGTGACTTATCTGACTGATTGCAGCTAACTGACAGAGCTGGAGTTTTGAGAGTACTTGTGGGGACCTCTTTGCCATCCATCTGTAGTCAACAAAACCTGCACCAAACCCACTGAATACATTTGATTAATGGTTTAAAATCTGGTGTAAATGGCGACTGCCTTGCAAGTTGAAAAAGCAGCTGTTTGTCCAGTGATAAATTATCCATTGTGGAGCCACAAATGTTAAGGCCAGAAGGGACCATTATGATCACATAATCTGACCGCCTGCATAGCACAGGCCATGGAATGTCACCCCATGAGCCCATCTCAATAACTCGTGGGTGACCTGTTTATTCAGCTCTGGGTCAACCAAAATGGAAATCAAGCTCCGTCGTCCTTTGTCTTCCTCCCTCCTCCTACGTTGTTCCTCTGCAGGGTGATTACCCCAGCTGCCCACAATCGTTAAATGCTAGCCAAGCACTGTGGGCCCTGTGCAGCAAAGCTCCCTCTGTCTCTTGTGGTTAAGGGAGGGTTGCAGCCAGCAGCATGAGCAGCTGTTTTTCATTCTTTGCACCAAACTTCTCCTGTAGAAGGGAGGCGGGGGGATCCCAAAATCCCTGGGAGTGCTGACATCTCTTTGGGCTAGCCTGTGAATAACTTGTTCCCATTGGTGAAGAACTGCCCACATGAAGGGTCTCATTGATTTTAGTAGAATGACTTGCCTCAGAAAGTGCTGGCTGGTGAGTCACAGTTTACAGCTTGGCCCTGGGGGTGTCTCTCTCAGCCTGTTTCAGCGGGTGCTCACTTTAGTCAAGCAGAGTGCCATGTACCCAGGGCAATGATGCTGCTGAGGCCAGGAGGTGGCTTTTGGCGGGATGGCTTCAGGTTTCGCTGCTGTGGTTTATCTCCTGACTCGAGCATATTCTTCGGCCACGGGCGTATGGGTTTGTTGGTTTTGTTTGGTTTTGAAAGCTGACTCCATTAGACAGTTGAGCGAGAGGTTTCCGCAGTTCAGCCAGTGGGACATTACTAAAGATCTCTGAAGTTCTGCGTTGCATTGAGCAAGGTCTTTGCTTACTCTAGAGAGGAATAAAACTGGTCCCACTGGTGCAAAAACTGTAATAAGTAGGACATGTCTCTGGAGTCCCTCTGCTCTCCCCAGGCTAATTCGAGTGGAGAGAGCTGGTAGAATCTGCCTCAATGTATGTAGCTGGTGGAGTAACCATGATTTATGCCATGCACCTCTCTGGATGGCCAAGAGGGTCTTGGTGATGCTGGATAATTTAGGCTCTGCACTTGCGCCCCTTGAAGGGAGTCTGGCTGGCCAAGCAGTGGGTATGTGGCCTCCTGAAGTGGAGGCTCTCGGCCTTTCTGTTGAATCTGTATAGATCTCTGGACACTTGATGGTTAACACCCTGGAATTCACTGCTTGCCAATAGATAGTAAAGATATGAATTGTCACAAGGAAACAATCATTGGGGTGGTGTGGGGGGGAATCCCCCACGATAGGCCCCACTCTCCTGGGAGACTGCTGTTCCTTGTTCCTGGAGTGTTCAAATCAAGGCACAGGGTGCAACTCATCATAAGGAAGGGGGTCCCAGTCCAGCCCCCTCTGCCCAGTGTGTGGCCTGCATTTGAAGGGGAAAGGCTGTTGGCTGCTGCTTCACCTCTGAAGCTGCCCATGAATGCGAGGGGCTTTCCCCGTCAGAGCCTGGGAGTGAGACTCTCATAGGGCAGGACATGTGGGAAAGAGCAGCTTTCCTGCTTGCTCCCTTCCCAGGGCCCTGCTCAGCATTTCGGCTTTTGTCCTGGGCCCCGGATTTTTCCAGGGTGACACCATCCGATCATGCTTCCTCAGCCCGAACAGTGGAGCGCTCCCCGTCCAGCCCCGAGGGTGCTGCTAGCAAACTGTTGCCTTCACCGCCTGGGCGGAGGGTGGGCAGCCCAGCCGGACACCCCGATGGAGGGTGAGGGCAGCCGCTAGCAGGGGACACTGCAGTGGGGGGCCATGGGAGCTGGAATCAAGAGTTTGGGAGGTGGTGGGAATCAAGTCCCTTTAAGCCCCTTGGCTTGTTGGCTCTGGCTGACATCACCAGGCAGGGGAGGGGCCTGCTTGATAGTTATTTGTACTATACATCACTTCCTAGCTGCTGCCAGCCACACTACGGACAGTTACATGGCAGGGCGTGAGGAGCCGTAGGTGCAAAGTGGATCTGGGGGTGCATGTCTGCTTCCCCCCCCGCCCCTGCTCCACAAACTCTCCTTGCGGGGGGAGCCGCCTTTTTCATGGCTTTTCTTCCCCACGATGAGCTCCAGACGTCTGCCACCAAGAGACTCTGCTCGAGGTAAGCGGGGACTTGCTGTGCAGCTGGTAAAGCGCACATGGGGGCATGGCTTTCCGCGGCGCCTGGAGTCTCCGAGCCCCCCCGGCATTCAAGTGTTCGCTGCAACCATCCGCGCGGCTGCAGACACAAAGTTCGCTTGCTTTCCACGGCTCCGAAGGGCTGGGCGCTCTTGCACGCCACGGCTCGCCGTGCTCTGCTTTGTGCTGTAGAGGAGCGGGGAGACAATGCACCAGCCGCCGGCGGATCGCTGCTCTGGCTGTTGCAGTTGTGGGCGCCTGGGCTGCCTCCATGCAGCAGCGCCTTCTCAGCGGGGACGGGCTTCCTGTACCTTACAGCCTCGCTTCACAGCACCCAGCAGGGTATTTGCAGCACAGCCAAGCAGGAACTCTCGGTCTCAAAGCGAAACCCAAGGGTCACTGGGGTGCACATGGGCCTGCGGGTCGCTGCTTTTTCCAGGGAGTCTGTTCTGTGCAAGGGGGGATTCGGAAGAGGATGGGAGAACAGCACCCCACGGAAAGCACTGGGAGATCTCTTCTGTTTTGCGAGTCTCCTTTGGTGTAAACCCTGGGCATTTCAGTGGCCAGACCTGGGGCGGCTTTTATCAAACGCTGTTCCTTAGCTTCCCTAAAGCAGTGCCCGGGGCTGTGCAGACCCATCCCTCACATGGGTTTATCAGGCCAGACGGGGAGGGCAGCACAGGCAACTGATGCCCACATGGGACATCACAGTGGGGTTGAAGCAGAGATCTTCTGTACTAAAAGCAGGAGCCTCCTGCTACTGGAGCTGGGCCGGGGATGGCAGTTCCCTTACATGCTAACTTCAGAGGTTTTGAAATTTGTTTTACTTCGTTACTGGAACAAGTCCCTGCTGTGTCTGATTCAGGGTGATCTGGGATATAAAACACTGCCCAGCTGTGTTTGAACGTCACACCTCCAGTCCTGTCCCCTAAACTCACAGCTGAGTCTCTCCTGGAAATGGTGTAGAAACTAACATGTTTCAGCTTTGACAGAAATTCATTTAGTTGAAAATGTTCTGACCAGCTCTCCTCTCTATCCTTTGAGCTGAGGGAGCAGCTCCATTAGCTAGCAGCTGTAGTGGATTCTTATCCTCTGGGCTAGAGAGGGACACAGCAGGCCTATGCTTTCTTTGTGTCCGTACCAATGCATCTCAGAGGGGAGTAATGTGTGACAGTGGTGCAGTGCTTGATACTGTATACACCAGTGCTGCTTTATAAAACATTTAGCAAGGCAGGTCCCTGCTCCAAGGAGTTTACAGTCGATTTCAGGTGAAAAAGGGTTCACGGGACTGCAATTCACACATGCACTGAGGATTCTGGGTGAAAAGATAAGTGGAGGAGGGCTGATTAGAAGTGGGTTTTCAGGAGTTTTTTGAAAGAGAAGAGGAAGAAGTGTTGGCCCATGGGAAGTGAGAGGCATTGCACTCATGGGGGTGCACAGAAAGTGTGAAGATCAGAGCAGAAAGAGAGAGAATACTGTGTCCTTCATAGCAGAAAGAAGCCATCACACAGCTGTGATTAACATATAAAAAATTCTTTACTGAAGCTGCTGGACGCACAGACCCTGTAGTTCTCCTTGGTTCTCTTGCTCCCAGAACGGCTAACAAACTGTGCTACTTAGTGTCATGCTAAGATTTTGCCTGGACCAAGCAGTCCGGGATAAGACTGTTGATTACATTACACATACAGACCAGAGGCAGGTTTGCCCAAACCCCAGTCTCAAAGCAAAAATTGGATGCCCTGCACATAAAAGTAGAGAATGTTCTCACAAACCCCATGCAAACTCAAACTGCTCTGTTTTCCCAGCTCTGGTCTTGCCTGTTTCTTGAACCAAATCAAAGAAGTCTTGTTAACTGGTGTAAATTTGTCACCTTAAAATATTTCTGTGTGGCTCTCCCTATTATCTGCATATCAATTTCTCTCAAGCAACGGGACACAGGCAGTGCAGTATCTGGAATTTTTTTAAAGTTCTCTCTAACCATTCAGAATATGGTGGTCTTTCCATTGGCCCTTCTTTGGTATATGCTTTACGCAATAATCCAACCCAGCAACAAAAGGATTATTTGTCTGATTCTATTGAGTATAGGTTGAATAAAACATCAGTTGCCTGTTTAGTTTTTTCCCCCTCCTATTGATCACCAGCTACTGGTAACAGCCAAAAGAGAATGCACTGTTGCAACTACTGATTTAGCCTACACCTGTTTTAGGCTGGGGCTGTGGAGAAGTATACTGCCTTCTAAGCAGGTTAGATCCAATCTCTCTTGCTTCTTGCAAACCTTTTAGTTTAAATAAACTTTAATCATTTTTGTTAAAGCAATCCAAGGGGGCGTTTTGTGACTCTCTAATACCACACCACCCCAGCAGGTTTCCAGAACTTTTGCATTGCTGCACAGCTGCTAATCCTGGGAGGAATAAGAGAGAGGGGTCAATGTTCAGCCTCTCACAGGTGGATTCATCTAGACAGCTCTGCTCAAAGAGGTGTGCTACTAAAATCCCCAGACAATGAAACTCGGCCACTTCAGCTGAGTTTAGCACTGAGTTCCTGGGGTTGCTTGAACTCAGAATACGAGGAATATGAAGTTCCCACAAACCACAACCGCTGTGACTGAGTGTCATGCCCCTCCCCCTGCTCGGAGAATACTCCACACAGCAGCCTTGGGACTGTCTTTTTGTGCCTGACATACATGCTTTGTGCCCCCAAAATTCCTACTGCCTTCCGAGGGATGTTCAGTTGCTCGTGGAATGGAGTCATGCCTTTTGTGTTCCAAGCTCATTGATAGTGGCTAGGAATGTGACCTTAAGGGTAAGAGCTCACACAAAGACTGAAAGTGACACATGCTGAGCCCAGCAAACTGCTCATGATTCATGAGGGTTACCCTGGGCTGGACTCCTCCTTGGGGTATGTCCTCTGAAACCCAGGAAGTTAGAGGCCTGCCTTTAACAGGCCATTCTGCAGATTGATGTGACTGTGCGTGAGAGATGTTGGTAAATTCCTGGGGGAGAGATTCACATCACAGGCGAATTATCAAGCCTAGATGGAGAGGATATTAGATAGTGGTGCACTCAGATCGGAAATGTATAAAGCTGGCATGAGGGCTTGGATCAAAGACCATCCTCCCTTTTACGTCTCTGTCTTGGGCCAGCTTCATCTCATGTTCTTTGCCTCATTTCCTGCAGCAGGGCTGCTTGTTTGAAAAGACACAAACAGATCCCGAAGAATTTAGGCCTCTGTCATCCAGCTCAATAGTGTGAATTCGACATTTATGTGACCTGTGAGTGCACCAGGGACGGGCAGTTGGCATATCAGGGTCCCTCAAAGCAGCCTGGGTCTTTCTATTAATGAAGGGGCCCTGGGGTGACAAATGCAGCCCATGAATCTATCATCTGACTTTCACTGGGCACCAGCACAATCGTGCAATACAAAATCTGCGTTTAGAAAGTGTTTTAATGGAGCCGGGGAAAGGGAGCTCTGAGAAGTGTTCTGGATTTGCTAATCCAGAGGCCTGTGATCTGAGGGCCCCGAGCACAGCACAGAGAACCTCAGCTCTCCTCCCTGCGCAGACGAAGACTCAATCTGTTATCTTGGGCAAGTTGCAGTCCCTCTGTGCCTCAGTTTCCCCATCTGTAAATGAGGAGACTGAAACATACCTCAGAGGTGGCAGGAGCTTGCTTAAAAGCTGCGTTCCGCACTTGGATACGTTTCTACCCCAGCCAGCCGGCGTCTGACCTGAGTGAACTCGGCAGCGTGGCTTTGCAGGTGCGTTAATGCAGGTTGCCTTTTCTGTACAGACTGCAGCGCTGCACCTCCGAAGAGACCTTGCATAATCACCCACCTTTGCGCTGCCAGTCATGGGATGATGGATGGCGTGGGTCTGGCTGCAAATCTGGAGCCTGAAACTGAGACGGGGTGCAGGGAGCAAGACCAGGGCTGTTCTGTTTGTCACTGTTTCAGAAAAGTGTAACTTGGCTCAGAACAATTTCACTTTGAAGTGCTTCACACCTGAACCTGGTCACTGTCCCATGCTAGGGAAGGGGAACAGGGCACAATCCCCTGACACACACACCTTGCATGGGACTACCAAAGTCCTGGAGCTGCTTTTTTTTTGAGGGAAAGGGAATGTTTGTGTAGCCACCTGGTGAGTGTGTAGTTAAATCCTCTGTAGATAGAGCCCAGAGAGGAAACTAAGTCTGTTACAGTCCTCACCTGCAGAGTTCTGGAGGTCCCTGTATCAGTCCCCCATGTGTCAGCCAGGAGGGTGGCTGACACATTTGCACTAACTCCTAAATTGCTCCTCCTTCGCTGCATTGGCAACCTAATTGCAGAGAAGATAGGGTCAAGGATTCAGATGCCAAATCAGCTCGCTGAGTTCTGGAAAGCCATTGGTTTTCTTCTTTTAGCATAAAGAGCCAAGTTGGGTGGAAGAACCATATAATGGTATGTCCATCACCTGGGGGATATTCCCTTGGGAAGAGCCTACATCTATGTTGCTGTATTTTTTTGATAGCTGTCAGAGATCACAACACTCCATGAAATAGTAAGACCCTTTTCTGGACACTCAGCCCTTAGAGAAGCAAACCTCCAAAGCATTCAAAGAAATGGCTATATATTAATTTGGATGTGTGGTGTTGTGTTTTGTATAGTGAAGGTGAAGCATAACAGGGAACAAAAGAAAATACTTTCCCCTGTGTGGTGGGTGCTTTCTTTTGAAATAAAATTAAGTAGCCACTTGGTGAATGCGGAATGATCATCTCCTTTCCATGTCCTTTCCATCTCCTTTCCATGTCCATGTCACTCACTGGCTTTTCACCTGCAATTATGTACCAAGGTGAAAATTAGCAGGTGTTTTTTGTTATGTGGACAGCTAGGAACTGGACTGAAATCCACCAAATGTATAAGCACTATCCCACCCATATCAACCCAAAGTGGAATTGAATAGGCAACATAATGATGAAAAGCTTTATATCTCGCTGCAAATCCTTTGAACCATCTATCAGAGGCTTCTGATTGTTAGTGGTAGGAGACACATCACTGAAGCTGTTCCAGGAAAATGCCAGAGGGGAAACAAAATGACTGGCTTGTTCTATGTAACTGGAAAGGGGTTCAGGTAAAATGCATTCTTTGAAATTGCACGTGTAGACTAATGGCTGGACTCCCTGTACCAAGCCTAAGTGTTTAGAGCACTAAGTGGTAACACTGGGTAGGAAGAACTCTCCTGCTGCATAAGTAATTTTGATTGCAGGTGTGAAGGAACTGGCCCTGCACAAGTCCCTAGGGTGGATACTGATTGATGTACGGCAGGCAGGCACCATCTTTGGTAGGACAGGCTACTAGGTGAAATTGATGCAACTGAAAAAAATTAGAATAAACTTTGTTTCTCATTGATTTGTATGTAAAATATATAGATATTTAAATGCACAGAGATCATATTATCTGCAGCTAGTTTCCCAAGGGGAGTGGCAGGCACTTTCTGCAAGGTTCAGTGGCTGCACCATAATGATTACAGATGAGATTTATTTTGCACTGTTGACTGTCTCCCATGAACTCCTTTCACGTCACCTCTGCTGGGACTACTCCTGCAATTCCAGATGGCCACAATCCTTCCCACCAGTGTTTCCTTGTACTCCCCAAATATAGATTTCTACTGCCAAAATCTCTCCCATCATGCATCACAGACTGGCATATATTCTGTCCTAGATCAGTGGCAGGTCTAAGGGCTGGTATGCTGTGGACCAATTCAAAGCTGCCATTGGAAAGATGACAATGCCACTGTTTTGTGATATAAGACCTTTGTTTTTAGCCCTGATATATCAGATCTTCAAACAGATATATTATTACAGTTGGAAAAGCAATTTTAGATGACTTTTAGAAGGCTCTAAAATATATTAGCTATAATTTTTCTGCCCCCACCTATGGCCTGTGCAGTTGGACTCATGACATCAAGACAGCTTGGCTTGGCAGGAAAAAAAGGGTATGAAAAACAGCACAAATAAACATTTCTGAAATGGCTGTGCAGCATAATAGGTGCCTACGTAAAACCCCAGATTTCTTGGTGTGGCATAATGATTTTGTTGACATCTGTTTGGCTTGCATCACTTGTTTGTAGTTTCAGCATTCATGAGTAATGTGGTCATCCCAGCCTGAAGCCAACTGAACAGCCCAACACCACAGCTGCATGTGTTCTGGGAGCAGCTGGCTGGTCCTGTGGCTAAGGCACTGGTCTGGAACTCAGGAGATGGAGGGATATTTCCTGGCTTTGCTACAGACTCCCTGTGTGATCGTGAGAAAGTCGGCGTATTTTGCATTTCACCATATTTAAAAGGCGGATGATGATCCTTCTTTTCTCCTAGACTTTGTCTCTCTCGTCTATTTAGAGTGTAAGCGTGTTGGGCTGGAGACACATCTTACTATGTGTATGTACAGCTCCTCACACAATGGGGTTCTGCTCTTAGCTTTGGCTTCTAGGTGCTAATCAGTGCATTGTCCTAAGCGGACAGACATGCATATGCGTATATAGGTCATCAGAACACTTTAAATTAGTCTTCTAATCAAGGTGAGCTGGCAGAATTCCCTGTGCCAGTGAAGCTGACCGGCCGGTAACTAACACAGCATCTGCCAGACATTGTGCTTGTTAGGTCTTGTTCCCGTTAGCAGTAGTGATCCCTGTGTTTTCTTTTTGTCCTAAAGAATTTAATATTGTTCAGCAGACATGACAAATGGATGGAATATAAATAGCATGTTAGAGTGGAGAAGCAGGCTTAGGAGTTATGCAAGTCTGCTGCTCTTTCTATCAACCCAAATAAGCTTAATTGACTTTGAGTTGCATGGCTGGAGAGCACCCCCCCAATGTCAGTTCACTGACAGATGAATGTTGACACTTTAATTGGCCATCCCTGCGCCTTATTGAACTAGGAGACCTTGGCCTGGGGAACGAGGAAGTGATCCTGATTCCTTCCCGTGCTGCGCAGCATGGCTCAGCCATGCCTTGCAAGTGATGGCCTTGGGTTCCGTCACTTGCTACCCGAGTGTCTTTCACCAGCTGATTTGCTGCTGTGCTGTCCACCTGGTAGTGTCTCCTTTCTTCCTCCCCCGCCCGGAAGGAGCTTGAAGAGCCATGCTCGTAATCCACAAAGGCGAAGGTGAAGGGGGTAGTGAAGGTTCCCAGGGGGAGGGGATCGTTGGCAGCCAATTTGGGACTGACTTGGGTGCCGAGCTGATGGTTTGGCTGGACTGTGGGAATGCTGCCTTCACGGGGAATATTTGTTTTAAAAAGCCCGGGCTGTCTGCGTGGTGAAGAGAAGCCTTTTACCTCTAGGTTACTGATTCAAATCTGGCTGGGTCAGCAGTACCCAAAAGACATTTCCCTCTGGATGCTTATGGATAGTGGGGCTGGTCAGAGGCTTGGTGCTAACTGGCATTCTCTTTAGCAATATTTAAGCACTCCATCTGCCCTTAGTGATTTTGCTATATGGAATTAATTTCTGTGGTTGTCCTGGGTGATGTAACCAGTTAGGGGTTGGCTTAATTTTATTTTAGAAAGGGAATTAGATAGCATGCGTCTATTACAGTCACAGGATGAAAAAGCCATTATCAAGACTGGGAAATTGATTTGCTGCAGAAGAGAGGTTTGAAAAGTCCTTTACGAACATTCATCCCCAAGCCTCTAAGTGAAGCTTAAGAATGAGGATGCTACATGACAAATAATGGAGCCTACTGCAGTGATGGGTGAATTAGAAATACCTGTGTAAGATGGATAGAAATGGTTTGTGCCAGTTTAATTTGAATTCTTATCCTCTGCATAGTAGCAATGAAAACATTCCAGTATTTGGATTTATGCCAGAGCTTTAAAATAAAAAGCTGCGGGGGGTTGCCTTTCCTTGGTATGTAAAACCCAACTCAACTGCAGGAAGGTCAAAGATCAAATATGTTGGCATACGGCTGGAGAACCAGCTTAGGAAGAGATCTGGCGTCTTGGATGAAGACTGGTGCCATGTGGAATACAGCTGGGAAAAGTTCGTAATGGACTATAGCTTGTGGAATGATTTGAGTCTTTAAATGAACTCAGCAGGATGGAAGATCCTGTCTGGAATTAAAGAAAGAAAAGAAAAGTCACCCACCTTTTCCATAAAGCATGATATAGCCAGCTCTGATTTATACAGAAACTTCCATGCTGTAAGTTTTCAGTTTCCTGCTTGTTCTTTGGTCCGAACTAGTGATTTTGTGTTTACAAATTCCATGTTCCTGCCAGAGCTCCTGAGCAGGGAAGGAATGGCCAGAGAAGTCACCCTCAACAGGCATGGAGTTCAACTTGGATAAGTGTCCCCAGCTGTTGGATTCTGTTCTCTCTTGACCACGCAGAATCTGTTTCCTGTTGGGGAGAGCAGGCTCATTCTACTAGTGCTTTTGGTCCTGGATGGGATCTGGCATAAATAGCCGTCCTTGGCCCATTGCCAGTCTTAGCTGGGAACCAGAAGTGAAAAGAAGCCACTGACCTGAATGTTTCAGTCTTCAGAGGGAGTTTGACTCAAGGGGGTGTTGGCCGGGACAAACAAGAAAAGGAAAGAGCTAGGAGGGTGGCCTTTATAGCTGGGACTTGTGTTGTTTCTACTTGGACTGCCAGGGCCCTGCGGGTGGGTGAAGCTGTTCTTCTCTACCTTGGCATGAAGCAGTGGAGAAGATTCTCTGGTGGGCCCAGCTGCCTCACAGTTGGATCTGCTGCAACCGCTGCCCTCTTGCCTTCTGTGCTGCTTAGCGTGGTGCTGTAGGAAGTCTTAGACGATGCTTCATGGTGCAGGTGAAGGGCACAGGGGCTAGGCCCCCCATCCCATCCTCACTGCTTGTATCTTCTTGTCCCGCTCCCCTGCATCACTGGGGCCCTCCCAGGTGAGTCTGTCTCCCCCAAGCTAGGTGGTTTCTGGGTCCCTGCAAGCTGGGACTTCTCTCTGTCTGGTTGAGGTTCTATCCTGGTGCCTGTCCTGGCTGTACCTGGACATCTCATGTTAGGTTGGCACATGAGGGTCCTCATGGACTTCATGGAGGGCTTGGCTCTTCTCTCATCTCTGGCGAGGAGAAGCTCTGCCTGGTCTGTGGTTCGTTAGCAATAAGTGATGAGGCAGGATGAGTTGTAGAAAAGAGATCTTTACTAAACATGCTGAGTCTGTAAGGCTTGAGGCAGAAGCCTGGCCCTGGCTTGAATTCTTGAACCCCTGGTGTCCCAGCCAACTATGTCTCCCATAAAACCTGACCATCGTTGTTCACTCCCACTCATCATCTTACAGGGCAGAGCATTTCTCTGGGGTAGGAAGCACTGGGGGCATGCAGGCTCTTGTAGACCATTTTGGGCCTCGGCTAGTGAGTCAGTTTGCAGAAGCAGAGTGTGGCGGCGGGGTTTATTGGTTACAAATGTAGTTCGTTAATGCGCAGGCTGGGTTTGAATTAGAGTGTATGACACACACAATGCAATGCAGCCGCCCCTGTATGAAATGTGATTTGTCAGTGGCAGCACCTTAAACTATTAGGGATCTGGGATATCACACAACAAGCCACATTTCAGGAGAACTAAGGATAAGTAATTCATCCAGGGATGGTGGGTGAGGGTCTCATTAGGCCAAATGAACAGGAAGCAGGAGAGTTGGTCTGATTGCACTTGGCATTCTAAAGAGGAGATGCATCTCCCAGCCCCTGCAACACTAAAAATGCTGTCAGTCGTCCTCTACAAGCAGCGTGCCAGTCAGCATGAAAGTCAGAGGTGTTTAGAAACTGCTGCTGTAGCACGAACTATCCCACAAAAGAATTTCTCCATCGTTTTATTTTTTAATTTTAAGGGGGGTGTTAAAGCTGATGAGGATGAGAAACTAATATCAGTGTTTTGAGCCAAGCCATTGGAGGCAGAGGCTGTGCAAGCTTTCCTCATGTTGTTCTGCTGATTCACATCCATTCGACCCTGTCTCATCCCGCCAGCTATTCCAATCTTTGTCCCAGCCTCCCCTGCTCACCCCCAACAGCTCTGCTGATGTATCTTAGGCCTGGCCTACACTGCCAAGGTAGGTCGACCACATAACGTGTGTGTCTCCACTGGCTGCTCAGTTCCGTCGACATAAATTGTGGGAAAATTCGACATCATAAAGCCATCTCTGCAAGTGGCATAGCTCTGAAATGGAATTATTTGGGTCGAAGGAGTGGCAGCGTAGGCGCAGCACAGCGTAAATCAATGTAACTGTCCTCCATGAGGTATCCCACAATGCTTTGCTCGTTCGCACTCTGCTGCACCGCAGCCATGTACATAGGAAACAGCTCCTACCCATAGGCCCCGGGAAATTTTGAATTCCCATTTCCTGTTTGGTCAGCGTGGAGAGAGCGAGCCTGCAGAACTGATCATGGCGACTGAACGCCCCAAACACGCTGCAGCCGGGAGTCGACCTGAGGTCTTGGATCTCGTTGGTCTGTGGGGCGAAGAGGTTGTGCAGGCTCAGCTCCAAGCCAGCAAAAGGAATTGAGATATTTACGAAAAGACATTGCCCGGCATGTTGGAAAAGGGGCACAGGAGAGACGCGCAGCAGTGCCACGTTAAAATCAAAGAGCTGATTAAGGGTATGGAATAGCTTCCATATATAAGGAGAAAGATTAAAAAGCCTGGGACTGCTCAACTTAGTAAAAAGACAACTGAGGGGAGATATGATAGAGGTCTATCAAATCATGTATGGTATGGAGAAAGTGAATAGGGAAGTGTTATTTATCCCTTCGCATAACATGGGAACCAGGGGTCACCCAATGAAATTCTAACCATATACCTTTACACTGCCCTGCAGCGATCCTTGCTAAGCCATTCTGGGCCCACTGAGAGATTTCGCAATGAATCTCAAGTTGTCCCGGAGCCCCCCTGTTATTCCAACCCTACACCCCGCATGGGCAATACATCTCGATCCTGACCTGTCTTAGACCTCTCGAGGAGAGAATGAAACCCCTGTTTGTTTGGTTTTTAAACATGTATTTGTTTTGATGTACACAGTTCAAGTGACTCCACGATGTCGTCAGCCCTGACCAGCGAGTCACCAGCTTGGTCTCGGGAAGGGAGACTGTCTTAGGACCTGTTCCCCTCTTGATGTTGTGATAGTTTAAGAGCAAATTTTACTCTACCTTGCTGCTTAAGCAATCCTTCTTCCCCATTTCTTCCCTGCCCAGCTGTGTTGACCTTCGAGCAACCAGCCCAGCTTCCAGAATTCAAAGCCACTTCCCTGTATAAAAATAAAGTAAAATAAAAATGCTGACCATAGCCGCAAAACAAAAATATATCCTGTGTTGTAGCACAACCGGGCCATTAACGCCGTCTATGGTACTCTAAGCCTCAACTATTTTTATATGGTTAGTGGGAAAACTTCCCAAAGACTGTTTGGAGCTTTCCCTCCCTAAGGTATTTTTAATTAAATCTTATTTGACAGCTCTGATTTTCTAACCAGTTTAGTCTCAACTGGTACAGAGATGCTTTTTTTTCCACTAAAAGCTAAAGAGAGCTGACATAAACCAGTACATTTACATTCTGTTGATCTGATGTGAGATGCAGTGAGCAAAGGCAGGAGAGGGTTATAAAAACAAGCAGTGTTAGTGGTTATAGAAGAGCACTAGGAATTGGGACTGCTACATACAGGAATCCACTTCTGGAGTAAAACACAGTAGCTGTTAACAACATGCAGCAGTACACAACAGTCTAGGGAAGAGAGTGAAAAATACTACATCCTTATACAACTTCAGGGAGGATTTTAAATCAGCAATTTATAATCACCCCTGCCCCCCAGCTGGAATTTGTCTAGGATATCAGAGTTACCATTTGCTACTTGTGTAAAATGTTTGGTGTCATGGTGGTTTGCTGTTCCCAGCAGCACACAGCCCATTTTTTAGAAGTGAGCCTTTAAAGTTCAAGGCTGCGAACTCTCCATGTAGCCACTTCTATCCCAATATATAGTTTGAAGGCACAATCCTGCAGGGACTTGATTCTGCAAACACTCCCTCCCTCCTGCACTGACCTCAGTGGGACGCTGGTCAGCATTAAGTCCTGGATATAGCTTTTCAGCTGTTTTCCCCTCTTTTATGTGTTTATTTAAATGTAAATCACACAAAGGATGGCTGTCCAAGGCCTTCGGCACCGTAGCACATAATTAATACTGCAATGCAAGCCCAGCAGCATTAAAATAATCATGGAACTCTGCCAGCCTGCCGCCACCTACAGAAAACCCCCTTTTAAACCCAAGCCTGCTTTAGCTGCCAGAATCTTACTTTGGGGTTGTGTGAGCTGAGAACATTGGTCTTTCTTTTCCAGCAGTGCAAGGTGCCAGTTGCACACTGAACCGTGCTTAGAAAGCTTAGCATCCAGCCCTGTGTTAAAAACACCACAGGTCATTAAACCTGCAGCAGTTCCAGCCCTCGAGTTGACTTTTCACCATTTACATTCTGTCTTTGCACTTTGCTCACCCAGCCTTGTCAGTTTTCTTTCTCGGGCTCTCATGCACCAGCCCAGTGCTGTCACTTTTTGATTGCCCACGCTGCAGGGGGATGCCTGAATCCAAACAAAACCATCACTTGACAGCATTGAAATAAAACGTTTTCATTCATACGAGGGACTTGTAAAATCCCATTTTACATAAGAGCCCCTGTGTGTGGGTGCAGGTACATGGCCAGCAGAAACCGCAGCAGCGGGTCTCAGAGCCCGCGACTACAGACTTGGGCTCGCACTACATCACTAAGAATAGCTGTGTCAACGTTTGGGGCCCCAACATCCACACAGCAATTTAATGACATAGCAGGAGTCAGAGTCTGTAGACCCAGGCTCTGAGACTCTCAGCTGCGGGTTTCTGTTGGCCGGGCAGATGGAGCCCAGGCCTCACAGGGTACGTGATGGGGATGCAGTTACTGAGGCAGCTCCAGCGTCTCCCTTACAAGAGCAGACATTCTGGCCTGCCGTCCCTCTTAAAACGCGCGGCTCTGATTTGGCCCAATCTCTTGATATGTACGTAGCACGCTCTCCGATGAGCAGAAAATCAAGGCTCAGCTCCTGCCATGGGAAGTGGCTTTGAACACCCATTGTATTGAGCGAAACTGCCTGTTTCCTGTGAAGGGACCTAGCACTGTCTTCCCTCCCATGTGCCTGCCAATGGAGCGAGAAATTAGCTACTGTAAATGTAGCCTGATCACTTCAGAGTTTGTTTCAGAGAATGTGGGGGACAGAGCATTGGACTGGAACTCAGGAGACCTGGTCTGTTCTTGGCTGTGCCACTGATGCGCTGTGTGACCTTGGGCCAGTCACTTCACCTAGCTATTTCCTCTCCCATTCTTTGTCTTGTCTATTAGACTGTAAGTTCTTCAGGGCAGGGTCTGTGTCTTTGTATTTGATTGTACAGTGCCTACCACAAATGAAGCCCTCATTTCAGCTGCGGTATGTAAGTACTACTGCAATACAAAATAATCATTATTAATGAAGATGAAGTTCATGTACACGTCCAGAGGGCCCTTGTATGTTTCAAATCCCCAGTGTCAGTGAAATTCCATACTCTTTAAGTTGAGACCATGCTGACGTGTGGATATTTGCAGGTAATAGAGTTTTTCCTATAATGAGCCGCTCTGTGTTTGCAGGGTATTTCATTTCTTTGGTTTTTTCTAGACTTTTCTGCAAACCACAGGCCCATATTTGCTCCTTGGCGGGTCTTTCGCGGGCTGTCTTTTCTCAGTATTAGTTCAGTATGGCATGTTGGAGGTTTTGGCTGCTGCTGTAGCTTCTAAGGCAGGTTTTGTAGTAAGTTGTTACACTCCATGGCATGGAGCCCCACGAGAACAAATGACCTGAAGGCAAAATTCTCCTCTGTGATTGACCCTGCAAATCTCTGTGTGTTTTGCATTTACCTCCTTTATACCAATGAGAGCTAAAACTTGTGAAACAGTGTCCCTCTCTCTAGATTCATTTAGTGTGCCCATCCCCATGCTGACCATCAGACTGTCCTCTTAGGATCCCAAAGTGATTTGCAAACGTTAACGGCTGTATCCTCGCAGCCCCCCTGGGAAGTATTAGCTCCATTTTTAGAGGGAAATGAAGCATGGAGATGCTGAGTGTCTTGTCTAGGGTCAAACAGGAAGTCAGCGGCAAGATTGGGCCTAGAACCCAGCTCTCCTGAGTTCCCGTTCATCCTCCTGTGCACATCCTTCCTCCCTCAGGGGATGAGCTGTGCATTGGAAAGAAGAATTCCCCCGTTGGCTTGGTTTCCTATTTTAGTGCAGCGGCAAGCTGCCAGGCCTCAGATTGCTCTGTCACAATATTCATATTGTTCTTTCTGATCACTGGGGAAGGGTTGTTTAGCAGGAAGCTGGGAGCTGAGGGTTTTAAAATCAGCTGTCCCCCAAGCCTTCCTTGACCTTTCGCTGTAGCCAGCGCCTCCCTTTCATGACTGGTGAGTCCAGGCCAAGCCAGGGAGCGGTGGGCAGCAATGTGTTAGTCACTCTGGGAGCCCAAAGAACCAGGTGAGCTGTGGATTGTCTGGTTGCCCCAACAAAGCCTTTGTGTGAGTGTGTGCATGTGCGTGTGTGCATGCACACTAATATATACATTAATAATATGAATTTCCTGTCTTGTCTCTCTCATGAGGGACACTAATGAGCTTACCCTGTGCACCCTGAAAAGCTGGGATTCTCCAGCTGCTGTCTGTGTTGTTGGCTGTAGTTTGTGAGAGCTGCCCTACAGATGTGGTAGAAACACTGCAGCCCACACACACACAGACACCAGGGAAATGAAAAGAGATTGGACTAGAAGGCCCAATTAGCATTCACACAACATCTGGTCACCATTAAAAGCCTAAATCCAGGTATAAGCTCATCAGAGAGAACGGGATCCACTCTCAGTAATTAGAATGTCCAGAGCCCTGACATGCTACACACCCATCCATCTTGCAGGCTTCAAGTAGTCAGCAGTTAATTTAAAAAATAAGCCTTTTCCTGGCAGAAAACCGCTCCTGGGGCCTATAATCAAATCAGAGCTAACTAGAGCCAACCAATATTGCTGGCGTGTTTGGCTGGCGGCTGTTCTCACTGTGCTATTGTGAAATGTGGTGCACAGAGGAAATACAGTTCCTAATTCCTTTGTGCAATGAGGAAGCTTTTAGTATTTAAATAGCTGCCTCATGGGATGACGTTACTTCGTTCTCATTGAATCACCCTGCAGCCCTAAGCAGTTTCTCTCATTTTGATGCCATCAAGCATATGCACTGGGCAGACACCTCCACTAACACCACTGCATCTGCAGAGGCTATTACGTTTGGTCCCAGCTGGTCACCATTTCTCTGATGTAGGCCATGTCGACACCACAAAATTAAGCCAACCTAATTTACGCCGGCTTGCAGCCGCCGCCGTGGTGACATCGCATGTGTGTGTTGAGGCGGTGCTCCTTGCGTTGGCGGTGAGTGTCCTCATTTATTGTACTGTCAGGGGGGGCTCCTGGAAGCCAGTAACAGTTGATGTCATCTACGCTGACGCTGCATCAACCCAATGGCAAGGTGACTCAGCAGGAGCGACATTTAAATGTAAAGGCATCTGTAGTTAGGTAAACATAAGCTGGGTTGTGTTGGCCTAACTCCGTAGTGTAGACCAGGCCTTAAACGGCACTAAGCATGCACTGAGATCAGTTTGCCTCTCAGTCCCTCTGTTCACCCCCTGATTGCCCCTATTTGAGGACTGCCCCTGACACTGGCGCTCAGCGGGTCTTTTATGTGTGTTCTAGCCCTATCCAGTCAGAGGAGGGTTTTGGGGAGGGAGAAAGAGGTGATGCTTAGGTTGAATCTCAGTGAAACCTCTTCTCTCCCTCATCGTCCACCGATAAAGGGGTGTCTCTTTCTCCTCTGAGTTTGCACACATTCGTTACTATCCGTGACACTTCCCAGGGGTGTGTGTGGGTTGTGGGGCACCACCCCTGCCCTTTGCATGCGGGGTCGTGTCTGTGCCTGCAGAGCATCAGCCCCTGCCTCCACCAGTCTCTGGTAACTCAAGCACAGCCTGCCAGGCCCCCCTCTCTTGGTATGGGTTGGTGACAGGCACACACCAACTCCTGAACGTGCCTCTGGGGTGCTGAGGACTGGCCTACTGAACGCTCTCACGGCGCTCTCCGCTCCTCCGCTCCCGAAGGAATAGCACACGCCCACCTACGTGATGTAATCACCACTCCGCTTAGCGCACCACACGGAGAGGGAGCACGGAGGTGAACACAAGGACAAGTTTATCATCAAAGAGCAGAGAGTCAAGTGATAGTAGGGAAGAATACTGGAAACAAACAGTTCCCTACAAAAGAAAATCATAATACGCTTAACTCACTAGACATTCCCCAACTAGAGCTTGCCCCAACTCCTTTTCCTAGTGCTTTCACATAGGATGGCACATAGGATGTCCTTGTCTAATTTAATTCACAGTAACACTAAAGTGCCTTGCCCTCACAGTGTTTTTAGCTCAGGATAGCTCATGTACTTTAATTGCCCTGAGATAAAATATCACCATTGTTAGCAGTAAAGGTAAGGCCTTCAATCACCAGGACTAGCAACCTGGCAGAGTTGCCTTTTAAGCGCTATCAGAATTGGACTGGAAGCCTGAGAATGATGGTCTCTGAAGACAGGAGTGGCTTGTTGGAAGTGGCCTGTCATGCAGGCTTTGGAGCTGGATGTACAAAACGGTCAGAATAAGGGGCTAGTAAAACTGATGGTGTGAGCAACTGTAGGCTGACAGGGATGGAAACTTGTTGGTTCCCGTAAGAGCAACAGAGCTGGCAGCTGTTCCTGCCGACGTTGACTGTACGCTTGTCGCCATCTGTCATGAGAATGTACTGCCACATCAATCCTGCTCCTAGTGATTGGTGAGGATATCTGTGGTACGTCTAACCTGGCTGTCATATCGCAGCTGATTCAGCACCAGAAAACAGTCATTTATTTTCCAATAAGCTTCTGCCACAGGTGCATATTTTAGAAATGAGCAGGGAATTGTTTTGTCGGATTGTATCCGACCATAAAATACAGGAGACGATCAGATCTTATATGTTTGCTGAGCAAACGCTTTGTAGCATGAAAGCAGGAATATGGTCCATTGTTGCCCAAGCAGCTGATAACACACTGAAGATCAATGTGGAATTAGCATCATATAAAAGGCAGGTTTCTCTGTGCCATTTGCCAACTGGGTCTGTCAAAGCTGGATGAAATAAGGATAAATTGGCTTCGCGAGCCAATGAGCAGTCATCTTGTAGCCTAAGGAGGTGTTGGTGCACAGTGTGAACACAGATGGAGCAGATTCTGTGTGCGCTACCAGGCATGGCCTGACCTGTGAAGTCCATTGAAGAACACTGAATTTCTGTGCCTTTTTTTTTAATTATTAGACACTGCTATGGTATAGCATAGGTGGGATTTTAAAGCTTAAAGACTTTGAGCCATGGTCTGCCTGGTTTGCAATGGTCTCCTGAGCTGAGGCCCCAATCCAGCAAAGCGCATGCTTAACTGTAAGCACGTGTTTACTCCATTGATTTAAGCGTGCATTTAAGTGCTTTGCTAGATAAAGGCCTACTTAGGGGGACATCATCTTATCTGCTATTGCATATGCCAAAGGGGAAACACAAACATGTGCTTGCAAATACTTCAGGCGTGATTGTGGTGACTTGTTCAAAATAAGTTTCCAAAAAAACTGAAGGCAAGTTAGGTGGCAAGGAAGCTAATGAGTAAATGAGGAGTGGAGCTGGTTGAAGAATGGCAGAAATTTGCCCCAACAGATGTGGAAAGAAATGAAAATTTGTTTCCTTCCAAAAAAACAAGGTGGATGAGGTATTGTTTTTATTGGACCAACTTCAGTTGTGAGAGAGAATAGAAGATATTATCTCACCCACCTTGTTTCTCTACTCCCCTGGGTCCAGCACAGCTACGACACTGCAAATGACAATGGAAAATTTCCTTCAAAAAGTTATTTTTGTCATTGAAAAATTTCAAGAAAATGTCTTCAACCCCCTCTATTGCTGAGTTCCAGCATTTTGAGGGGAACTGAACAAAGTATTGGCCAATGACAACTAAAGAACATGAAAGTCACCTGGGCTTAATTACAAGCTGAAAACTCGCAGCTCATTCTCTACAGGGCTCAACTGGGCCTATTTTATGGCTTTGCTTTGGAATGGGATGTGGACAGGGATTTTGCCTTAATAATGACTCACGTGTCACGCTCTGAGGACAGCTGCTTATGGCATTTGGTGTGATTTTTCTAGGGTCAATTGTACATCTAGGAAGATACACTCTTAGCAGTACCTGGTGTTACCAGACTGTCCTAGGGTCAAGATAAGGCATCTCTATAACAACCTTTCTTTGCTGGGGCCCATTAATTCCTGCCAAATTCAGACTTGCACTGAATTCTAGCCTTTAAAGGTTCAAACAGATGTTGCTATTTGGGACCCAAGGCAATGCTGCTTTAGTGGAGTCAATGGAGCACCACCAAGGATAAATTTGGCCTACTAACTCTGCCACTGGTCAGCTAAAGAGGGAGTTAACTTTGACCCCTCATCATGGTGATTTAAACTCATCTGAGTATAACTGAAATCATTGCAGTTGCTCCAGAGTTACTCCACGGTAAATGAAATCAGACCTGATGTCCCTTTTCATCACGTCTGCTGATCAGTTAAACAAAAAGCATCCAGTGACACATGGATTGTGGGTGGAGCTTGGGGTGGAATCCCACCGTTTCTCTTCCCCCAGCCACTGACCAAGACACTGTCCTGTTTTAATGAAGCAGAAATACAAAGCACCTGGGACAGATTCTGTTCACTGCAAACTCCAGAGTGACGCCATTGAAATCAATGGAGTTATTCCAGATGAACAGAGGTTGACGTGAGATCCAAATCCAGCCCTGGAGCTCTTAATTCACCAGTTCAATGAGTGTAGGAATTAAAGCACGAGTACCCACCCACCCAAAGAGAGGACAGTTGCCCAAATCCTGACTCTGGGGGGATAGGGATGGAGACAGTAAGAAGACGCTGTGCAAACCTGGTCCTAAACAAACACTGAGTCATCTGTCAAGGCTGTCAGCTCTCTCTACCGGAGCCGGCTGCCTGGGGCTAGCTGTGCACACAGTTGGAGATGTATTTAAAAAAAAAAAAAAAAGGTAACGGCTCAAAACATGTGATCAGAATTTTTTTTTTAAATGTACCCATTAAAGCGGCGAATGTTGTTGAGGGTGTAACTGCTCTTCAAAGGCTCCTGGCAACCTTGTTAATAGTAGAGGCTGTTGGCAAATCCAGCCTCTCCAAAATGCCCTGGATTAAGATAGACAGGTTCCTCCGGCGCACTAAATCCTTATGGAAGTTCTGTCATTCCTGCGTGTCGCCAGCTTCCCCTGGCCATAGACTGTACAGGCTAAGGTAAGGAGCTATTGAGAGCCGTTGGTGTCACCTGTCTTGTTCTCAGCGTCACTTTTATCTGGGTTCCTAGTGTGTATTTCAGAGTGAAGCCTGCTTTTGTTCTGTGCCTTTCATATTTTCTTCTTCCCCCCCCCACCCACCCACGCGGGCTGCTCTTAAGATTCTACAGCTGTCTGCGTAGGAACAGAGATCTCTGAAGAAGTGATCTGTTCAGGAGTGGTTATAGAAGGAATCCCTTGGCTCCAGGCAGTTATTTAATCTAGGCTGCTGCATTCACCCCTTTTATGAACCAGCCGTGGAGTTAGGGGTACGAGCCCGTGATTTAAATCCATAAAAAGGCTGCATTCTGTATGAAACCATTGTAATTCACCATGAGGGTTTTACACAGGGGAGTTTATGTAAAATTGCTTTGTGGAAGTGGCTTTGACATCCATTCTTGAAAACCTACGACCACTGCAGCTTCTGAATGAGCTTCTACCAGGTAATTAATAAACAGTGATTGTTAAACCTGGAGTTTAAGCCATACACAGCTTCTGTCATGCCCTGGGCATCCTGCAGCAGCAGGGAGATGGAAAAGAACTAGACAAAGATTGAGAGTGAGACACAGGCTTAGGACCCAGTTTGAACTGGGACTTGATTTGTGTTCCATATGTGTTCCTTCTTGACATCCACCTAAATTAGAGAGGATCCTTTGATGGTAGACTCTACGGTCATTGTCCATGTGGTCTTCTGAAGTGTAGGGTTAAAGATTTATTGTTAGGAGAAGTCTTAATATTCCTTTTATTTGGAGCCCTTTAAAATCCTGAGCTGAGCACAGCGTTGCACTGGCAACCTTAGGAAAGCTCTCGGGAATGATCTCCAATTAGTCACGTTTTATCAGCCCTGGTAACATTGAACCATAGCTATAAAATGTCCAGCCCAGAGTGCCTTCACTCTGAGAGATGACCCCAGAGCAGTATTCATTTGTTCTTGGCATCCCCAATCTGGCTTCTTTAGATCTCTCCATTTTTGCAGACCGTTTGGATTATTTTCAGGATCTACCACTCCCTGGGCCAGAGGCATATGTGGCATATGCCATTGCATAATAACAGCCATTGTGGCTAATTAAGGAGAGGCCTTGCTAAGGCCTGAAGGAAATCTTGGCTTCTCTGCTGGAGTTGGCTCTCATGCGGGCCCCCAAAGATGGGGGAAGGGAGACAGCGTTGCCAGTTCTCATAATATTTGGTGTTTTCCCTGAAGTCCCAGCTCTTGGAGTCAGGTGATTTACATGAGAATCTCAACTTTCATTTAAAAGGAAAGTAAGTTTCCGGTTGGGAAGAGAACTTGAAAACACAACCCCTAAAAGTTTAAACACCAGAAGGCAAATAAGAAGACCCAACATTTATTAATATTTTTTTAAAATCTCAAGATTGTCTTAAAATTCATAATTTGGGGGGTGGACATGTTCTTTTGGGGTGTTGGGAAGAATTAAGGGAGAGTAATGGGGTTACTTAGGGTTCTCACTACGCCCTGGAAGGCTTCCCCAGGAGAAAAAAAAATGCTTGTGGGAATGTCACTGGTGGAAATACAGGACTGAGCCTATTTTTGCAGGCTTATGTAAAAATAGCAAGCTCTGGTCTCTGTGGTATAGCAAGGGCAGAGGGCACTGGGAAAGTTCTAGAAAGGTGATATATAAGCTGTAGAATGATCTGGGCTTTATTCTCTGTAGACTAGCCAAAGGGTAATTCGCATCAGCTGACTCCAATTAAGGCCCCACCCAGGTGCCTGATAAAAAGCCTCTACTCTTGAGAGGCAGGGTGGGAGTTGAAGGAGTAGGCGTGTGGTGAAGAAGAGCTGAAGGAGTATGGTGGTGTGGAGTTGCGAAGTGGAACTGAACTGAGTACAGTGGTGTGTGGAAGAGAGGTGGAGTCCTGAGGAAGGTACTGGGCTCAAGAAGCCAGAAGGACAGAGGGAGGAAAATAGCCCAGGGGGAAAGACTGCAGCTGCAAGTAAGATGCCAGCAGCACATAGCTGCTACTCAGAGGGCCCCTGGGCAGGGACCCAGAGGAGCGGGCGGGCCTGGGTCTCTACCCCCCTCCCTGGGGAGATGGGGTAACTGGTGATGCCCTGGCCCACTACAAGAGGCAAAAGTTTGAGACCCACTAGGGAGAAGTCGGCTGTTTGCCACATCTTCAAGATCAGTCCTTTAGAACTAAGGGGTTTTCTACCCTAAGGATTTTTGCATTGTCCCAGTGCAAACGCCTCATGTTAGAGCCTGCACTGGTGTAAAAGGGGACTTGCTTCCATTCACTTTACCTTCCCATGCTCGTGCAGCACATGGACACTAGAGCTTTCCATCAGAGCTGGATCCCCAGTGTAGATGAGGTCTAAGGGTAAAATGCTGACTGATGCCAAAAGGTCTTGAGAAAAATGCTTGAGAATCCCCCTAGTTATATCACATGCTGCTTGTCTGCAGGAACTGAAACCGCGTGGCAGTAGAGTGCCAGGATTTGCAGTTCAACTAGTGACTACACAATATGGACTTTACAGAGTAGCATTAAACAGGCAGCAGGTTTGCAAAGTCGGCTGTTTCCAGTGGGTCAGCAAAACAGCATAAATCTTGTCTTGCCCATTTACTGTCCCACTGCAAGACAGAACCTTCTGTCGAGAACCCTGCTCCATTTCAATTTATGGGCTTAGAAGTTAAACGTATGGCCTTTATAGATTTTTCCCATAAGGCCATAAAAAATGAAAAATAGCATTTTATGCATGGCTGCTGCCCTTAAATTATCGCTCCCGCTCCAATGAAGGATTGGCTTCATTTAAGAAAAAAGAAAACTGTAGAACTCTTGGCACAGAGTTCTTGGGCAAAAGTTTCCCACCATTACTAACACCTGTGCAGCTCCTCTAGTGGGAGGACTAGTGGGGACTGGCCACTGGTGTTTTAAACTCTGCATTGTCTAATCCTGCTCAAAGCAAGTTGAGCTAATGCTAGGTCTTGTCTACACTAGATAACCCATTGTTGCTTGCGTTAGTGGAGCTGCTCTGGTTTTGGTAACATGGGGAATGTTTGCCAGATAACCAGACGGCACACAAGGCTGCTAAGTCCCACTGTATTGTTACAGCTTGGACTTGTTTGCAGACTGAGACTGGCTTTGTTAGAGAAACTGCAGAGCTGTATCCTAAGGTGCTGGCTTCTAAGCTGGATAGGCTGGTGTGTTCATCTCTGAACTCCTTGGGAACTCCATTTCCTGGGTTGGAAACAAGGGAGAAGCGTTTTCTTAAAAGAGATCCGACTGGGCGTTTTGTGGAGCTGCAGCAGCCCAGGAGAGCTCTGTGATTTGTGTGTTTGGAGCGTAACAAGCAGCAGGGGTACAAAAGCAGCTTTTCTTATAAACAAAGCACAGCTGGTCTTTGGGTTTGTTTTCGAATTTTATCACCCCAAAATTTCAGGGAGCGCTTAGTGATGCTTTTAACAGCTCAGAAAGTGCGAGACGGGGGCAACTCGGGGAGGCGGTGCATCATCAGTGCCATCTGCTGTACCGCAGCTCTGCCAGGGAAAATCTGTCAGAGCCTGCAGCCTTCCTACCATCCCAGACCTGAGCTGCTCCCGGGCTTACTGAACTGTCTGGAGTTCTTCTGTGACCTGCGTAAACCACCATCTCCATTTTCGCCTACTACTTCCTCTGGGTTTGGACCCAAGGGGTTGGATCAGCTGAAGGAGTAATAACAGGCAATTGCAGGTGTGTGCTGGCTTGGATCTAATGAATGGTATCCACCTCCCGGCTTGAGGAAGGAAGTTATTCGTCATTCCGGGTTCTTGGATTCTGTCGCTCTTGCTCACTCTTCAGCATGAAACAAAGGAACCGAAAGTAGAATCAGGTCAAAATGTGTCTCCTGCACCAAGGTCTCGGCCAGACCTTTTGCACGTGTGAATGAATGTCAGTGATCCTGGGAGAGATCAAGCAACTGCATCTCTCATTGATTGCCGTGGCAATCCTGGTTGCTCAGCACCTCTCTGGATCAGGATCCGACTGACTCAGAAGAATGTGCTCTGTGAAGTGTATTTTCAGAAGGTTTCTAAAGGCTTCTGTTGGCCTAAAATATTTAGCAGCGCTGGAGCTGAAGGGAAGTGGATGAGACAGAAAGGGAACGGAATCAGATTGGCTGCACGTTGCTGGCCAGCCCGTTGTGTGGAAAGACTCTGGCGCTATCTTTCTCCCGCTCCACTCTCCACACGATAATAGGAGCTCACCCTCACCGGCGCTCTGATCTGCGGCTGCGTGGTTAACGTGTGGAAGGAAAGCCCGGCTCTCGCCAGCACAGTAATACCCTTCTGAAAGCCTGTGGCAGAGGGGAAACACAAAATCAGATTCTCTTAAAGAAACAATGTGGGCTAGGGCAGGCACGGTCAGCTAGACCTGCCCTGAAGGAGTTGGACACAGCACGAGCTCAGACATTGGTGTAAATTGGAACCTGTCTAGGTACCTGATTCAGTTCCCTCATTCAGCTGTCAGCCAGGAGACGTGAGTCCATGCCTCTGAGTAGATGTAGCACTCTAGAAGGTGGCTGGGGCTGCGGAGAGGGGTGTTACTACAGAAGAAGGGATTTCCAGGGGAGCTTGAATGCAGAAAGAATGGCCCCTCAAGCCTATGTCCTCTGAATTTCTGGGAAAAAGGAAAATCCCTTTCAACTGGCTTCTGAAAAACAAACTGGGGTTAGGGTGATAAGATAGCAAGTGTGAAAAATGGGGACACTTATTCTGGAGGGGGAAGTCATAGTTGCCTATATAAGACAAAGCTGCTAATACTGGGACAGTCCTGATCATATCGGGACATCTGATCACCCAGTCTGGGGTTCAAATCCTTCAGTATGTGCAATTTCATAACAAATGGGCATGAATTTGTTAGCTGGAATTCACTGAGCTGAGATGGTTCCTTTGTGCAGGAGAAGAAGGGAGGGGGTGCGTGGGTGTGGAGTTGGGAGCTAGTTGCATTTCCAGTTGAAACCCGAAACTGCATCCACTTTCCCTGTGAACTGAATTTAAAGGGTTTCGGACAATTAACACAGTTAGAATTGTTTCAGTTACAGCTGCAGTATCAGCCCCAAGGAGTCACGCTGGGCGGGAAATTGTTTTTCCCATCCTGTGAATATTTTTGAGAGTTCAAAAAATATTACCCTCCCAAATCAGAACAAGTCAAAATCTCAGAAATTTTCACAAAATAATACTTTTTCAGTTTGGGTCCATTAAAACATTTTGTTTTGATAATTTTAAAACATGTTCTGTTGATTCCAACGTTTTTTTTCTTTTCTGTTTTTAACCCTTTTCTCAGTCTAATTAGCTTCAATTTCTAAATGAAAGGTCATTTCAAACTAGAAAGCGGGAGTTTTTCATTTTGAAAATGCATTAGTTTTTAAACTTTTTTCAAATTTTTTTTTCGTCATTGGAATTCTTCTCTAGTGAAGGGACCACTGCATTCATAGCAGAGCTGCAAACATCAGTGTTTTTAAATGATGGCTTAAAGTTTGAGAATCTAGCCATGCCACCGCAATCTGCACATTGCTGTAGCCAAAAACATGAAGCAGGCCCTGCTTCAGGAAGAAAGAACCTGCCGGGATAGGAAACTTACTTAGATGAGGAAGGCACTTTCCAAATAATAAGTGTGCTGGCCAGACATGGGCCCAAGCTGCAGAATTGGACTCTGGACCCAGATCCAACTTCTCCCAAAGTCTGAGTGTTCAGAACTGGGGTTTTGCTTTTGTTTATTCTGGGAGGAAAGGAGACCACTGCAAGGTGTGGGTCTAGATCGGAATTTGGGGTGTTCAGCTTCCTAATGTTAATACTGTAGGCCCAGTTATCAAATGTGGGGACCTTACTAAAAGGATTAAATCATATAGTCAGGGCTTGCCTACACATGAAATTTGGTAAGTAGATTGTGAATGTAAAGTACAATAGCTATTCTTGATTAACTCCATTTGTGGACGCTGTTGTTCTGGAGTAAAGGCATCCATACATGGAGTTAATCAAGAATAATGAATCAAGAATAGCTATTCCAGAATAACTCCATTTAGATAAGACTTCATACGCTTTACTCAGTACTTTAAGAGTGAAATCCTGCACTCATTGAATTTGGTGGGAACTTTCCCATAGAGTCTTTAAATGGGACTGAGGTGTGAGCCCTCTGTAGAGAGAATATAGATCCTTTTGCATAAAATGGTATGTCCCTTTTTTGGGCTGGTTTCAGGATCCAAATACAGACCTGCACATCCTGCTAAAGCCTGCATCTTTGATGACCGGGCTTCCCAGAGGTAGCAGCATCCAGGGGTACCCAGATCCTCCTGTGCAATAAGGAGCAATTCTTAGCGGGGTTCCAGTTGTAATGTAGAAAACCAAGAATGTATGCACAAATAAGGTCTAAGAAATCAATGAGACACTCTGATGAACCACTTCTCAGCTTCAAGCTGTGGGGCATTTGTTCACGACATGCAAAAAAGGAAAGAAAATGGCTTAATGTGCTCACTGCCTCTCGGCATGGCAATTATTTCAACTCCCTTGATATTAAAACAGAGGCAGAAAAAGAAACCTAGTCTCCCAGGTAAACACTGAAGGCTGGGACATCTGGTGTAGCACATTCAAATGGTTTCGCTGTTGATAAATGACCATGGGCTTCTTTTTATGCCATGCTGGTTCGTTTGGGCCATTAGGGAGTAGAGATTTTTAATAATCTGGCCAAGTATATTTATTTTAAGATAAGATAAGTTTGGTGGAGTTTTCAAAATTGCTCAGTGTTGACCTAACTCCACTCCTTTAAAATTGACGGGACCTCTCCCAGGCCTTTGACCACAGTGGGAGCAGAGTTACGCAAACTCAGTGCTCTGGAAAATTCCTGCTGTAACGCATGGATTTCAAGGTCAGAATGTCCATTTATGATCATCCAGTCTAACCTCATACATAACACAGGTCAGAGAAGTTCACCAAGGGACTCCTAAACCAAACCCAAAGGAATCCAGTCATGATTGAAATTCTCCTGTAGGATAAACCTAGTGTTAAAGAAAAAGAAATGAATGCTTAAAATTTGTCTTTTGAGATGCACAGTAGATTCCAGTTGGAGGATTTCCCAAGCTAGGGTTGTCCTAGTGTCCAGATAAGCACTGCAGAATTTCTTAGCCATTGTATTCAAAGACAGAGGGTAAAATACTGGCCCCATGTAAGCCAATGGGAGTTTTGCCATTGGCCTTAATGGAGCCAGGATTTCATGCCGAAAACGTAAATCCAATCTTGCAGCTAGACTCTTGCCCCACTGGTTAGTGTTGCTCTGTGTGACTCCAAGATCTGCTGGCGTGGATCCTATATACAAGGATTGGGGCTTTAATTAGTAAATAAATTCTATCAGAGAGCAGGTGGCTAATATTCACTATGGCTCTTTAATTAAAAACCCCCCGAAGTCTAAACCTTTTCAGTGATAACCAAGCCGTGAGCACATCCCTATTCACTGCTGGGTTTAGATGACTAAAATAAATAAGAACTAAACCCACTATCTGCATCTTATCTCTATTGAGCAGCCAGTGAATTGCCTACCAATAAAATCCATCAGTTTACTTATGCTCTGCACTGTACATATCATTCCATTTATTTTATAGCGGAATGACATATTGGCTTAAAACAAAAGCAAATATTTAAGACCGAAGATGTACTAATCTAACCCCCAAGGGAACGTTACAATGCAAAGACATTCTGGCTCATGTCCTCCTTTGCCCTCTGGTTGCTGGGAAGAGTCGGTGTGAGAAACGGCTACTGGAAATGCCACTTCACCTCTGGCAAAACCATCCTGCAGGCATTGTTTCCAGTGCAGTACAATGCAGTGAGTTCCTTTGAGTGTGCTGACACTGTAGCCAAAAGCAGAACATCCTAAGAACCTCAAGAGCCTTCCTTCCCGTGCTGCGTCTCTGAAGTAATTTGAAGTAGCCTGTTTGAAAAAATATCCGTACCAAGGAGACAGAACAATGAAACCCTCTCTCTCTGCTGCCTGAGAGGCTTTAGAGAAGGGAATGACCCATCAGTCAGTGAATCTGTTCCACCATCAATACAGGAGATAGTTATCCTAACAAGGGACCTTTCAGGTTTTAAAGAGATGCTACCCTTGACCTTAGTCAGTGTATAAAGGGTGGGAGTGGGGTTCAAACTGTAGAAAAAGGAAATCCCTGTTAGATTCAGCAATCTGACTTCGGCTCCGTAGACTGCTCCACCGGCCCGTTTACCCCTAGAGGATAACAGTCTACTACTCGCAACTGATGGCGTTACCCTCTTGGTAACGGCTGATGGTGTTAGATTAAGTGATAGAGGTGTGTGCTGGGGTGTAGAGCCCTGCAAAGGCACTGGAGTCCCGCAGTTCCCACAGGACCTGCTGCCATAATAGTGGGAGTGGGTAAAATGTACATTGTTGCGGGTAGGATTAGGTGGGCAAAGAAAACAAATTGCGGGAATTTGCGGGAAAACACTAATTCCTTTTTTTTTTTTTTTTTAAATAAAGGTTTCAATACTTAAATTTAAGTGAGTGACAGGAAGAGATTTGATGTCTATTATAACAGGAGTTAAAGTATTTTTTACATGGTTTAAGACAAATTTGTTTTATTCTTTTAGTGTTAAAACTTGTGTCTGAATTCCATTTATATATATATTTAATATGTTAACTGACCCTTCTTTTAGTAGCATGGGGGAATCTCTCTCTCTTGCAGGATTTGCAGGATATAAGGTTTTTGCATGGGGGAGCAAGATAAAAATGCAAGAAACAATGCAGTAGTGGGTGAGAGTAAGTATTGCAGGGTGGGATGGGAGCGGGAATAAAAAATATTCCAGTGCCGACTCGACTGTGGTACTGAAGGTTCTGGATTCACACCCTGCTGCAGGTTCCTGCCAGGAGTCATTCCACATGCTTTTCAGAAGAGTTGATTTTCACTGGTTTGGAGTATAAGATTTCCTGTGCCATTATTGCCCCGTATATCTTGTTAAAATGCATATACCGATTAGCAGATTTGTTGCTCAGTGGAGGAACTTGGCTACAGTTTGAGGAATTAAAAGATGTCAAATTGGTATCCATGTAATCACCATATTTACATCCCATAATTTAAGCGCTTTGAAACTGGACATCAACCAAAACCACTAACCAGGACTTCTGTTAAAATTCACATTAGTTTCTTCATCAGAGTTAAATTATCTAAAGTGCTGTGAGTTAATTAGATCAAAATCACTGTCCTTTAATATTTGAATACCGGGGGAGCACAAAAGCTTAAATTTGGACTCTAGAAATCAGCTCCTCAGATAACACAGAACAATTACACTAAAATGTGTCCTTTGCTGTCATGCCTACAAAATACTTAACAATGATTAGGCTGCTTCTGTGCTGACCCATTGCCTATCCTGCTGACCATTGTTGTCTCATTGTTTCGTTGTACTCCCCCGTCAGTCTGTCTGTATCGATCTGTTGCCTCTTGTCTTGTAGATTGTACGCTTTCTGCAAGGATCATCTTATTGTTCTGTTTGTACAGCGCCTGGCACAATGGGGTCCTGCTCCCGGACAAGGGCCTCCTAGGTGCCACAATAATACAAATAATAATGATAAATTCTCTTGTTTCCTGTTCAGCCCTGTTGGTGGGGAAGGACCCAGCACAGGGATTCAAAATAATTATCACTAGCCTAGGGTTTATCTAGGTTCAGTCCTGCGAGGTGCTGAGCAGCCTCTACAAGCTCTGAGCCCCCTTCGCTCCTGGACTTGAGGGCATTCAGCACCTTGCAGGTGAAGGGCCTTAAAGATCTTCATCTCTGGTTGGCAAAGCAGCTCGTTCTCAGACAGCAAATTTCTTCGGCAAGAGAGAGTGGGAACGCAGTGTTCTGCTTCCACACAGGGCCTGACTATACAATGTGCTGAGCACCCTGGACTCTCACTGGAGTCAGGAGATTGTGTGAGCATCTCAGCTTTAATTAAAAAAACCTTCTAGGCTTTGTGGTCGCAGCAAAAAACTTGAGAATGTGAAGCAAGTGCGACCAGGAGGCTCAGAAGCCAGGGGGCAAATGAAAAGAACCTGATATGTATATTTAAAACACTGTAATGAGGATAGCAGTTCTTTGGGGCAGGAACTCTCACTGGGTCTCTGGATTCCCTAACACAACAGGGCCCAGATCTCAGCTGGGGCCTATAGTTCTATCATAATGCAAATATTTAGTAATGTAACTGATCTTGGGTCAGCATGTTGTTTTGCACTGTGTAAGAAATGATTAACAACGGGGGTGTCATGAAACACACAGCCCTGTCGTGATAAGGATGCATGAATAGCCGGTAGACTACACATCACATGCACACACCCCTTTGTAGGCACATTCCTTCTTTCTATAACTGCTGCTCAGTAGAGGATGTCCTAGAAAAGCCACTTGGTGGCTATGAGGTTTCTTGGTGTAGAGGAATCGGTATAGTTCACTTCTGTGGTATTTCAAGTGGCTAAAGTTTGCAGATGACACAAAGACTGGGGGAGTGGTAAATAAGGAAGGGGGCAGATTGCTGATACAGAGAGATCTGGATTGCTTGGTAAAGTGGGCACAAGCAAACAACGTGCCTTTTAATATGGCTAAATGTAAATGCATGCCTCTCGGAAATTAGAATGCAGGCCGTACTTACAGGCTGGGAAGCAGTGACTCAGAAAAAGATTTGACAGCTGTGGTGGACCATGAGCTCTCAGTGTGACGCTGGGGCCAAAAGAGCTAATGTGATGTTGGGATGCATGCACAGGGGAATTGCAAGTAGGATTAAAGACATACTTTTACCTCTGTATTTGGCCAGTTCACAATTCAAGAAAAATGTTGATAAATTGGAGAGGGTTCGGAGAATGATGAAAGGGTTAGAAAATATGCCTAATAGCGATAGACTCGAGGAGCTCAGTCTGTTGATTTGAATGCAGTCTGTACGTATCTGCATTGGGAACAAATGTTTAATTATGGGCTCTTCAATCTAGCAGAGAAAGGTCAGACATGATCCCATGGCTGGAAGCTGAAGCCACACAAATTCAGACTGGAAATAAGGTGTAAATTTTTAACTGAGAGTGATTAACCATTGGAACAACTTACCACGGGCCGTGGTGGATTCTCCATCACTGTCTATTTTTAAAGCAAGATTGCATGTTTTTCCAAAAGATCTGCTCTAGGGAATATTTGGAGAGAAGTTCTCTTGTCTGCGCTCTCCAGAGGGTCAGACTAGATCAGGGGTTCTCAAAGTGGGGGGTTAGGACCCCTCAAGGAGTTGTGAGGTTGTTATGGGGAGGCCATGAGTTGTCAGTCCCATGCATGGCTGACAGCCAGAGCCCTTCAGAGCTGGGTGGCTGGAGAGCAGCGGCTGCTGGCTGGGTGCTCTGAAGACAGAGCCATGCCCAGCAGCAGCACAGAAGTAAGGGTGGCATGGGGGTGGTGGCAAGGTATGGGGTGGAGGTCATCACTTTTTTGGGGGGGGAATCGTCACAGCCTGAATTATTTTCAAAGGGAGGGTCCCAGGAAAAAAGCTTGAGAACCCCTGGGCTGGATGATCACAATGGTCCCTTCTGGCCTTCGAATCTGTGAAAAATGGCTCTATCCTAACCCTTTCCAGTGCGCTGCGCCTGCAGGGCTGCCTGGCCACGTCCAGGGGGTTCTTCCAGACCCAGCATCTCCTGTGGGAGCATCAGAGTTGCTGCAGTGAGGCACAGGGCAGGGAATAGCTGGGGCAAACCCATCCTGTAGCCTCCCTTCTGTGACTTCCCTTCTCTGGATGGTAACAGTTTCGGCATTTGCTGTATTAATCAGTTGCTAAAGTTCACCTCCTAGGTTCCAGACAGCCATGTAGTGCGGCATGGCATAAAGAACGCTTCATTTCCAGAGACCCCACCATCCCTGGTGTGGTTGCAATTGATTAATTTTTTTGCCACATTCCCCTCTGTTGCTAGACACTAATTGCATGTTTACTCAACACAGTTGTAAGCTTCTTAAGGTTGATTTCAGAACTTGCACATAATATGCTGCTCGCTGCATCTGCCTTCCACCATCAACATTTCTGCCACTGTGAACTTGGAAATGCATGGCATGGCTGTAGACACAGTGGGGGACCTTCCATGCCATCCTTAGGAAATAGGCTGCTGTCCTGGGCATCATATTGAGACAATGGTGTGAGCTGCATGCACATCCTTGCCTGCAAAAACAGACAACATCTAACCCCCTCCATAGCTATTCTAGCTTGGATGCCTCTCTCACTGCCTGTGGTCTGTGGTTAGAATGGAAAATAGGAGCCAGAACTCCCGGGTTCTCTTTCTTATTGCTTTGCTGACTTGCTGTGTGGTCTCGGGCAAGCCATGTCCCCCAGGTTCCCCCATCTGTAAAATGAGGATTACAACAATCTCCAACCTTTGCAGAGTGCTTTGTGATCCTCAGATGGAAGTTGTTCTAGAAGTGCCGGGTATTATTCATTAACTGCTGTGCTAAACCTCAGTGCTGAAACATGGAATGAAACTGGCAAGCTTTTGGGTTTCATGCTTAGCTTGAAGCCTAGCCCAAGTATGGGAACGTGCTGAGCCAGTCGGGCTCTGAATGGAGAATCAGATGCTGAAACTATATAAGCAGGGGAAGGTCTGGCTGACTTTTGCTTTGAGGTGAGGGGTTTGGTTAATCCTGAGCCCTGAAGAAAACTCAGATGGGAGGAGGGCATGAATTCCTAGTGCCAAAGCGGAGGCCCTGTGTGAACCCCTGTGAACTGAAAGTATGGCCTCTGACGCTAATAACAGAGTAAATGCAATGAAATACAACCACTGCCCGTATTATTGTTTGTTAGCCAATGTGCAATGGAACTGAATGCCCTGTAAGTACTCTGGAGCCAATGTGGGATAGAAATCAACCAGAATAAGCCTTGGCAAGTAGCAATCCCTCCTTCAGTGAGGAAGGGAAGAGAGAAGCCAGCATAAAGACCAGGGTGGCTTGGGACCTCTGCACTTTCCCTCACGTGCAGACTCTTGCCTGTTTCGCAGGTAATCAAAAGGCTCGCGTAAGACTTGGCTCACTGTGCCACTTCCCAGAGCTGGGGTTTGATCAAGCGTTTTTCGGGCAGCGGCAAGCCGGTTTGTACAGTGCGTGAGGACAATCAGTGGGAGCCCCTGCAAATGAAAGATTAAGCGTTTTAAAAAATCCCTGTCTCTTTCACGCAGCTTCATGCCATCTATGGCCTGCACTGCAGCTTTCATCTCCTGACGTGCTTTAAGAAATATAATGCAGTGTCTGCCTCCGAGAGCTGGTCAATTTGGCAGCTCAGAAGTAGTGGGTGGAGCAAAACCAGTTCAGTCTTGTGCCTTTCATTTCCAAGTTCAATGGGAGATGTGTCCCCCCCGCTTTTTGAAGGTGATTATCTAGTGCAGGCCAGGACTTAGGGGCACGCTCTGTGGTGAGGCAGCACCGATGGAGCTCAGGAGAACGACAAGGTCTCCCTGTGTCCAGAGGCCTCGATATTCTACATTCATCACGAGTGAGTCCTGTGCTGTCTCTGCTGCGAGGGAGACCGGCTGCAGTCCCTCGGTTTTATTTTTTCTTACAAGAGCGGCAGGGCATCTTAAACCAGCACTTCATTGGTTAACAGACGCTTCCAGGACTTGCTTCTTGTCTTTAGCAGGTGGGAGGCTTTGCCTGAAGAGGGTTAGACCTCTACTCCATGTACAGCCAGCTCCTCCACCTCCACGGGGTGTGTGTGTTTAGAAGTGCTGTTAATGACTCTGTAGCTATGGATCAGGGGTGCATGCTTGGGGATCCTGGATGCGTGGGCCTTGCAGACAAGATTTTTTCAAAACTCTGTACCAGTTAGAGGCTAGATTTTCAAATGAGCTCAGCTTCCTTTCTAGGCACCATTAATGAAGTGGCCAGAATAGAAGTCAGAGGATGGAACTCCATTCACCAATATCACAGACCCACCTCTCATCCACGTGGCCTTCTGGAATGCCCATGCCACGTTGTGACGGGACAGCGTGCTGTGCCTCTGCCGTGAACGCAGACTGCACTAAGATCATCTTCCTTGCAAACATCGCTGGGCCATCTATGTACATCTATGTAGTTTTAATCTCTCCACCAATATACAGCAGTGTCTCCCCATCTGTACCCTGTTTCTAACCTTTCTAACCACTTCCTCAAAAGGTCTCTCTGCTCAAGGGGCTTTCCTATCCTTCTGTTTCTTTCTCCCCACTGAACATTCCTTCCCGTTCCCTTTTGTATAGCTCACCTGCTACGTTGACTCACCACCTCCATCTAGCCTGGTTATCAGGTACACCTCTGTCCAGTTAAACCTTTTCAGGGGAACCTAATTAGTAGTAATGGTGATGAGTGTTGACTCAAGTGCTAGATAGCACCCATTCTGTTCCCACAGCCAGGAAGAGACCCCAGGAATCCTGATACTCCACATTGCGCTGGTGTCTCACAGTGTTTAATGTGTGCGCCATGTCCCCCTCTAGGGGCTGGTCCATGTAGAGCAGTGGCTTTCACCCTGTGGTCTGCAGACCCCCAGAGGTCCACAGACAATGTCTGCGATTTCCAAATGGGTCCCCACTGCCATTTGACATTTTTTAGGAGTCTGCAAATGAAAAAAGGTTGAAAAGCACTGATGTAGAGGAAGTGAGCCTACTTTTTACAAGTAGTTGCCCTTCTACTTCAAGTAGACGTGGTCTGTGTTGCGAATCTGAAGGGTTCAAAAGCTGGCAACCATCCCTATAGCAAAAAACGAATATGATCGTGTAATTGAAGACTAGCATAATGCATCTGCATAGGGGCATAATTAAAACAGAACTGAAATGGGATGCTCATCAGTTCCCCAGGGTAGACAGGACCTGATTTTCTAATGCAAAAAGCAAGCGGAAAAAATGTTCTAGAGAGAGGGGAAAAAATCCATTCTGGGCTTTCATTTTTACAGAAGGACAAATGGCACAAACCCCACATTCCCTCCCTCACCTTTCAGTGTGAGCAGTGCCTAGTGAAGCATGAGAGATCTAGGTGCCGATCTGCCCATTTTGTGGCATGTGATCCTCATCCATCGTGATCCAATGGAGCTGAACACGACACAGCCTGGGAGTTAGAGCTGCTTTCATCTGCGCCCGGTAATTTGTCACGACTAGTTTGGATTTACTGTTCCCCTTTGGAAGCTGAGGCAGCAAATTACTGTTGGGATGTAATTCCCAGCCTGATTAGTTTCTTTAAAGGTGTGCTGCCAATTGCATTTCTAATTCATCTATAATGAGACAAACCAGGGAATGTCTGGTTAGGCTGAGCACCTGAGAACTTTGCTCTGTGATTGCTTAGAGAAGGAGGGTTTTGCATCAGCCCATAGCCAATGCTGTGAAATATTTACATTCATACAAAATTTGATGCATTTCAACGCTATATTTTAGTTTATCGCATTAACAGGAACAAATACTAATTCCCCAGAAAAGGTTTAGTAGCCCTCCTCTTCCCAATGTATATATTTCCAAAGCTCTGCTAATCAGGCCTATCTTTTCTTCCTGTTGTATAACACAGCAGCTGTGTTTGGAGTAAGCTGTGCATTGGAGATGCTGAGTAACACGCAGACCTGAGTCAGCTGCTCATGAAACACATTCACCCGTGCAGAAAGGAAAGGGTTAATGTGTTGCTCTCCTAGAACTGTGTTGTCTCAATGTGTGAGTTTTCTCACCACAGTGAGAGCTAGTATTTGACTCCCAGCTCACTGTGTGACATGATTTTTTCAGAGTAGCTACACAGGCCTGTTGGCTGCATGATATTCATTATGAATGAGGCATTGCAAGTCAGGCAGCACTGAGTAGGCATGGTGGAGGTTTTGAATAGAGGACAGATTTTTAAAAGAGCCAAGTGCCCAACAGTTTCCACTTAGGCACTGCCTAGCATGGGCTTGAGGCTTTCCCTGGCCTCTGAGAGCTGAGACAGCTGGCTGTTCTATTCTTGGCTCTTCTACCAGCTCAGGAAGGGCAAAGCACAGCTCTGTGCCTCAGTTTCCCCATTGTAAAGCAAAGTGTTAAGCTTGGTTCTGTAATGATTTTAATGTGCTTTGGGATCCTCGGGTGGAAGCTGCTATGGAAATGCAAAGCATTATTCATTTGTAGTTGTTAAACCCCTAGTAACTCATTTATAATAAATGAGTAATAAATAAAGCGTTATCAAACTATTATTCAAGGCTGATTGCACACAGGGTCAGGAGATCTTACTACTTTTATCCAAAATTTCCCCTACAGCGTCAGTGAGATTTTTCCTTTCCTAAAGTGTCCTGTGGTTACGGTTTGTTTTATTTGCTAAGTATTTGCAACACGCTGGGCATAAAATCCAGGTGGCTCTACCGGAGGCGTTTACAATCTAAACGAGGCGGATGCAGAGTAGATGGGAAACGCTGGGAGGCCGGCTGGCGAAGGAGAGACTAGGAGTATATTTGTAGCCATGAAACAGGTGCTCAGGGCTGAAACAGTTGAATAGGGAAGTATGTATGGGCAGCCTGCTCTGCTGCTGCCAATTGCTGTACCTGCTCTGTGGATTACCCAGAGTGTCTGTCTTCAGGGCTGCTAGGTTAGCCATTGCACCCTAAAGTTGTGCATAAGTTCCAGGCTTTCCTCCTTGGGCCCTGATCCAGAGCCTATAGAAATCAGTGTGGGTATGTCCACACTGCATTGTAAACCCGGTCTCTGGACTCAGTGTTTCCAAGCTCACGCTTGAGCATCCACACTGAATTGTAAACCTGTGTTTACAATTGCTGGACCTGGGTCTCTTAGTCATGCTAACACGTGCATACTGCCCTGCGCCAACCTTCTGACTCTGGTATATGGCTTGAGCTGCGTCCACATTGCAAAATGACAAGGCTTAAACCATAGGACTCAGGTCCTGAGGGTTTGCTGACCCGAGTCAGACTGATTTTTGTGTGGACAGAAGGGAGGGCATTGGCTCAAACCAGAGTCAGAGCCCAGGCTAAGCATACAGTGTAGACCTACCCTAAGAGTCTTTCTGCTGACTTCAGAGGGCTTTGAAACCGGCCCTTGCTGAACAGTCTTAAAGCTCTGCTGAAGGAGATAGCTTTTCTCTCCTGTCAGGGGCTAAGGGAGAGGTCTACCTTACATCAGAATCAATGGGAACCTCTCAGGCATCAGTGGGAGACACGCTGCATCTAAGTTAGCAGAGCATGTGTCGTCTTGATGTTGGATACGTCTATGATTTTGTCTCTGTTTCCAGGCCCAGTGATCCTCATGCATGTTCTAACTTCAACAATGACTGGAGGTTTTCTTACATGTTGACCTCTTTTCTCCTTCCAGGAGTCACGTTTTGCAAAAGGGGAAGGATATTTTTAAAACTTCATTTCAAAATTATTCATCTAAAATTTAAATAGCAATAAATTTCCTCTCCTCACCCCTCAGAATGTGGGTTCTGCTGCAGTAATTCACATAATATGTCAGTGGCTAGCACTGGATGGCGCAGTAATTATTAGCTGTTTAAGCCATACCTTGACCTGTCCTGTTGCTTAAATCTGTTGAGCTGTTGTGAGTATTCTCATGTTTTCTGTTGACACTTAATTCAGTCAGATTTATTGATTGATTGCTTTTAAATCAAATCAATCCATTCATTGTGTCATTTTAGGGAACAAGAAAATGTTAGAACTGAATCAGGTTTTAATTAGTCAGATATTTTGACTTAGTATGTGGGAAAGACCAATTATAGCACTGGTTTGGAGTTGTGGTAGTGTGACCGTGAATGGCACCGGCAACCCTTCATGCTGTGCTTGCTTCATGCCTTACTTAGCATCCCAAATGTAAGCCATTGCACCAAAGAGGGCATTCCAGCCCATGCTCCAGCTCCAGTACACTTCTGTATATTGTGACAGCATTTTTCTTTTTCAGAGCCATTGTATTTTGCTCACATTGTTACTGTGAAGTAATGTTTAGGCTTTTTGATCCTTTGGTTAAGTTATGAGGCAGCCAAAAGGTGATATTTGGTATAAATCATTATTGCGTTTAGCTGAGGGTGATGAATGAATCTGGGCCGTCTTGCTGTTAAAGGCTATACCTAATTTGCCTGCCTCCGTTTGCTCTGCTCTCCCTCGCCTTCCTCACAAAGAGAACATTCTTTAAACTAAGGACACACAAGGAAGAGGTAGTTTGTAGTTAAGTTGATGACTGGGACTTGGGTTCATTTCTGAGCTCTGCCACAGACTCCCTGCATGACCATGGGAAAATCACTTAATCTGTCCATGCCTCGGTTCCCCATCTGTAAAATGGGAATAACAGCCCTGCCCTGCCTCCCAGGGGTGCTCTGAAGATAAATCCATTAATATTTGTGAGGTGTTCAGAGGCTGTGTAGGTGAGAGCCTGTTTTGTTATTCATAGAGCAGAACATCCAGCATATTGTCTAACTCATTTGTGGTCTACCTTTGTGGTGGTGGATGTTTGGCCTTTTGTTGCTTTGTTTGTTGGGGTTCTTTTACACGTGACACACATTGTTAACGTGTCGGTGCGTTGATTCAGGTACCTTTTCCTGAAATCACAAGTCTGATCTGTGGCTCTTTGAGGCTTATGGCTAGCTAGAAATCCTGCTGTTCTAGAGCCAGGTGCATTTCTGTATGACCAGCCTGCAGTAAAATAGGGCAGTACCTATAAGCAGAGGCTGCCTCAAAGAGTCTCACTGTTTCATACCCCTGCTGAGGGGGCTACTGTGTCGTTAGCTAGGAGCTTAGCAGGGATGTGGGGAGAAATGTGTTAATAAGCTCCAACATCTTGGTTCGGAAAACAAAAATAGCAGCTAATGTTATGCAGAGTTTTCCTTTTTAATAATACCATATGGCCATGCCCACACTCATCAGCTTTATCACTACTCTGTCATCAGTGATTTTTGGGCTCAGGAGGGATCGAATCCTCTTTAGCTGCATTAAGCAGTGAGTGGCAATTGTCTCTCTAGGCTACGCAGGCCTGATGCTGTTCCTGGGCCTTTGCTGGGAAACCCCCAAGGTCTTGGAAGAAAGTGAGGCTGGGGCTCCCGTGTGCTCCAGTGGGATGACCAAGTTGGAAAGGTGGACATGGGGTCTTCCATGGGATTCTCCAACCCTTGCACCTTTTTTATGGATCTAAAACTTTCTTGGGACTTGTGGAAACCTGGCGGCAGCTGGAGGAGCCTCTTCGGAGCCCATCAGCTGCAGTGTGTGGCTGCTCAAAGAGGAGTTGCTCAGGAGAGGGAACTTTGACAGCTACCACCAATGATACTTGTGAATCCCCATGTGCTGGACAGTAGCACAATCCACAACCAAAGAACCACCCAGCTCAGAGAGGATGGACCTTCTGCTCCACGAGGCACAGGGAATGGCCTGTTTACAACTTGCTGTCCCTCTTCTCCAGCCACTGTATGGAAAGTTATGTGGCCTCCATGGTGCCAAATCTGATGGAGAAGGTCTCTTTCTGTGGTTGCTGGGTTCCAGTGGTCAGGGTGTGAGTATGTTTTTCTGTTGCCTTAAAACAAAACAAAAAATCAATAATAGTAATTTTCTGGGGCTGTAGAGATGACACCAGTAGAGTCCTTCTCCCTTCTCTTGTGCAAGGGTAGCAGATAAGGGAACAGGAAGTGAATCCCCGAGTCAGGGTTTTTCAGAGACCAAAGAATTGACAGTCAGAATCCACCAAGCACATGGGGGGAGGTGCAAAGCAGATTGTGTGTTGGATGGAAGTGAATGTGTCGGCCACACCTCTGAAGCCCCAGCTCCTGGCCTTGAGCTTAGCAGAGAAAGCCACCTAAAAATTGTCCTGCGCAGATCTTAGTGCTGATGCCCATGGGCTTGGGTCTGGGTCTTTGGCTTTATGTGCAGAAGATGCACAACTTGCAGAAAAAGAAGTGGTCCCAGGCCAGTTGTCTTCTGTGTGTGAGGAATGAAGGTGCTACCTTACATGTCTACATGTTTTGTCCTTTGAGGGTGTCTGTCAAGATTGATGCACACCATCTTCTTCTTTTCTCCAAGCTAACTAAGGTACTTATCTGGCTCCCATTAGCACAGTGTCTGAGCACCCCAAAATCATCAGTGGATCTATCCTCACAACACTCCTGTGCAATAGGACAGTGCGATTATCCCCATTGACAGGTGGGGAACAGAGGCACAGAGAGAGACTGAGCGATCAACGGTGGAACAGACCCTAGTGTGGACACAGTATATGCCAACAGAAGGAGCTTTTCCAGCGTAGGAACAACACCTCCCTGAACAACATTAGCTAAGCAGACAGATGCATCTTCCATCAGCAGAGCTGTGTCTACACTGGGGGTTTTGTTAACAGAGTTCTGTCACTAGGAGATGTGTTTTTTCATAACCTTGGTGGACATAACCATGCAGGTGGCAGTTTTAAGTGTAGATCAAAGGTCACACAGTCAGTTTGTGATGGAGCAGAGACTTGAATCCCTGCCTTTGGCCAGTGCCCTAAGCACACCACAATCTTCCCCACTCCAAACTCACCTTCTGTCATGGCTTTTTCTATACCGTGTGTGTTTAAAAAAAAATAGCCGTGCTCTAAGCTGAGCCGCCATGATGGTCACTTGAATGTCTGTCGCTCTGGATGCCACAACACTTTACAAGTGTTCATTAAGCCACATGGCATCCCAGTGTCCCTCTCTTCTGAAATCCCAAACCATTTAGCCCAAGCAGATTGCTCCTTCCCAGCCTGACTTTCTCTGGGCCAAACTCATGGGCATGACATGAGACCTGTCTTTGTTGGTCTGATTTCCATGATGCCCCATAACTCCAGGAACTGCAAGAAGCCGTGTGCAACAGTTCTTCTTTTGGTCTTGAATTTGGAGCAGCAGCATGTGAATACTCCCACAGAGTACAGAGGGTTTGGGGGTGTCAACGGACGAGTGGATGTGGGGGCCACATTGTATTCCCCATAATAATCAGACATGCAAATCTTGTCCCTTCAGACAGCAGCAAAGGGGTTTCATTTGCCATTTGTTAAGTCCCAAACTGAGCGATGATGGTAATTAGGTAAGTCAGACATTCAGCAAAGCCGCCAGTTCAAGGACAAACAGATTTTAATTAAAGGCTGCATGCATTTGGGAGCTGTGACACGGCTTGTGCCTGAACAGTTACTATGGCAACACTAGCAAAGCACCCAGAAAGCGCGCGCTTTGTGCGTGTGTGCGTGTGTGTGAAGTTCACAAATTAGGAAGCAGCAGAATAGATTTCACCTCTGGCAAATACACAATGAGAGATGTTGCCCTTGGAAGAAGTAGATGGTTTTTTTGGTTACTGTTGGGTTTCTCTATGTTTGGATTGTTTTGGGATTGGTTGGTTTGTTTGTTTTAAATAAGTCATTTACATAATTTTAAAAGTGTCATCTATTTTTGATGAGCCTGCTGATTAGAACGTGATCAGCTCCCTGATGAATCGTGCTCCATAGGATTAGAGGAACTGGTGCACTCCACTGTTACATGCTCTGTGCTCGGGCAAACGGAGTCCTCAGGGAAGGTCAGTCTTGAAGCCCGCAGGACTTTTATTTGAGTCAGAATCTCAGGATTTGGCTCATTTGCGATGTGTTGTTTAAAAACCTATGGCCGGGTCCTACAGCAGAGTGTGAATTGTGCCACTGGCTGCTGAAACTGCCCTAATGTATGTAACATGTATCCCTCCCCACATTTAAGTCTCTCTCAAAGATTCCTGCTGTGCTGCTTATAATGAATTTAGTTGTTCTGCATATAAGTTGTTGTTTTTCCCCGTAGCCTGACCTCTGTCTTTAGGTTGTAAGCTCTTTGGAGCAGGTGTTTGGAAAGTGCCTACCTAGGACATTATGGGAACCACTCCAAATTAGTAATAATAATAATTAATGGTGGAAGCCAGTTCTAATGATCCTTCATTTTGCAAACCACAAACTCCCTTGGGAACCAGTGGGAGTTTGGGATGCTGAAAGAATGTAAAACTGGGCCCATAAAGTGCAAAATACAACAAAGGCTGGCTTCTCTGCCCAGCTTTACAAGCGTGATCTATGGACATGGGTTGAAGACAGATGGTAGAATCCCTTTTATTGCCATTGAAAACAGAGCATACAGCAGGATTGGTATTTGCCCTGAAATTCAGAGTGACTTCCTAACCCAAGTCAAATAACCACCTAAATCTGGGCATTTTACAATCGTTTAAATCAAATATTTGTGCTGCAGTTTAAAGTCTCCTTAAAGTTTATGAGATGAATGTTAAACAAGCTGTTTGAGGTCTTTTCTCTCTTTGTTATTGAGAGGCTGGGGGGGCCACGAAGCAGTGAGAGAAAGGCGTTCATGAGAGTATGTAGGCTGGAAAGAGAGAGTTCTAGCTAGCTTGTTTCCCTATCTGTTTAATTGTATTATTTTAGAAATCTGATCCAACCTGAGAAGTAGCTGCTGCTGCTTTTCTTTTCCCCAGCTACTTTGCTGCCATTTTCCCTGAGCAACTGCAAGTCAGACTGTTGTGTATGGATTTGGGAGAGATTTTTCAAGGCTCAGTGGAGACTTAGACATCCAATTCCCATTTGGTGAAACAGCAGCAGCAGCTGCTAAAAGTTGCTGCTTAGAGCTTAAAGAATTTAAAGCAAATGATGCTAAAAACATGCCTTGTTTCTCCCTAGGATTGTATCGGCATTGGTTTTACTGAGGACAATACAGTAATGTTACAGCAGCTTCTTCTTTTGAGCATGCACAGAACAAATAAGCATAGTGCTAAACTGCTGTGCAATAAAGACGGAATTGTGTCCTTTTGCTCTGTTTCTGTATTTCTATGGCCTGCTTCACTATATGATAATACCTCGCTCTTACAGAGCACTGCACATCAGCAGACCTCAAAGCGCTTTAGAAAGGAGATCAGTGTAATTTTCCACAGGGTAAGCTGAGGCACGGAGAAGTGAAGTGATTTGCCCAAGGACACCCAACAAGTCAGTGGCAGAGCCAGGAACGGAATGCCCCAGTCCAGTGCTGTGTCTCTTTGTAGTGCATGGTACTGTGTGGGCTCCTCACAACATTATGAATTCTCCCTGCACCTTAAGGAAGCATTATCACCATTTGACAGATGTGGAGCTAAGGGACTTGTCCAGGCTCACACAGGGATTCCTGTATCACACCCAGGTTTCCTGAGCCCCCACAAGACTCTTTCCTTAGCAGTTAAAGGAGCACAACTGCTGGGTTTTATTCTCTGCTCAGCTGCTGACTTCGGATGCAAGGCACCTCTCTGTTTCCCAGAGTCCCCATCAGCGGAGCAGGGGTATTGCATTTCTTCTCGCAGGGCAGAAATGAGGCTTAATGCAACTCACTGTGTTTTCCACACTCACGAGCTTGTGACCTAAGTAGCCCCCAAATCAACGAGGCTGGTGTGGCAACGGGGAAGCTCCGCTTCTCAAATTCTGTGGACCGAGAGCTCATGTTTTGAAGTTCGGCCTGCGGTACCATCTCAGCCTGGGGATATTGGCTGGGTAAACGCTCTGTGAAGCGCAGATCCAGGTGCAAAGCTAGCTGGACATCCTCCTGCTGGGAGGAGGGGCTGTATTGACAAGATTGCCCAGCAAGATTACCAGGCAAATAGGATTAGCCCACAATGGGAGGTCAGGCCCTGCTGGGAAGGGCCATTTTAGCTTGCTGACAAGAGAGAAGCGCAGTTCTGCTTGCTCAGCCCTGATGTCAGCCATCTCCAGCGTACAGCAGCCGGGAGGGAGGCTGGGTGTACGGGCTGAATGGTGTGGAACAAGACATTGAACATCCACCCTGCAGCAAGGGGGCCGTTGTGATGAAGCGATCACGCTATATTAACCAGGCAGAATCCACAAGAGAGGAGTTAGGGGGCAACTGAGGTGAGAAGCAGCAAGCGTTCATTTGAGAGAGCGGGCTTGGCTCACAAGTCAAAAAGCAGGCGATGCAGAGATTCTGGTCTTTGGGCATAGAATTGGCAACGGAGGTCTCTGAGTAAGTAGGGACCCCAGTTTTCCCATGTGTACCTGCAAACCCCTCTAGGTAAAAGTGGCAACATGGAGTGAGCGCCTGCTGAAATATGGATACACTCTGTCAAAATATCACATTGCACCATCCCCTCAGCAAGCACGTTTCCAGGGCCAACCTCCAGATTGTGGAGCTGAAGTGAATTCACCAATTCCCACAAGAGAGTGGGCCTCTGCTTTCCCTGTCTGCTAGGATTGGTCACATTTTGCTGGGAAGTGAGCAAGCTGGTTTTGGCTGGTGCGGAGAAAGGGACAGAAGAATCTCTGCTTCTCACGGGTTGAAATTTTGTTTTGATTTCAGCTGCTGCTACTGGAGTTAATCCTCCCCTCCTCCCCCCGAAAAAAAAAATTAGCAGTCCAGAAAGCTGAGAAATCAACCCAAATTGTTTCAGGAATGTTGTGTCCTCCATTTGCCCAGGAAGCTGCTCAGACAAGCCAAGCACGCTTTTTGCAAACCGCTATATCGTTGAAAACAAAAAATAGTGCATCAGTTAAATACCATTCTAACCACATGGAAATCAGCGAAAGCAGTTCATGTGGGAGTCATTACATTAAAGAAGGAGCTAGTGGGATCCTTTGCACAGTGTTTTGAAAAGCCCAACAGAATTTAATAGAGAACTGCGTCCCTGCTATGGAATATGCTAGGATGGGATGCATGTCAAGGACATTCTTGGAGTGTGGGTGTATGCACGAGACAGACTTATCTGCTCATTAGGACTTGCAGAGATCAGTTTTATTATTTTTGGGAGACTTAAATGCCATCGCTCCAATTTTCTCTGTTGCTGGCTACAGTCTCCATCACTAAAGCCTTAAAGGGGTTGATTTTGCTTGTTTCAGCTCTTCAAACACAGAGGGACAGTTTTACTTTTCTGGCCCAAATCGGTGAGCTCCTTCTGGTGGCGGTTCTGGACACTGGTCAATGAACTGCAAATGACATGGTCTTCCCTGGCTCCTGGATTTAGAGCTGATGACGTTTGGGTGAGAGAGAGCCACTGCGTGAATTAACCGTAGGGGAAAATGAGTTTTGTCTGAAGTATTGAAAAAGACACGGCAAAGTAAGGGAAAGGATCCCCACCTGCACCTGGAGTGAGGTTCAGCTTTTTATTCACCAACTAGTCGTCATAGATACGCTGCACTGTTCTTATTTCTTCTCTCTACCCTCCCTGTTACTCCCATGTGCTCTTGCGACATTGGCTTCTGATGCCACTCTGTCGATGGTGCCAGCCTTCAGAGCCCAGGAGGTTTCCACCCACCTCAGAGGGGCAGCATGGGGAGCTGAGAGCCCCACAAGCTCCCGGGCTCCTGGCAGGCTGCCTGCCCCCCGTCTCTCCGTTCACCACTGGGAACGGGATCCAGCCACCCGAGCGTCTCACAGCCGGGAGTGGGGTTCAGCCGCCCAGCTGTCCAGGACAGCGGGGTGCAGCTGGGCTCTAGCTGCCCAGCTTTCTTGTCAGTTTCTGGAGCTACGAAATTGACAACAATAGCCCAAAGCTGATGTAAGGACCACAGTGTCTACACAGACACTGTCGCACTGTCTACACCAACAAACACCAGCATAAGCCCTACGCCTCTTGTTGAGTTGGTTTTATGATGTCAGCATAGCAGTGGAGTTACATCGGTGGGAGGAGCATGTCAGTGGTACACCTCCACTGTTTTGTGGACAAAAGCTGACTTTTGTCTTCAAAACTCTAGTGTAGACTGGGCCTTAGATGGTAAGTTCTTTGGGCCAGGGGTTGTGTTCTGCTTTATTAACATGAATTTTCCCTCTCTCCCCCATGTCTTTCTGAGGTAGGTAATATCCTTATAACAGATAAGGTAAACCGAGGCACGCGTAGTTACCAGAAGTTGCACGGTGAATCAGTGGCAGAGCTCAAAATAGAGCCCAGGAGTCCAGATTTCCAATCCTACTCCACGCCATTATTGATACTGTACAACACTGCTTCTATTGTCTCTCGCTTGTTTCAGTTTTTCTTCTGTTTTCTTGTGCAAAAGCCAGAGTCACAAATTTCTATTTTTTAAATAGAATTGGATGAACTGATTGTTAGGTTCAAAGAAATAATTGCCACTAAGCAGTCAAAGAGCCTTATGGCAAGTCACTTAATTGCTGTGCCTCGCTTTTCCCCTCTGTAGAATGGGGATAATATCATTTACCTACTTGTCTTGTGAGCACTAATTTAGCTCGTGTTTACAAGCATTTTGTGAAAGCTCTATGACATCAACGAAGGCTTCTACAAGAATAGAGGTATCTGGAAATCTAATAGGAGAAGGTTGGCACATGTACCATTGATGCAGTCTATCCCATGACTAGTCTGTGGTGGAATTTATATACCTCAACCATGCCTAGCAACTGCTCTTGTTATGCTAAAGGAGGAAAATAAAATGTCCACGTCCCTGTAAGTCCTTGCTGTGTGTTAGATAATTTGGTCCTGCATGAACAGGCTTGGCAAGGAAACCTGTAATTGTGCCATTCTGCTTCCTCAGCATGAATGCAAAGCAGGGAGTTATTTTTTTCCAGTAAATATCATAGAAAAGTACAAATGCACAAGTCTTGCACTCTGCATTCAGTGGCTTGTTTTTCCCTTGGCAGCTCTTAATAACTCCAGGGTACAAAGATGATTGTCTGGACAGTTTTTATCTTCCCATCCTGCCTAGAAACCCTGAGGTCTTGCAAGGTTAAATGTTTGAATAATGAACCTGTTAAAACTACCATCCTGGAACCTAATGTCTTCTATGCCTTTTAGGAAATGTAAAGATGCTTCTCAGCTGTGAAAGTCTTTTAAATGTGTGTCCTGAGTTAATTCCCTGTAGGAGGCTTATTGCTTTATGTCAGCATTGTTGCGCAGCACCGTAAATAATATTTTAAATGACTAATCTCAGCAAACAGTAGCACGCTGTAGCAACTGCTGTACTCGAACTACTGGTCTATATCCTATCCTTGATGTTGACCTATCCAGCTGCTGCAGAGGAAATGGTGAAAACCCCCAAAATGCACCTGAGTCATTGTGGAATACAATGTGGGGGAAACTTCAGCACCACCCATCAACTTGAGCTTGGACACTTGAGCCTCGGACACCCTTGTTAATGTTCCTCTAGCTAGGGTCGTTGATCGTTATTCTTATTCATGGAAGAGTCAATTCCTTTTGTGTGTTGCTAAGATACTTCCCTGAATAGTACCTTGTAACTGTGAGTTCCACAGGTTGCTTGTGAGCTGTGCAAAGACGATTGTGAGCTACAAACCAACTAGGCACTGTCAACTGTAGAGGCTGCAGAGGGGTTAGCACCAATTGTATTTAAACACATCATGGTTTCGCTGACCACTGGGATCTGTGCTAGCCAAACCATTATACAAGATTACCCTAAACAGGGGTGTAACACTGGGTTTCTTGGGGAGGGAACACTGATTAGGCAAACCTTAATAGAAGCCTAAATAACAACAGATGTACTGTGCCATCTAAACTTTTAGTCAATGGAAAAAGCCTGTTTGACAAAAATAAAATGTTCACAATAACTAAATAAATTCATAAATCAATTTTGCCTAAATATTTTGTTGTCATTAAATATTTTTTAACGAAACAACCACATCCCCCCTGCCCAAAACCTACCCATCTTTTTACAAAGTGTGAACAAGGTTGTAACAGACATGGCTTTAGCTGTAATGTAGACAGAGGCTGCAAGGCCTTTCCTACGAAATGGATTTCCTCCCAAAGCAATACCTCTTGCACCGCTTTTTTGCCCTGGTTTCCCTATGCTTTTGTGGGTTGTTGACCCTTATTCGCACCATGGTGTGTGTAATTAGAAAAGGTGTCAAGAAGCACAAGGGACAAAGGCTGTGCCCTAGTGCTAATGTGTAAAGAATGCCTGTGGAAAAACTGACGGCTGGAAAGCTAATGAAAAACAGGCGCAGGGAACTGCGGCTTAGAAGCCAAAGAATTCTGCACAGTCCAAAGTTTGTAGCGCTTGCCAGATTCCTGTGGCATTTGCTACAAATGTGCAGCAAGCAGGCTAGCCTCTGTGTTACCCCTTCGGAAAGTGACACAGGCACGGATCTAGGGTAGATATTCAGCTTCTGAGATATGTCCCCCTTAAAGAAAGCCAGACCCATCCATTGCTCTCGTGAGGTGACCGAGTGACTTCGAGGCTTGGGAACCAGGAGGCCAAGCCTGGATTCTCATCCAACAACCGCACAGTGACTCAGTGTGTAACACTAACCAAATGGCTTATGCCAGCATTTTTAAGGTGGCCTGTGATTTTGGACAACCCTCGTCTCAGACACGTGGGGCTTGGTTTTCAGAGAGGTCGAGCGGCCACAATGCTCGCTGAAGTCTGGTATTTGCTCCAACCCTCTCCTTTTCCCTGCCTCTCCCTTCACAGTCTCTTCAGTGCAGCTTCACTCCAAACCTGACCCTCTCACTCCACTTCCCTTCCCTTTTTGCTGATCCCTTCCTAATTAAATGTGGCCCAAAAAATTGGGTCACTAACGTGCCGTTTGTTGCCATAACATGGTTGACCTGGCTGCAGTGTTCTACCTCTTCCCCCATCCTGCCTCTAGCTGGGCCATTTAATTGCAAGCTTTCAGGAGCAAGGACTATCGACCACTCTGTGTTTGTACAGTGCCTGGCACAAGGGGCTCCAGTCTTGGCTGGCCTTTAGGCCGTGCCATAAAAACATGATTAATAACATTTTTATAGCTAGGCAAGACGTTAGGTGTTGCTTGGGGGGAGGGGAGAGAGGTGTCACAAGAGTTCTTTGCTGTGCAATGGAATGAGGAAATGGTCCCATCGGCAGACCGTGAAAGCACCCCAGAGTCCCCCTTCGTGATGAGCAGTGAGTGCTCCTAATTATTATAATCCAGTAACCCTTTAACACCTGGTCTATGGACAGGTGCTAATTGCATCTGTTTCCGAGGGCTGTTAGGAAGGATGAGCTTGTGGCTAAAGCACCGGAATGGGAGTCCGGAGACCTACTTTCTGAGCCTGGCTCTGCCACAGACTCTCTTTGGCACCATGAGCAAGTCACTCAGCCTTTGCGCGTTAGTTTCTCCCTCTCACATAAAGAGTATGTATCACAGTGGTGTCGAGGCGGCATGCAATGATGGTGACACCTTTGAGAGCCTAGGATGGAAGGTGCTCAAGAAGTGCAGAGAGTTGTTGTTTTTTTCTGATTTCAATAGGAGTCTTATGTTAGTTCACTGTTGAAAGGGGAAATCGGTGGCTGCTCCTTCAGTTCGTGTGTGTGACAGTCCTTGATTAGGCCGTTGTTCTGTATGGAGTGTTTTCTACAACCCTCATTCCCCTTCCCACGTTTTCACATGGGGGACACAAGTTTCAAAAGTTCCTAAGTCATCACTTAGGAGCATGAGTCCCATTTTCAAAAGGGATTTAGGCACGTAGGAGGCTAAATCCCATTGCCTTTCAATGAAACTTTTGAAAACTTTGACTTAATTCTTTAAAATCAATTCTGGCTCTCCCTGGCCTTTGGACTGCAGGGCCTTCTGTCTGCATAGGTAAGGCCTGTGGTCCCTTGTGCTCTCAGCAAAATGTCTGTCTTTTTAAAAAAATGACAGTGTAAAAAGGTGGGAACTCCAGAGCTCAGCTCATCTGGAATTGATCTTTTTGATTTTAACAGAATGGAGGCCTCCTGCCTAGAATTAGCCCTCGAAGGAGAGCGACTGTGCAAAGCTGGAGACTTCAAGGCTGGAGCTGCCTTCTTCGAAGCGGCAGTGCAGGTGGGGACAGAGGATCTGAAGACTCTTAGTGCTATCTACAGCCAGCTGGGCAATGCCTACTTCTACCTAAAAGAATATTCCAAGGCCCTGGAATACCATAAGCACGACCTCACTCTAGCCAGGTAAGTGTGCCTGCTGCGTTCGGCTCTGAACGTGTGCATTCAGAGCTCAGTGTGTGGCAAGATTCCTGGGATCCGAGCCTAGCAGCCTGAGGGAACTGATCCCTGCAACTGAGAACGGATCTGGGGCACATGGGGGCGACTGCAGGGAGAGAATCAAAGCGCTAGGGAGGGAGAGTCTGCACAGGGTATGGGATTGGAAGGAAGAGCCGGGGCCCATTTAAAATCATAATCCAGCCTTCCTCAAAATTCCTTCTTCCCACTACACCTGAGGCCGTCTCAGCCAGGCATGTTTCCTCCACAGCCTGGCCGGCCAGAGCAGAAAGCAGTGCACAGCCATCTGCCATCTCCTCTAACAGTTGCTCTAAGGGACTCCCTGCCTGGAGGAGTGCAGGCCATTTCTAGTACCATTGTATGTGACCTTCCATTAAAGACCAGTGCTCATTGGTCTCTTGGATGATGGCGAAAGGTGGTGTTGTGGGACCAGCTTTTCTGAATAAAAAATAAGCAGCCTTTCAGCACCAGAGCAAGGCTGCTCCCCTTCTCATGGGGCATCTTAGTTGAATCATTTGGGCCAGGTTTTCCAAAGGTCCCCACAAAGTTTGCAAGCGCATCTGTTGTGTGTGCAAAGAGGTCGTGCTGACTTTTTGGCAAGATAGCTGGAACCACACCTCTTGAAGGGTAATTAAGGAGGCCTGCTGAGAACATGGCTTCAAGATCCCATTTAATACAGGTGGCGTGGCATTTGTCCTTTCTTGACTTGCAGTCACTGCAGGGCAACGTCAGAACCTTGATGCCTCCAGCCACGGGTATAGAACAGGTAACTAGCCAGGGCTGGCTGCCATCCAGTGTGCCTGCACGTAATTCCCTGGGGTGCCACTAGTTCCCCAGGGCTGTGAGTTGTAAGGAGGCAAAGGTCCAAATCCCTGGAAAAGAGGGAAAACTCTGATTGTCTGAGCAGAACCGATAGGCCTCCTTGGCCATCATGTCCTGTCATCTTCAGCTGAAAGGCTGGAGAGGGATCTTCAGGTCTCAGGATGGTTGGAGTGGTTGGTAAATAGATTTTTATTTTCCATCTTGGATTTAGGCAACTGCCTGAGGGAAAGCAAAAGTCTCTCTCCAAGACTAAATGAGTTTGCTTCCTCTGTTTGCATTTGGGAGCCGATGGGTTCTGTGCCGACTCCTGCTACAGCCGTCAGTATTAGTGTGGTGGAATTCTGCCTGCTGCGTTGCAGCAGCAGGTTAACAAGCATGTGCCAGCATTTGTAACAGCCCTTCCCCTTCCTCCGGTCATCTTGTAGAACCATTGGGGACCGTATTGGAGAAGCAAAAGCCAGTGGCAACCTTGGGAATACATTGAAAATCCTTGGGCAGTTTGATGAAGCCATCGTTTGTTGCCAGAGACACTTGGACATTTCTCAGGAGCAGGGAGACAAGGTACTTATCCATGACGCCTAAAGAGAAATGTTCCCTGCCCTTTAAAAGATTCCTCCTGCCAGCCAACAATTGGGAAAACATTGAAGCTGGCTCTGGCAGGAGACTGACTAAACTAAAGCTACAGATCTGAGGCCAAGGCAGGTATTGCTGTGATGTGTGAAAGGATGAAAATGTGGGCAGGCCGTCCTTGGAATGAAGACCCCAAAATACCCAGGAAGCAGTGGATTCCCCTAGAAAGAGAAAATTGAACCCAGATAAATAGAGATTCACAGTCCTTGAGTTCACAGAATGGGGCCAAACAAAGATCTCCAGGTTCTCTGAAATCCATTGTACATCCTCCGTGGTCTGTCTCTGGCACATGCTCTTTGGTGGCCAGTGTGAAACGAACTGGGTGTCTCTCAGCCCAGTTCCTGGTGGACAAACACGCACATCTCTGTCTCTCACACGCACGCACGTACAAATCCCACCACCTTTGGGAGCATTGAGCAGGCAGTTTCATCAGAGAGGCCAATCTGTGCATGAGTCATGGGGGCTGAACTCCCCCTCCCCTGGCAGGATGTTGGGAAGGATCATTGTGGGGTAGCTGGCACCGTTCCTGCCTGTGTGGGACTTGTTATATATATATAGGTAGGGCTGTCCATGGTCCCCATCCACAATGGACTGGACTGAAACCATCCACTGCACACAGGCCACCAAACAGCAATCAGATGAGGACTTGAGGTCACGATGGGTTTCTCTTCAGAGCAGTATAGCCTACTGGATAGTGCACTGGACTAGGACTTGGGATCTGGGTTCTTTTCCCTACTGGCCTGCTGTGTGGCCTTGGACAAGTCACTTCCCAGGGCCATGCCTCAGTTTCCCTATCTGTAAAAGGGGACCTCATTTGTAAAGTGCTTTGAGATCTACTGATGAAAAGCACTAGATAAGAGCTAGGGATTATTGACCAGGGCTGGCTTTGAACTGGCTACCTACAGCAGGTTCTTCATCCTTAGATTGGATCCCTAGTCCTTGGATTCATCCAGTCTCCCAGAGTCAGCTTCTGCAATGAAGCTGTAAAGATCTGCAAGTCGTTCCCTCACGCCCCCCCCACCTACCTCTGCCTTTTGGCTAGCGGGCGGGAAGCTGGGAATTGCAGTGTGATGTGTAACATCTGAAGTTTCGTGTTCCCCCCTTCCAGGTAGGTGAAGCTAGAGCGCTGTATAACATTGGCAATGTTTACCATGCAAAGGGAAAGCAGTTGTCTTGGAGCATGGCCCAAGACCCAGGTTCCCTGCCTCAAGAAGTCAAGGAGACGCTGCAGAGAGCTTCGGAATACTACGAGTAAGTACTGACCCTTCCCAGATCTGCACAGCCTGTCGCAGGCTGCAGTAATTTACCCGGCTGCGATCACGAGCGTGGCAGACATGCAAAGCGTCTGGCACTCTCTGTGCTCGGGCTGAGACGTGCATAATTACAGCACTGGCCGCATTTGTCTTGTTCCTGTTCTGATGACAGCTCTGGGGAGCTGCAGAGGCAGGACGAGGGCCACCAGGTGACTGATAACAGTGCTGGCCTTGTGACAAGTTACTTTTTGAGTGGCCCTCTTGAACTCCTCTTAGAAGATGACCGGGTCCCTCCTTCCTAAACCAGCAGGGACTTGGGGACTGGGGGGGAAGGGGTGATTCTGCTAAGCTTTTGGGGAGTGGAGCACTGTGTATTCCTCCTCAGAGATCTCCCCATCCCACCCACCCAGGGACCGCACTGCCTGCCTGTCGAGGGGCCCACATGTTCTCACCTCTTTGGAAGGGTAGGGCACACCAATCTGGGCTGTTGAGAGGAGAATAAAGGACAAAGGTGGGGGGAGGAAAATAAGTAAAAGCTTCAGAGATTTCAAGGTCAGAAGTTGAGATCATTTAGTCTGAGCTCCTGCATAACACAAGGCAGAGATGCTCACCCAGTGTCCCCTGGAAAAGATCCTTTTCCTCTGCACAAAATAGTAACTGAACCAAAGAGAAGCTTAGATGCCGAGACCTGGAGCTCATTCTCCTGCAGCTGGCAGGGATGTTGGACACCTCCGTGCGGCTGGCGATGCTTTGGGATCAGGCGGAAGACAGACTTTGCTCTTGGCAGGCATCCAAAGGAGGAACTGGCTTTTCTGTCTGCTTTGAAATGTATTTATTGATAGTTTGTAAATGGCTTTCCATTAACGAGGAGGGAGAGCGGTGCTTGTGGTTAGTGTAGGGGCCTGGGCGTCAGGACTTGGAGGTTTCTATCAGGGTTTGTGTGTGAACTTGAGAAAGTCTCTTACGGCCTGACACTGAACACCTGCAGCCCCCAGCGAAGCCTTCGGAGGGCTCGGCGCCTCTAAAAACCTCCGTTTCCACATTGTGTGAAACATCATTAAACATTTCACTGCTGTGTTGTGGCATGTTTGCTCTGGGGGTGAGATCAGTTGGGTCTGGTTCAGCAGCTGAGGATTAAAGGGACCCAAACGCTGTAGCTATTGTTATGCTCACCTGCTTGGAGGAACAGCGGAATAATCTGTTTTGTCCCATCTGGCACCTGTGTGAGAATGAGCAGAGATGCAGAAACTGCGCTCAGCAAATGAAAAGCTGGGCCAGAGTTGATCTCATGTGCCAGAGTCAGACGGAGCTTGTCTGGGCTCCAATCCTTCTCTTAATCAAGCCAGAATGAGCAGTGGGGATGATGCTTCCTGGAAGTTCATATAATTTTGAATCCAGGATGCTTTGCCTGAGGCGTTCTGGGGGTGGGAATGGAATAGCATACAAGGAGGGATGAGAAAAGACTGCAGGCTTTTTTAATTAAAAACAAAACAAAACTTCTGTCAGAGAGTTGTAAACTTAGCTTCTGAGTTTATCTGTCTTGGGTATAGCTCAGAATAGCTCAAATTATAATGCAGGTAGTTAAATTCAATCCCTGAGCATCTGCTTTGATGCCACAATGTTCTACAAAGTGTGATCATTTGGAGGGGAGAATCCCACTCATGAACTGGCATGTGTGTACACCACTGCCCTCTGCTGGATAGAATTAGACTCTTCAACTGCATATCATTGGTCCTATACTGCAATTGCTAATGGAGAATCACCTTTCATTTAAGTGGTCGGGGCCTGCGTTTATGCAGAAGCAGTTTCCAGGTGCTGTTGCCATGAAGTCCTGAGGAGTTGCAGCGTGTCCCATAGTAACAACTGTGCCTTTTCCAAATGGCTGCAGGTTTGTTTGCTATGTCACATGCTGGAATGTTGGCACTAGGTATTTACAGCTCTCTGTAAGGTGTTTCTCCCTGGATTTTTATTGCAGTAATGGAAATGGGTTTTAAAAAAAACCCCTTTTTGTGTGAAAGGGAGACAAGCATCTCTCTGAAATCAGCCTCCTCATCTCTGCATATAGCTCCCCAAACTTGTGCCAAAGGAGCGTCCCCTGGGTGAACGCATGCTGGGCTGAAGCTTCCCGGCTGCTCTGAATGTGATGAGCAGATACTGCAGAGGGTTTGACTGTGCTTGTTGCTGCAGTGCAGTGCTGTGTCCAGCCACGCTCATCTCAGACACATCACAGATGCCGGTGCTGGGAAGGCAGGCAGAGGAATAGCTCAGAGCTCCTGGCCCTTCCCATCTTTTCCCTGTTCCTCTGGCTTCTTCCTGACTTTATCAAAGTTCAATAATAGCCGTAATATCTGGCTCTTCTTATGGCTCTTTTCAGCCCTGGATCTCAAAACGCTGCACAAATGTCATGTGTCAGTATCCTCATTTTACAGATGGGGAAACTGAGGCAGAGCTTGACTCCCAAGGACCATCCCCCGAAATAGATACTGTACTTGAAAACTGAAAATAACACTCTCTCCTTGGCTTTTCCTTGAGACAACTACAGAGGTGACGGTGTCTGCTCTTCTGGCTGAGCTGGGCATTTGTGTGAGAGATGGTTGGAATAAGGGACACGAAGGCAGCACCATTACTAATGCAATCACTTCCCCACTGACCTACTGGGTGACCTGGGCAAGTCACTCAACATTGGAGTCTTGCTTTTCTCTTCTATAAAATGGGGCTGTGAGCCTTTCCTAGGAGGCTTAATTAACGTTTACCGAGCCCCTGGAGATAGCTGGCTAAAGGGCACCACCATACGTGCAGCTATTATTCAGAATACACAGGAGTTGCATGTATGTTTCCCCTGTGCATCAAAGGACGAGATCCTTTGTCCTCTGAGGCCGTGTCTACATGACAGGCACCATAGCGTAGGCGCTTCCTGCATTGACGGAATGGGTTTTTACAGTGATGAGGTTAATCCTCCCCTCTGAAAGACGGTAGCTAGTCAGTGGAAGAATGCTTCCATCCACCTAGCTGTCTGCAGTGGGTGTTAGGGTGACCTGACTACAATGCTCGGGGTGTGAAATTTTCACAGCCTTCAGTGATGTAACTAGGTCGCTCTAACTTTTAAATGCAGACCAGGCCCGCGTCCGAGTGTCCTGCACAATTGGCGTAGCCAGAGTGAGGACTGTGAGACAAAACCCTTCCTTTGGAAGGTTACAGATGTGTCTGGAAAGTCTTATTCTGGGCAGGCGTCACCACAAACGGGTTAGCAAACTAAGCACAAGTAGGAATTCCAAAAGCACTCGGCATTGGCCTAACTCCATTCCCTTTGATGTCAGTGAGAGCTTCACCGCTGATGTTGGCGGGAACAGCTAGGCCGGTGCTGAGCGCTGTGAACATCGTGTTCTGAACATGCGGGATGTGGAGGGCGAGGCCTGCTAGATGCAGTTGTTCTCAGGGTAGGTTTGTTTTTTGTTTTTACAGCATAAAGAAAGAGCTCTCTGCCATGAGCCCAGCGGGTGGAGCATTGGACTGTGATTTAGGAGACCTGGGCTTTATTCCTAGCTCTGCCACTGGCCTGCTGGGTGACCTTGGGCAAGCCCTGTCCTCTTCTGCGCCTCAGTTTCCCTAGCTATAAAATGGGACTAATGATACAGCTCTCCCTTTGTAAAGTGCTGCGATTTCATATCCGGCCTGACGATGTTCAAACACCCCCAGCAGCTGCTGTAAATCGGCACAGCTCAACTGCAATGGAGGGAGTGACACTGGTTTGTGCCAGCTCAGTGTCTGGCCTGTGTTAAATGTTGAGTGCCTCAGGATGGAACCTCTCACTTGTGTCTGAAGGGATGAAAGCATCATTCTCCCAGTGATCAAAGCTGATTGAAATGGGAGGGGAAGCTCTTGCAGCATCAGGCAAGGAGAAGGGGAGGGTCTGTGAGAGGAGGCCAGGGAGCGGCGGGAGAACTGTGTACCCCCAGACCGCCTTCCTCTAGCCCTGGGCTCTCCGTATTTCATGCTAAGGTCAATAGGAGTGGAGTGCCCATTGGCAGAGAGTGACCAGATGGCCTGCTCTGATTTCTTGCAGGAGGAATCTGTCTTTGGTGAAGGAGCTTGGGGACAGAGCTGCTCAGGGTCGAGCCTATGGAAATCTTGGCAACACCCAGTATTTGCTCGGCAACTTCAGCGAAGCCACGGCTTTCCACAAAGAGGTAAGGAATGTGTCCGGCATTCTTATGGGGCTTGGGCGATCCAGTCACTTCCTCAGACATGTCTTTGCGCCTGGCAGGTAGTGGGGAACCAGACACTGGCCCGTTCGCCCCTCGCTGCATCATACCTTCCTCTCCCATTACAGACACTGGTCGCAACGCGTCAGATCCTGCCACTCTGACGTGTGCTGTGTAGTGCCTGACTCCATCATAGTCAATGGGAGTGAGCTGGCACTCAACACAAAGGTGGCAGAATCTCTCAGATGCCATCAGATGGGGCGGTCTAGCCGTTTGTGACTGAAAGGCTAAAACAAGAACCACCAAAAATAGTCATCGGTCACCTTCAGGAACATTGCCCTGTGAGATAAACTCTGTACGTTATGGGCTATTGTTGAGAACCACAATGCAGAAGAAAGATCTGGTGTTTGGAGGCCATTCTCAGAGGCCTGTGTTTTTACCAGTCCACAGAAACAATCAGCCTGAGGTACAAGCATTTAACACACACACAGAACGCCGCCCGATTGATGCATGGTGCAGAGAATCCAGGGATGAGCTCCTCTCCCACTCTTGGAAGCTGTCCTTCCCTGCCTCCAGCATGAGGCACGTTAGCCGGGCCAAGGGGAGGCAGCTTGCAGGATTTGCGCTGGGCATAAGTAGAGGACTCGAGTTTCCGTGGCCGGTTGTTGTCTTGAACAAGATACTAACTTGATTAAAAAACAACCCCTCCGTGAACGCCCCTATTGTGAAGGGGGGAGATGCACGGAGGAATCCGTGGCACTGAATAACCTGGTGGAGAGTGAAGGGTTACAGGACAAGTCTGTTTTACTTAGCTCTGCAGAAGCAAATGATTTTCTTCCTTCTTTGCTTGAAATGGCCACTGTGAAGTGACTGGCACCCAGGTTCATTCCCCCCTCACCCCCCCAGGGCCCACGCCGGTGCAAGCAGAGGGATCTCTCGGGCACCATCTTTGCTGGGACAGGCACCTCATGGCATGGAACGATACCCCCCAGGAAGGAACACGGGTAAAGCTGTGATGGCGCTAGGCTTTCCCAACTGAAGAGTAACTCAGCCGCCATGTGAGCAGCTCGCCACACAGTGCCATGCCTGGGTTGGTGTTGGCGGGGGACAGCTTTGAGTGGGAAGGTCAGACAGGCGGTGTGCAGCAACTCTGGAGGTGTCTGTGGGACAGGATAGGGCCCAGCATGTTTGTGTGAAGGGGGGGCCAGCCAGCCGTGTTCTGAGGTAGAGCCCTGCTGAGGTCTGGAAGTTTGTAAGGGATCAGATGGTTGTCCTAGGAGCACCCGATTCCTATCAAGGTGGAAAGAGCTGACAGAAAGCAGACTGGCGCCTGGAACTGATTGGGGCCTCCCCTCCAGCTGGCCACGTAAGCACATGCTTAGCTGTAAGCACCTAACTTCAGGGGGGCCGCTCGTGGGCTTACAGTTAGTCACACGCTTCAGTGGCTGGCTGGATCAGGGCCTTGGCAGAGTGGACGTCAATTGCCAGCCGTGGCATATGCTTAGCAGGTGCCCAAGCCGCTGGGGCTGCAGTCGATGTGTTCTCACGTGCCTGCACATGTCTGTTTCAGCGCCTCGCCATCGCCAAGGAGTTTGGGGACAAAGCGGCCGAGAGGAGAGCGTACAGCAACCTGGGCAACGCGCACATCTTCCTGGGCCGGTTCGACATCTCTGCGGAGTACTACAAGTAAGTGACCAGGCTGCTGGAGGAAAGCAGAGGCTGGACCCTGGGCTCGGGCGCAGACAGGCTCAGAGTAGCTATTCCCTGGGAACCACGTGGGCTTCAGAGCCCTGACACAAGCGCTAGGTAAAAGCCACACACCGGAAACCGAAGCCGGTTTGAGGGAGTGTCTGTCTTGTTTTCTGCGGCAGAGCTGAGCTCCCAAATGATCTGTGCCTGGTATTGCCGCCTGCTGGCCACTTGTGTAACTTCTGCGGATTAAAATCGGTGCTCATGAGAGTCCAAACTCCCGGATTCTCCAAAGTGGTGCTCTGCCGTGCTGGAGCTGGAAAAGCTGTGCCCAAGGCAGCTACTTACTGAAAGAGCCGGGACAGCCTGCTAGTAACAGCAGCCTCCAGCCTTACTGCAGGCCTCCATGGACCCAAAACGTACGTCAGCCGGTTCTGTGTGACAGAGCAGAGCCGAACTGACCGACACAATGGGACGAAATTCACCCCACGTAGAGCACTGAAGCCAGTGGAGGTACACCAGGGAGGAACCTGGCCCAGTACATCTTATTTTGCTTGTTGAATTGTTTTGGCTGTCGAGACTCAGAGAGGCCAATTTCCGGCCTGTTCTGGCCCTTGGACAATGCGGAAGAAGCAGAGTGGGGCCTTAGGTTCCTGTCCCTTCTCCTGTCTGCCATGGAGGACAGCTCCTTGCGGGTGACGGGGTCCCTCTGTGTGAGCTTGTAACTTGAGAGCTTCCACTGGGCCCAGTGCCCCTGCCCTGCTTGACTCACATCACCCTGGGAGCAGCAGGCATTTGGGCACTGGGAAGTGATCCAAGAGGTTGAACTGCAGCTGCAGAGACCAGGCCAAGAGCCTGATTTTAGCTCCACAGGCTGGAGGCCGACCAGCTCTGAGGGCTGGACATCTAGGGATGGACAAGCCAGCGGGGGGAGGTGAGGGAACCCTCTTCTTCAGATTCAGCCCTGCCTGGCAGTGACCTGCTGTTTGGTGGCTCTTTGTTCTCTGTCCCGTTCCCAAAGGCCATGTGTCCCCATCACAAAAACCAGCAAACCACAAAAACTGCAACAAAGTGGCCACCTCAGTGACTGTCTCCACAGACAGGGCGAGGACTGATTGAACCATGGAGACTAAACTGCCCTGAATCAGGGTGCATGGCCCCGTCCTCAGCCCAGCCCCACAATCACAAATGGGGAAGCAGCTCCAGCATATCAAACCAGTGTGGCACGCTCTGCGAAGGGGAAACTTTTCTGGAAGAGGCAGACTTCTGGCTTTGAGGTGTCCTTATCAAACTGTGATTGAACAGACGCTGAGCTGTTCCTTGGAAGAGGCCCTTTCTTAGCCTTGCTGCTGTTTTTTGTCCCGAGAGATGCCATCGTCCTTTTGCCAAGTGGATTAATCCCAAATCCAGCTGTGTCTGGTGCATTCATTCCTTCAGCCCCTAGTGCAGCGTAATTGGCAATTACCCACTCATTTGCCTAAACTGTGTTTGATGTATCCTTCTTTCTCCACAGTGCATTGGGAAGCTGGTAGCGGCCATCAGCAAGCCTGAGGGATGTCCACATTAGAGCTGGAGATAAAATTTCCAGCATGGGTAGACATATCCACACTAGCTCTGACCGAGCAGTCAGCCACCCCGCTTGTACCTTGGGTCTTGGATGAGATGGTAGTTGGGGCAGCTAGCCTCTGTTGGCGCTCTGCAGCTACATGGCTGTTTTTAGCACACTCGCTCAGTCAAAGCCAGCACCGGTATGTCTGCGCAAGCTGGAAACCTCACCTCCAGTTTAGACACACCCTTAGAATGTGGCATTGTTTGGCTTCAGATAAACTCCCTAAGGACTCTGTCCTCAACAGACCCCATTCGCATTTCTCAGAGGCTTGCCGGTGTGCTGGGCACGAATGCGACTGTCTCTCCATCTGTTTATTGCAGGAAAACACTCCAACTGTCCAGACAGCTGAAAGACCAAGCAGTAGAAGCTCAGGCTTGCTACAGCCTCGGAAACACTTACACATTGCTCCAAGACTATGAGAGAGCCATCGAGTACCATCTAAAGCATTTGCTGATAGCGCAAGAGCTGGGAGACAGGTGAGAGGTTTGTGACTGGATTTGTGCTTTGCTTGTATAATGGCCCCAGGAAATGCCATCAGCAGGGATCAAACTTGGCATCTCTCACGTGGAAAGCCTGAGTCTCCAGGGCTAAAGGACTAAGACCATTAACCTGACAGCAGTAGCAGACTCATATATCTTTCCTATGGTCCAGTCCCCCCACAGCTCTGTTAATGTGGGTGACATCAGATCTCTGGTGAGAACTACTAAAGGTCTGTTCTTGAATTCAGCCTTCTGTCCCTGCTGCGACTCCTGTTTATCCCAGTGAGCCCCTGGTGAGCAGCCGCTGGATGTAAAAATAGCTTCTCCCTAAGGAACAAAGTGAGAAGTGAATGAACCAAAAAGCCCCACCGCTGTGTCTCGCTAGTAATGAAAGTTCTGAAAAGGTTCAATAAGATTCCACACTGATGTGATGAGAAATGGCAACAAATGGTGTGTCACCCAGAATAGGTAGGGAAATGCATTTTGCTTCATAGATAAATTATTACTAGCCCGTTATTGCTTCTATCTCCAAACCTGTGTGAAGTTTTCCTTTCTCCTGAGCTTTTTCGCTCCAGGTTTTGAGCCTCTTGCAGTCCTTAACTAAATTTTCAGCCAGCTTGTTCAGGATGTCTATGAATGACCCTCCTTAAATCTCAGATAGATGGAGCAAGCTGGATATTCAGCTTCCTACAATGCAGAAGATTCAAGGGAAGGAACTGGGGAATGTCTAGAAGAAATGAGAATTGCAAGATGGAGAAGGAAATATCCAGTTGAGAGAGTGTTTGAGTTGAATGGTCTGCTCTACGATTCAAGGGAGTGGTCAAAACGCCCAAAGAGTGGACAATGCCTTGCTTTGTGGATGTCCAGCTTGACACCTTCTGAGGGTTTCCTAGATATTTGTAGGTGCTGAGCACCCACGCCCCAGATGAAGTCAATAGATACTACAAGAGCTCAGCACCTTCTGAAAATCAGGCCAAAGATTTGCACCTGAAATGAAGACCTGTTCAATATTTTCACATAGTGGGTGGAGTAGTGAACTGGGAAATCAAGACTCCTGGGTTCTATACCTGGCTCTATCACTGACTTCCTAGGGTACCTTGGGGGATTCAATTCACATCACTCTGCCTCAGTTTCTTCATCTGTAAAATAGGGTTACAAATACCCACCCCTCAGGTGTGTGTTGAGAATGACCAAGTGCTTGTAAGGCGCCAGGAGTGCCTTGGGTGGAAAGAGCTATTCTTTAGAAGAACAGAACGGATGGCATGAGCCAGGGACTGTTTCGGGGCAAAATCCAAATGAAAAGCCTCAGCTGTTCAGGGTGAGAATCGATAGTGTGGTGTTAGTGTCCTAGTAATGCGCAGTCTAATGAGTGAGAACCCTTTCACTTGGCTCATCTGACAGGGAGACATCTCGGGCTGTGGGATGGTCTCTCTGCGGAAGTGAGGGAAGCGCCATCTCTGGGGACTACACCAAGCACTTGAATGGGATGTGAAGAACAACTCTGCACTGGCAGGGAGAGGAATGAGTGGCATATCTACATGAGCTGCAGTGTCACCCCGCGATCGCAGAGTAGCCATGTAGTGGGCCCATTCCAGCTCTAACCTCTGTGAATCCATGAAACCAAGACAGGACAAAGTGCTAAAAAAGATCTACAGGAAGGAACAGCTTGGCACTCGGAGGATGGCCTGGGTGTGTTTGAATAGGCCTTCACAGCTAATCGTGCTGTGAAAATACTGCAGAGAAATTTCACGTGAGCCTTTGGGACACTGACCCCTCAGAGCGCTGGGTCTAAGGGCGCTGGGGGGTACGGCAGCACCCTCTGGCTTGAAGTAACAGCAAGCAAATGCGTGGCTTCTGTCAGAGTCCGAGTTTGCAGCTTTGTTCGATGGCTCCTCAGCCTCCTCACTATTAAAATCCTTCCAGCGCCTGCTGACCCCTGCCACTAGATGGAGCATGGACATTAATATGGAAACAGTCTGCCTGTTCCTGGGAAGCTACTGTCTGATCAGAAACCAATAAACAAACCCCTCTGAGTCAGATGCTGGTTCCGATGGCTCCCTGGTAACTTAGGATGGAGAGCGTTCTCTTTCCCAGGAGTCCCCCGGGTATTAAGGGGGCTGATGGGCGTTGAGAGGGGACCAGTCACTGGAGATATTCTGCTTTTAGGCTGACACCAGTAAAAAGGAGACAGGCTTTTATCAAACACACACGGAACGTCCCATTCCTTTGTGGGGCTGGGAACAGTCTTTATGAGAGGCTGGGGAGCCATAAAGGTCTCTCGGCCTCCCTGAGATCTAGCCCCAAGGAGTAGAGGGCATGGAGGGGTTGCCTCAAAGGAAATGCTTAAACACGAAGGGGGCGGGTGGGGTCGGGGGGGAGAGAGATTGTTTAACCCTAAAAAGTGAGTCACAATTGCCTTAAAAAAAAAAAAACACTGAAAATTAGAAACCCTCTAAAAGCCCTTGATGTGTCTTCTTCATTAACAGATTTAGGGGGGCTCCATAGATCCCCCGGCCTACACCTTTGAAGTAACATAGAGTTCAACCTTATGCTACTTAAAAGGCACCTGTCCCCTTGCTACACATGCCACTGGGCTAGCTGTACATTCTCTCCCAGGCGATCTCACTAGCACTCCCTCGCTCACAACAGCGGAGGGCTGGAGGCAAGACATTTTCTGTGCGGGGAGGCCTTCCCCTGCTGCTCTGACAGTCTGTTGTCCATCAGGACACAGGGTGGAGCTCACCCGCTTTCTCGGGTTTATGCCTGAAGTGGGTGAACTCTAAAAAGCTGCACTCTGGAGAAGGAGATGCCTGAGGTTATTTTCTGTTGCTGCGATCTCTTTGCATGGCCCACACAGCCACGCACTGAAATGCCAGTGTCCTGGGCAGGTTGTACAATTGCTGTGTTTGATCCTGCTTGCTCGTCCCTGGCCTGTTAGCAAACCGGGCCGCTCTTGGATGCCATGTTGCCGTGGGACCCGGTGTGCATAGCGAAGGGGTTAATTTCCAGGGTGTTGCGGTGGGGGGAGTTCAGGGACAGCAGCCCTCTGAACATCTGGCCGTGTCTGGAAGATGACAGCGGCACATCTGTGCTCTGCTGCGTGGGGGACCCCCAGAGCGATTGTCAGTTTCCCACTCCTCTGCTCTCCGGGAGGGTGGGAATGCTGTGGGGGTGAGAGGAGGTGGAGAACTAGTTGATTTGTTCGCCCTCTCTCTTTTGTCAGTGGTGACCTGAGATACAAAAATCAAGATGATTTCTGAGTGATTAAAGCCAGCGTCAGGATGGAAGGAATTCTCATAGGCCACTTTATCCTTGGGGCACTTCAAATAAATCCCCCTCTTGAGGGTATGGTGGTGATAGATACCTAGTGGGTCCAATCCCCTACCACTGTCAATCGCTCTCACTCTGTTGCGGTGAATGGGCTATGCTGATTTACACCAGCTGATTATCTGGCTCAATCTTATTAATGTCTTTAGAGGCCAATTTTTTAGCCACGACCTCTGATTTCTCTGCTCACTTCAGCTGTTCCAGCTGGTTTCCTTTACAAAATGGGGTGTGCCCTTATTCTGCACCAGTTGGCACACTCGGCTTGTAAGTGTGCAGCCACTTTTAGAGATGCAGGGAGATGCCTTGCAAATAGGTTCTCTGTAAGATATGGAGTGAAATCCTGGCCCTATTGATATCCACGGGAGCTTTGCCATTGACTTCAATTGAACCAGGATTTCACCCAGAGGTTTGATTATGTGTGCAAAACTGGGCACAGAAATCAGCATGGAAACAGGGCCTTTGATGTCTCAAGGAGCAGCCAGAAACATACAGGCACTGATGGAGTTGATTTTTGTTGTGTCTCCCAGACTGCCTATGGATGATGATTTCCTGTTTTGCAGAGTGGGAGAAGGAAGAGCCTGCTGGAGTCTAGGAAATGCCTATGTCTCCCTCGGGAACCATGACCAAGCCCTGCACTTTGCAAGGAAACATCTTGAAATCTCCCAAGAGGTAAGACAGGCTGGTGCGGACAAGGGTGAACCAGATCTCCTTGTTGGGAGGAAGACATTTATTATGCTAATAAGACACATGGATGGAGTTCTTCGCAGTTGTGAAAGCTTCCATCATGTGTGGTGCTTGGTTTTTTATGTGCTCTCTTTGGGAATTGCAGACATAGGCTGGAAAAATCTCCTCGGCATGGGAGATCTCCGTGCTTCATCCTAATTGTTGCTAATAGAGTTACTGTACCTGGATAACTTGATTCTGGTTTGCGAACTGCTTTCTCAGCATGGTTCCTGGCTGATCATGCCAGGGCAAAAAGGAAAGGGTGGACCCAGCTTTCCAGTGCGGTCTCCAAGTTATTCTGCACTGGTGGACTCCAGCTGACATGGAGGAGCCAAAATGCAACACGTGTATCCGACAACATAGGTGAACCACGGCATTTGAGAACTGGGCAGGGTGACTTTGGCTGAGCTCAGGGAGCACGGAGCTGACTCAGAGCCCAGTCCTGTTTTGTAGAGGTTCAAGGGATCTGAAAGAGATGGTGATGGCTTTACCCTTCTGAGGCAACATGAGGCCAGATCTCGGGGTGAGCTGAAATGTTTGACCCAGGGCTGGCACCACAAGGAACATGGTGGAGAAAGAAGCAGAGAAAGTTTCCTAGTAAAGATGGGAAAAAATAAGAGCTGTCCTGCTTCTAGCACCATGTTGTCTTCTAAAACCAAACCACTTTTTAAACGTTACATTACCTTTCTCCTTCTGGTCCTGCTTTTCCTGCCTGCCTGGGTGCGTCTAGCTTCCAAGTAGAAGGGCCAGAACAATGCCATGTGGCTTTTCTCACCATATTTCTGGCTTAGAAGTGCTGGGAAGCCCCTCAGAAGCCAGTTCTCCTGAGACTTCCAGCAGAGGCCTGACTGGCACTGAGAAGCAAGTCAGGCTTTGGTCGGCGTTTCTGACCCAAAGCCAGATAAACGTCATGCATCTCTTAAGAACAGCATTGGCTCCTCTCGCATTGAGTGGCTCAAACCCACTGCCGAGGAGATGACTGAAAAATACCATCTGCAGGCCTAAAATTGGGTGTAGTTCTTTTTATATTTATATAATGGTGCCTCTTGGTGTATAGGTACCCAAAGCCATCAGCATGAGATAGCTGCTAATTCAGCGGTAGCCAAAGCAACCATATAACTACCCCAGAAACCACTCTAAACAAGGCAGACTCTTTCCTCTGTCCACAGACACTGGATGCATGCAGACCACCCCGGGCAAACCCCACAGATGGTATCGATGGGATTTTCACCCTCTTTGCCCTAGATCTGAAAGTGGTTCATAGCCTGAAGAACAAGCTGGGGGGCGGGTGTTAAATGTTGCATTTGCTATATATAATCAACCTAGCTACCCGAGTGCAAATCCCAGAGACACATTTAAACATGTTCAACCTCGCTTATATCGACTTGAGCTAAATCAGTATAAGCGAGGGGTGAACCAGTGTAAAGGTCTCCCCACTAGGATTTTACACACTGGTGTAACTAGATCAGTTTTAAGTGATCTAGTTATATGGATGCAACTTTTCTGATACAGACAAGGCCAAAGTCTTTTCAGGTGGCTTAGAAATCTAGACAGCAAGAGTGCTTTGTTGTTCACCCTTTGCAGCCTGATATGAGGAAATCAGCCGTGGACCCTTTAATGCTTTCCCCAGTTGAAGAAATTGCCCTCTTGAAGCATTAATTGAAACCACCATTTATAAGTGTTTTGTGCATTCTCCTGCCTTTATTAGTATGGCTAAATCTTGGGGTAGGGCTAACACATGAGTCTAATTATACACTTAATTATACTTGTCAGCCATGCTGTTCATTGGCCCTGTATATTTTAGGACAAATTTACTTTTTGGCTTTGGGTTGGAGTCTTCCAGCGCGGCTCTGATTACTCACAGCCAGATGGAGACTCAGCGGTTGGCATTGCAGATGAGCGGGGATGGGAGGACAGGAACAATAACACCCTTGACTGCTCCTGGAGGTGGCGGGGGGAAGCCTTTGAGGATTTACAATGCTGTGCTGTTTGTGGGTGGATGGCTTTGATTACAGGGCAGCTCCGGGAGAGGGGTTACTCATGGCAGGTGGCTAATAAACTCCCCATGTTGCTAAATATGGAGTGGTGCTGAAAAAACATGTCCGTTTCTGGGAGGCAGGCGGTGGGAGGGCATGCATTAATTTCTAGCATTCATCTTCACTTAGTGAATGAAGAGCCAGATTAGAGCATGAATTGCCCCAGGATAGACAGAATGAATAAATAGATGTGGACCACATCCCAACTTTTAGAACCTGCCCAAGAGCATCTGTCCCTATCTCCTTTCACGGCAAGGTGGCACCTCTGTTTTAAAGACTATGAGGGGATCCAGGATTTGAACAGAAATCTCTGTTCCCACGTTCCCCCTCCAGCACCTATGTGTTTTGATAAGTGCCCGTGAGCAATCCACTGCCAGAATTTCTCTGTCTGAGATTAATTGTTCCGTTAAGGTCATCTGAAACAAGTGGGAATCAGAGAAATGTTTCATAGTGTGTGCCAGGGACTTTAGGACCCAACCAGAACATGGAAAAGTCTCTGGAGATGATCTCAAAAACAAATCTGGTGTAATTGGGAGAGGATTTCTGCCTGACTAGAAATGGCTTGATCTCTCTCCCTTTGACTGGCGTTCAGTGCTTTATCAGAGATAACGTGGGGATTTATTACTTTGTTTTCAAGATGGCTCAGACCACAGGGACTATCTTGAATGGCCACAAAATAAGCCACTGTGAAGCATTTAATAAGAGGTTATGTTCTCCTCTGGGATGACCACGGTGTTTTTATAAAACACACAGCTATTGGTATAGAAATTAAAGGCTGCTTCCTTTAAAATGACTTTTCTGTACCCGTGACTCCTGGCTAGTTAATTCCCATATTTGGGCAGTATGTTCCCACCTTTTAGGTAGCTCATCTCCCTTATTCTTCAGTACAGTGGAGTTGGGTTTTTTAAGGAGATACCAGCAGTTATAAAATGACAGGCAAAACTCCACATTAATCCTTATTTTGCACTGCTGATTGGTAGACTATTTTGGATTCCTATTGTCACAGGGTTCAGGGTACAATCCAGACCAGTAAGGGGTTGTGTCTCCACTTGCCCCGCAATCCTGTGCGCCTTACAATACACTGCTACAGTAGCTCTCACTTAGGATGCATGCAGCCAGCCTACAAGCATGCTGGCGAGACTGTGGTGAGACTATCTGTGTGCTAGACAGCCCTGGTTCAGCAACTCTCACCCAGCAGCCTGTCCGTAGCCATAGCGGCTTCCACAGCCATGGTTACCACCAGCCATGGTTACAACCACCCAGGTGATTCACAGTCCTGAATTTTCCCCAAACCATGTTCTCTGCAAAGCTCAGCCCTCTCCTGGACTGTTCAGAGAAATAACAAGGTTTGTTTGTTGCTTCCAAGAGACAAAAGCACGTCACAGCTTATTAACTTAATGGGGGTGAATACACCCTTCCCTGCAGACACAGCGCTGAGTTGGTCTGTAGTAAAAATCAAACCCATTTATTAGCAGGGCATAGGTTAGGTATTGCCAAGTAAGGGGAGTAAAGTTAGGAAGGGTTACAAGGAAATAAAAGTGAAAACACGCATCTGAAAGTCTAAAATCTAGCAAAGTCCAGGGTTTCTCTCACCAGAAACTTTTCTTCCCAGCCATGGCTGATTTTCCCTCAGTCTGGACCTTCCACTGAAGTACAAGGCACTGGCTTCCCTTGTCTTTCTCAGTGAAAGATCTTTGCCCAAGCAGGTGTCTCACCTATATTCAGATTCCAGAGCCTTCAGCCCTCCGCACCCCCACTTGGTTAAAGGACCCTTCTTTATCAGCTTGCAAGAGCTCTGCTCCCTCGTCTCTGTCCAGTGATAGATGACTATATCTGTATTTTCCTACATTCAGTTACTTGGTTTCAAGAGGCAGGATGCCCTCCGGCTGTTTCTCCCTTCCTGTGGGCTTCCATCCCCCTGTATGTAAATGGGGCTTCCGTTGTTTTGATTCCATCACGCTTAATTTACCTAGGAGACAAGTAAATAGCTGCCTTCTCTCCTGTCTGGGAGGGGAAGCTGTTTCTCCCTGCTTGGCCACAGACTTTAAAGCATAACATCAAGTATCCCTGTTTCCTCACGTAGTGTAGATACAGACATTTCCCAAGGCTATTAATCACCAGCGTGTCATTAGCTTTCAGAAAAGACTTTGCTCAATACACTTGTATAATACAGTAATGTTGTACAGAACCAGTAGATTTGATTGCTTATCACTTGAGGTTCAGCCCCTGGTTTTATAGCCCCGTCAACCTTTGCAACGTGTTCTTTGGAAAGTAAAACCCAGGCTGAGCTTTTCTCTCACATCAGGGCATAGACCCCGAGCTGTCTCCTCTCCCACCGGGTTGGCTTCATAGCTTTGTTTATATTCCCTCTGGCTGTTTCTCCCTGGGGACTGAAGGTAGGGGGTCACATTTTTTCTTGTGCCGGGGGGTGAGGGGGGGAATCACTTTTGTTTAAGCTCAGATGGGGTCACCAACACAAAAAGTTTGAGAACCACTGCCATAAACAACGGGCCTGTCGAGCATAGCCTCCTTGCACCGGCCTCTCTTCCCCTTCCGCGTGGAGAGTCCCTGAGGTCAAATCCACTCACTCAGCAAACCAGGACTCCCTTCGCTGAAGGGAGCTATGTAAAAAGAATAATAAATTCTACATTTGTAAGTTCAATTGTCATGATAAAGACATTGCATGCCAGTATTTGTGTGAGGTGAACAGAAATACTGCTTCTCTTGTTTATCCTTCTTACAGTGCAAATATTTGTCATACGAAATAATGCTATCAAGTGAGCCCTATACACTTTAATTCTGTGTTGTCGTTGGAATCGGTATAGTTGAAAATATACAAAACACTCAAAATATGTAACTAAATGGTATTCTATTACTGGTTAACAGTGCGATTGAAACTGCGATTAGTCATGATTGGTTTTTGGAATCGTGGTTGACGCATCAGGACGCTGCGTTACTTGTGCCGATGCTAACTGTCCTCCAGCATCTGTCCCACAATGCCTGATGCTAAAGGAGTGATGGCAAATGCCACGTCTTGAGCTGTGTCCCTAATGCAACGTCTGCCAGGGCTTTCCGAATCCGTGCCACGGACGCCGTCCCATAGCCCGTCACCCTTTCAACAGCTCCCTTGTTGCTCTTTGCTCTGCAGATCGGAGATCGGAATGGCGAGCTGACAGCTCGGATGAATGTGGCCCAGCTGAAATCAGTCCTTGGCTTGAGAGCTGGTGACAAGGACGGGGATGCAGCCCATCATTACACTGGCTACGAAGCACAAGGTAAGTCTCAAGATCTGTGGTCTCTTTGGGTGCACCTGCCCTGCAGCTGGGAATGTGGCTCCCGGTCCAGGCAGACAGACCCACTCTAGCTCCATGCCAGCTGATGCACTAAGAATAGCAGCGTGGACATTGTGGCACGGCAGGTCACCCTAGTCCAAGCTCACCTGACCCCTTGGATCCATGCGGCCGGCAAGTCCGAGTCACTGATGGTGCCATAACATCCATCCTGCTTTTAGCACGCTAGCTTGAGCGGAGCTAGGATACGTCTGTCTGCCCAGACTGGGAGACTGGGGTCTTACCTCACTTCTCCACAAAGCCCTTTCTTTCAGACGAGGCAAGTCGGGTTCCTCACCTCTTGCTCTGTTCACGTGTCTTAGGAAGAGCTAGTTTTCTTGCACCTTGCTGGAGTTAAATGTAAAGCAAAGTTAAAACAACAGGAGCAATAAGAGTTGCTGTTGGTCCTCTGAGTCTGGTGTCCAGCCTCCGGCAGTAGTGTGCTTCTGAATGAGGTGACCACTTCCCCAGAAATTCATCTAGGCAGTTGCACTCATCTGTATGAGCGATGGGGAACGGTCCTGATCCTTGCAGTGATCGCCTTACATCTGGAAGTGTGCGGGAGCCTCCACTTAAGTGGAAAGGGTTGCAGCATTTGACTGTCTGGCTTCCTGCCGCAGTGAGTTCCACAGGTTGTGTGAAGAGGCATTTCCTCGGACTTGTACTAGGCTGACCAACTGAAGCCAATATGCTGCTCATCACCATCTTTTTTTGTTGTTGCTAAGTGCTGACAGCATGCTTAGCGCTTTACAAACATCTGGATAGACATAGTCCCTGTCTAGAGGAGTCTGATGTAAAGCCGGCTGAGACAAGCAGTGCAGATGCAGTACGACAGGTGACTGCAAAAATCCAAGGTGACGCAAATATGTTTATATTGTTGCTGAGAGAAGGGGACCTCAGAGCTGGGAGAAGTGCAGGCTTCCTGGAGGAGGAGGGAGATCATTTGGCGCGTGTGAAGAGGGAGGTATTTCCATGGCTAAAGAGCAACATGGGAGAAGGCATGAAAGCCAGAGCACAAGAAGGATGCCAAGAGGCTGGTGAGAATGCTATGGGTCGTGGCTGCGTTACATCTTCCACAGATGGAGGGAGGCCAGGGACGCGTGTTTGGAATTAGGGGGGTTTTATCGTTTTTCACCTGGAAAAAGCTCTGGGGCCTGATTCTCCCCTTCCTTGCCCCTTGTGGAATCGTTTCCTGCTGTGCCACCTGGGCGTGAAGTAGCACCAGTGACGTGAGTGAGTGCAGAGTCCTGGTTTGGTGTCCCGCTCAGCACAGATGTACGTGAGCCAAAGTGCAGGACAGGGGCGAATTGGGCTCATAGGAGCAGAGAGCTGCAGATGAACAGCATTGCGATGATGGGCAATTAACCTATTACTTCCTCTCTTGAAAGACTGTAATGAGCCTGGTTGACAGCAAGTGTCCAAAGGGGGGTGATCACTGTTTGTTTGGCTGGAGAGCCCCCGAGTAATTGATATCTGGTGATGCTGAATACATGGCGTCTCTTACACCAACACCTCCCACATGTGCTATGCCACTTTTTCCCAAACCTTTCCCAAACCACGTGGCTAGGGCCACCGCTGAAGTGCAGCCGTCTGTAGGGACGTCGGTTGGTTGCTTAATAGATATGCTAGACGCTACGTTACGACGGGGAGGGAAGAAGATTGTGTCCGTGTGAAAATGCAGGGAGGGTTTCAGGGAGGCAGAATGCAATTACAATGTGGCGAAGATGCTGGTGCTAACACCACTGGCCTCTGCAGAAATAGCTGCTGCATCTTTAATGTCCAGGAATGAGTCAGGCCTCGGTTTTTGTGTCCTTTAAAAGTTAATAATAATGCCTAGCTCACGTGTAGCATTTTTCATCAGTAGATTTCAAAGCACTTTACAAAGGAGGTCAGTATCGTCATCCCCATTTTCCCCTTGGGGAAACCGAGGCATGGTGTGAGGCAGTGACTTGCCCAGTTGCAGAGTGTGGAATAGAGCCCAGGTCTCCTGCGTCCCGGTCAGTGTGTTATCTACTGAGCCAAGAGAACAGCTGGCGTTGTGCAGCACACACAGAGTACTATCCTGGGACACTCAGAACCGCTCAGTGGAAGATTGGCACCTGCCCAGTTACTAGCGCCGCTTCCTTGGCGGTTTCCCATCCAAGTGCAAACTCATCCTTGATCCTGCTTAGGTAATTTTACCTGTATCTGTGAGCAGGCACTGATCACCATTAGGCATGATTAAATGCACGAAAAGGTCCATTAAATTATGTCTGTGACTCGTTCCTGCATCAGTACTGCCTCTGAATGTTGTGAGAGGCTGGAGGGGATATTGACAAATTCCACTGTAACTGGTCAAACTGATCTTGTTACTTCCCAGAGATGCAGTAACATTGCGGAGAAGGAGGCGGTTGATTAGTTAAACAGGACTTTATTAGTGCTGACACTTTTCTCTAGCCTTGATTATTTTGTCCCTGGCAACACAGATTTAAAGAGGATCACACAGAAGTCTCAGTGTTTTTCTTAGGGCTCTTAAATGAAATGAGCCAGGAATGTTTGCTTAGCGTGTTGATTTTGAAGGTGGAACCTGGAGCTGAAATGCCAAACACCTTTCCAGAGGAATCGTTCCACTTGAGCTGTAAATGCTTTCGTCAAGGCTCCGGCCCTGTTGTCCCGGTTCAGTGCTGCAGCGTGAGCTGAGCTCAGCTCTCTCATAGCTAGTTTGGAGTGCTGCAGCCGTTCCACGCATGCGATCAACCTTGTTTTGCAAGTCTGCCTCTCCTTGTCACTGTTCGTCAATTAATTAGCCTGTATTCTTGACCTCCATTGTTTCCGACACCTCCTTAGACGTTTCCTCCCTTTGGCAGATGTTTTTGTGTTGAATGGAGACAGGAATTAACCTAGAAGTTGGATTTGCTTCCTTGTTTTTGGTTCTACAGCGGAACAGAGTGTGGCTAAAAGGAGCTTGTGTGCCCATCTGAGATGCAATCTGTTTATCTACGCAACAGAGCCGGCAAGGCAAGATGTCCCCAAGTGTCTTGGCCAAGTTGCCTCAGCCCTGACCTTACCTGTCTTCTATCGCAGTGCAGCTCTAAGGATTGGGTGTGTTGGATAGTACTGGCTGGTGGCAGCCGGCCGAGGGGTCTCCTGCTGTGTAACAGGGCTTGTCTACATGGGGGAATTGACAGGCAGAACCACACAGTGGATGCTGGCCATTTGCAGTCCTGATAAAGACAGCTCTCGATCATTAGCAACGCCTTCACGAGAGCCCGTCCCACCCCACACACTTTGATGTTAATGCTGCTTGCTGATAACTTTTTGACATCCCAGTGCCCCCTGCCCCCGTGGAAGCCCAGGCCACAGGCAGGTTTGCAGAGCTGCAGCCAGGAAAGGAAGTGCTGGGATGTGCTGAGCCTGGACCGCGGTGCCAGGGCAGAGAAAGGAACCATGCAGCTCCCCAGGTCCCCAGCACCCACTGCTGCCCTGCCCATGGCCTCCCCCACTAGCCTGCAGCTCTGGGACTCCAGCCGGGGCTGCCTCATTACCTTCCGTGCAGGCAGCAGGTCCCTGTGGGGCCGCCCATGCTGCCATCTCCAGCACAGGCCTTTGGCTTATTGAAAACTTTTGGATAATAGCAGCAGCTTGAAGAGGTTGCTAATGAGCAGCATCCATTGTCCTGGTGTAATCATACCACTGTGACGCGGCCGGTGCAGCGTCCTGGGCCGACGCGCTGATCTGGAATAAAAGTGATTTTTATTTTCGGTAGTGTCTGCATTGCTTTGTAAGCATTTTTAAGCTAGGTTGGAAAAAAGTCACTTTATTCCAAAATGGCATCTACAGGGAGAGATGTAGAATTAGCGCTCTGGTGTTCAGCTGGGCCTTTACCCCTGGAGACAGGAAGACTGGATCTGGGGTCGCAGGTACTTAGTGCTGTTCACTCCCTCTCTCTCTAGACCTGCCCTCCCTGATATGACTCCCCCCACACTGGTTCCCAACTCGAGCCAACAGTCAGAGGTAACAGGACTTGAGCTGAGCTGAGCCTGGAGGAAGACGGGGCTTCCCATCAGGGAGAGACGTGATGGGTGGCTTGTTCCCTTTCCTAGCATCCAGAAACCGTCCCCCCTCCCTTGCACAGCGTCATTAGCTCCCCAGTCTTCAAGAGCCCAAAGCCCTGGAGATCAGCCAGTGCTGGAAGGGTTAAGCCTTTTAAAGGGCTAAAGGTGGGGGCGGGGAATGTTTGATGATTGAAACTAATTATTATGCAAGGAGGTGAACTGGGGTAGGAGTGGCAAGTCTTAGGCCCATCAACCTTATCTTTGTCTCCTCCCAGCCTCAGGCTAGTGCATTGCCATCCAAAGCTGGATTTAATGTCCCCCTTTGATCTAAGTACCTTTGTAACTGAGGGAAACCTGTGCTGGTCTACGTGCATAATTATCAGTGAGCACTGCGTTAATCAGGCGGCACTGTTTGTGTGAGGCTTTTATAGGTTATAATAACCTCATTCATCAGGGGGGCCCTTGATTGGGTTTCCAAGGTCATCCTTGTTCCAAAGAGAAGGACAAAATGTTCTGAAAAAATAAATAATAATAATAAAAAGCAACTAACTGAGGTGAGTGCAAGAGAGGGAGGGAAAGGCCGGGCCTGTGGCAAACGTCGCAGCTTTCCATAAGGAACTATGGCCTTCCAAGGAGGGGCTTCACCACAGCTTCTCAGACAGGTCTGAGAGAAGAGGAAAATACTGTCCTTTCTTTCAGTAACACAGCAATTTCTGAAGCATGGCTTCTTGGCATCTTTTACCAGAGGCTGGGTGGGTGTGATTGGGGGGTTAATGGATTTTCCATCAAATTGGAGATTATCTGGCTACAGTTTATGGATACAGACCAATTTTGACTGCAGAAAAAAAGCCCAACATTTTTTCACCTGATTTGGGAAATCTGGTGTTGGTCCAATATCTCAGTGTCAGAGCTCTTCCTCCAGCTCCCTCTCACAGGAGAGCACTGAAAGGTTAGCTTGATCTTTATTTTCCTGATTAGAAACAGCGTTCTTCTCCCCCTCCTGCTGAAGCAGAAATTATAACTTCTCTAGAGGTTGTGTGAAACAGCTGCCACGTTCCACCCCAAATGTAGCTGCATTTCAGCAGTGGATGAAATGATCACGTAGCTTAGCCTGAGTTAGGACTTTCAGTGAAGCCCCAAACCACGTGGGTTTTGACAACCCACCCCTTGGTCCTTTGCTATGGAGGTTTTGCACAGCTGTATTCCACTGTGGAATATGTGCATAGTTGTCTTTGTATATCTCTCTGTGTATCTGCACCCATGGAAACAACTATACGACATGGGCTGTCAATAAAACAGGTATTTGTGCTGTGTAAGAATGACCTTTCACTGCAAGAGAGACAAGGAAATGCTCAGATGCGTTATGGTAAACGCTAATTATGCTACAGCATGAGTGCCTTTGCAGTGACCCTGTGTATGATTATTGTGTGCGTGTTATAATAGTGGCATGTGTATAATAAGAGAGGAAGGAAAGTCTTCTAGTTCAGGCACAGGAATCGGAGAACAGACTCCTGGATTCTGTTCCTGGCTCTTAGGGTACGTCTACTCCGCAGTTAGACACCCACGACTGGCCTGTGCCAGCTGACTTGGGTTCGGGCTAAGGGTGTGTTTAGCTGCAGTATAAACATTCAGGTTTGGGCTGCACCCCATGCTCTGGGACCTTCCCACCTCCCAGGATCCGAGGGCCCCGGCTCCAGCCCGAGCTCAGACGTCTACACTGCAATTAAACAGCCCCTTCGCCGGAGCCCAAGTCAGCGGGCACGGGCCATCTGTGCGCTTCTAACTACAGCCTTAGCTTAACTCGCTCCTCATGTGAATTTGCTGAAGTCACTGGTGCACAGGAGAGGCTAACAACACTCCTCTGCTTCACAAGCGAGCAAGAGGCTCAGTTAATGGTTGCAAGGCCCTTTAATGGGTGCATCTGATGGTCGTAATGTATAATAAAAGCATGGTTATCGTTGATAGCAGCAATTCAGAGAAAGGGGAACAGAGAGAGGAAAATCTCTCTGTACCAGGAAGCAGGTGAGACATAGCACTGCTGACACAGTTTGACTTTGGGACAAGTCATGCTTTTTTGGTCAGTAAATCTTTTGGTGAGAAGCTTTTTGAAAACCCCGACCCTTTCCATTTCAGAGCACTGTGCGCAGGTAAGGTTATTTGGTGGCTCTTTCTTCATGTGGTTGCTAAAATCAGCTGATGGCTAAGAGGTCGCATTATTAGAAACATTTTACCTGTTTGAAGTCAACTGAGTTGCTTTCTAAATGGTGTCTCATTTACAGTCTCTATGAATCTGTGCCTCTGTCTGAACCGTACCCAGCCGTATTGTCAAACCACATTCGTTTTTGGCTGGTTATTTTTGCATCTAATTAATGGGCTTTGCATTGCATGGCTGTTATCTGATCCATTTCTTCTGCTGTTCTGGCTCCTTTTGCTGTGTGCCTTATGATCTAATTAATATTCCTTGAACAACTGGCTGTTTGGAGACAAAGCTGGAGGCCACAGGAGCGGGATGGCCGCTTCAAAAGTCTTGTGAAATCAGCGACCTTGTCATGAAATCCAAGCATGCCGAGCTTAAAGCAACAAACAAAAACAAGTCAGAGGAACAAAGACAGAGCAAATAAACGGGCTGTAGTCAGGCACCAAGCACCGGTATGTGGGCCTGAATGCAGCGGAACTGGAAGACAAAGGGTTTTGCAGTACTTCTGCTCAGGAGAGATTGGCGCTTTTACTTTATTTAGGGAATCCATAGACTGAAAGATCAGAAGAGACCATTAGATCATCTGGTCTGACCTCCTGCATAACAGGGTCCTGAGAATTTCACCCAGTTGCTGTGTTGAGGAACCAGTTTGGAGAAATGTAACAGACCAGGACTGATGCCCAAATCTCCCTCACTGAACCGTTAAGGTTTGGACATGTGCAGGGAGTTTCACCTTCTATTTTCACTGATGCCTTTAGACTTTGAGTCTCTACCCAGAGACTCGGCTCAGACCTCAGCTTCACCACCCAGAGAGTGAGTCTCTCCCTCACAGAATTACCTGAGAAAGGGACAGGGCCACGAATCTCCCCAGAGAACCTGTTCTCATGAGATTTCTGACATGAGGACTTGACCTTGTCCACCCTGAGTAAATAACATTTTGTAATGACTCAACCCTTTTCATCGATAGGCCTCAAAACCATTTACAAAGCAGGAGTCTCCTCATCCCCAGTGAACAACGGGAAACTGAGGCATGGCACGGCGGCGTGCCTTGCCTGAGGTCACACAGTGAGCCAGTGGCAGAGATAGGAATAGGAACCAGGTCCACTGGACTGCGCCACCTCTGCTTTCAGCGGTACCCGGTTTGTATTTGATTTCAGTGACAGCAGGATCAAGACTTCTGTGCCATCCACACTTGGGGGGGCTCATCTGAGATTGGCCCATCACCAGCTTGGAGAGGACTCTGTGCAGCACCTATCCTTTCCCCACCTTCTCTGCTTCTTGGGCCAAGAGGCGAGAGCCGCCCTATCTGGCTGCCTTGCATTGCACTCCCCATGCAGGGGGCAGCAGTGACTCGTGTGAGGTTTGGGGTCCTGCAGGCGGCTGCCGAGGGGATGGCCGCGGGGCTCTGGTACAGCTTTCCCCTCTGTACTGTCCAGGCTGGTGGTCTGAGTGGCTGGGACTGGCTGCGCCTGCTGTTTCTCTTTAAGTGAGGCAATTATTCAGTCTTCCCCGTGTGGCTGGTGTGGTAGTTACCACTCAGCTGTCTGGGTCCGGGCTGGAGCAGAATTTGTTCATGCAAAGAACATCAGAAAGCAGTGAGCATTTAGAGATTTAGAGACTAGCGTTGCAGTGGCTGTGTGCAGACAGAGCAGCCGTTCTGCAGGAGCTCACACGCAGCCTCCCACATCAGAACCTGGTTTATTACAAATAGGAAGAGTGGCCAGGACAACTGGTCCCTCTCCAGTCCCTGATCCTTGTTTCCTGAAACTTAGGGGATTCCGGGTCAGGACACTGGATTGGGAGTCAGTAGGCTCAGGTTCTGTGGCTGGCTCTGCTCCTGACTTGAGTTCTATGCATGAAATGATGGTGCATCTGATTATTTTCTGCCGGGGGCTCAGATCGGTCATATTGGTCTCATTTAGGATAATGCAGTGCCTAGTGGACACATGTCCATGCCTGGCACCCTCTTTGGTGCTTTCAACAGAGTGACTCTCCTGGAAAAGGACTGACTTCTTGGAAACAGGCCGAAGCAGGCTGGGGAAATGGAGCAAGGTACGAAGCTTTCACTGCTTGCACCCGTTTTTCAGTGGGGCACATCAGCCTTGGGCTCCAGCCTCTTTCACAGATACCCGTGGTGGAGAAGGACTGGTTGAACTCTCCCGGAGATGGCTCACGTGCTTACTGAGCGCAGCAGGGCACCTTGCCCCCTGGTACCCAGCTTAGAGGGAAATGAGCTGCTGCTGTCTAGCGCTAGGATGCCCCTAACCATCCCCGCAGCTGAGCGTGCACACAACTGACACGACACCTGGGCAACCTTGCTTTGGTAACTCCTAACTTCTCCATGGAATGAAGAGAAAGGTCCAGGTCTGAGAAGTCAGGTTGGCCCTGGCATTTTAATCTTGTAACCGGCAGGCAGCGGAGAGGACAGTCTTTGGTGGGGCTCACGCCCAAGGTAGGATGCCTGCTATGAAGCCAAAGAGCCTCTGGGGGCAAGTTAAGAACCGGTTACGGGTGGGTTTTTGCTGCTTGGTGTGACTGAGGGGAAGTTTCTGTGCAAATAGCAAGCGGAAGCCAAGGCAGCTACCAACAATGGAAACCATTGTCCTTTGCCGGGGTGGGATCCAGACAGCAGGAGGCCCAGACAGCCCAATGTGTGCTCCCTGCTCGGGTTAGAGACTGGAGGTGGGGCTGTGGGGTCTCGGCTCTGAGACTTTGGGGTACAGCTCCCAGGGCAGTGGCACAGCTGGCTCTGACCTGCCTTGCAGAGCCTCATTTTTCAGGCTGTGCTCTAAACAGTCCCTAGTGCCTGGCACTTCACAGGCATTAAGCTCTCTGCAGGCTGAGGCACAGACGGGTCAAATGACTCTCCCACAGCCTCGGTGGGGAGTCATTTTCAGAGCTACCTTAGATCGTCTGAGGTTGTGGTTCCTAGTTCTGGGCTCAGACCACTAGGCTGTGCTTCCCACACGCCTTGGATGTGCTGAATTTCTCCCTGCGGGTTCACTCAGGTCTTTTTGGTACATTAAATAGAGCAGTGCCTTGCCGATCACCTGCTTTTGCTCCCTTCAGCTCCTCAGTGGCTGTTCTTTCCCTTGCGGAAATTGGCATGGATCTGGGGAACCTGCCAACAGGGTGGAGGGATGGGAAGAAGGAGCTCGGTCACATCAAAAGGAGGTGGAGATGCTAGCCAGAAGGCAGAGGCCAGTCCCTGCCAGCCAGCTGGGTGGAATTTTTCATTGCCTCCCTTAAGTGAAAGCTGCTTCTGCGCTGCATGTGCTATCGCACCGAGCAGCAAGTCAGCCTGACTCCACTTCGCTTGACGGCAGCGTCACAGGGCGTGAAGTGACCCCGCTTGCAAGGACAACTAGTGTGGGACAGCTCGGGCTCTGGGGAGACTGTTATCGCTGGTCTCCTTGCGTGATTTCCTCATCCTTACAAGCCCTGAGTCCGGCCTGTTCTACACAATCAGATAGAATTGATGGGATTGAACCTCTAGCTAAAGTCATTCAGATTTCAGTTGTTTGGGATGCCCAAGTTAAGAGAGCCACCAATTCTCTCTTAATGCCATTTAAAAACATGTCCTGTGTTTTAGAATACTTGCTTCCCCTTCTAGTCTGCTTTATAACTAGCTCCACTTGCCTCCCTTCTTAAGCAAATCTCCTTGCTGACATAAGTGTGCAGTACAGCAAGTCTTGTTTTGGTCGCAGTAGAAGGAAACATTTCAGGATTAGGAGAGACGGCCCTGAGCTAATGAAACTGATGTGTTCATTTCTCTAGATGTCAGAGGAGATTGCTCAGCTTGTCTCCCACTGGCAGGGATCAGTGCATCTGAGTGAATGAGTCAAGATGATGCCTCCTTTGGTGTCTCATGGCACATGCATATACATATGGCCGGAGATGCCAGATGAAGCCTCCTGTGGCATCCCATGGCACCTTTGATGACCCCTTCAGATAAACCCACAAACTTCTAATTTTGGGAGAAACTCATACTTGTGGAAATCTTTAGTCCCTCATAAAAGCTCCTGTTTTATGTTTGAAGTGAAGGAGTCTATCTGAGATGATAGCAGAAAAACCCTGTTACCATCTACACCTGCATTTTGGCTTCTTGGTATATTCTGGGCTTGGTTCAAAGTTGCGCATTCAGTGAGCAGTTTCCTTGCCCAGACAAGGGCACAGGAAATGGCCATAGTTGTGATGTTCTTAGCTGAAATATATGGCAGGGTTAAATGTAAGAATACACACAGCAGGCCAGGTGCCTGGGGCGAGAAGGGAGCTGAGCGGAAATATGAATGGTTCTATCTCACCCATACAGTACCCTACCAGAGACGCACAGGGGTCCTACTATTTAGAGCATGTAGTGATGTTTGAAGCACCCAGACATGTTTTTTTCCATTTATAGTAAAGAAAAAATAATTAATGTAAAGAGAAATCCCCACAGTGGATTGGTCCAGTCTCACTGTGACCTGAGGAAATACTCCCTGTGGAATGTTCTGCAGGAGGTTGGGTTGGGTGTATGATCCTGCGGGCTTTATAACCGCAAGGCAGATGTCTGTCCAGTGAGATCATCATCTGAGATTCTGGCCCTTGTGCATCCCCTGTCTGTAGCATCAATTCCTCTCTTGCAAAGGCTGCATTGTGTGTAGCACTAGCACTGATCTGTGGGAAGGATTTGTTCACTGGAGTTTGACCCAGGGCATGTGCGCTACTACGCTGCTGACATGTTACAGCCAGGGCTACACAAGAAACTTTTGCAGATATAGTAATGTCACTTAGTGGTGTGATTTTTGCGGGGGTGAAGGGAGGGTAACATTTCCAATCTGGCAAAAGGCCTAGTCATGGTCCCCATGTAGGCGGGGGGAAGGGTACACTTTACTGGGGCCTGGAGGCCCTGGGGGACCTGGCCCAGGCTGCAATCCCCATACGTATGTATGTGGGAGGGGGTCTGTGTTACATTTTTGTATTGGATCCCAAAAAGTTATGCTTGGGCCCTGGGCCTAGTACTGTTACACACAAAAGTGCCTTTGCCAGTTTGGCTTATTTCGCTCACCAGACTAGTATAAACTATGCCAACGAAAGGACTTCTTATCTGGTATAAGCTGCATCTGTGCAGGGAAGTTTGCCTGAGTGTAGGTAAACCTTTTCTGGTGTAAACCTAGCTTATGTGATCTAAGGCAAATCATTTCAACACCTCTCCATGCCTTGCTGTTCCCATCTGTAAAATGGGCATAATGAGAAAGTGCTCTGAGGTCTATGGATAACACGCGCTACATAAGTGCAAGCTTACAATGCCTGCAAAGCACCTTGAGACCCTTGAATAGAGGGCTGTAGAGCACCGCCATCTCAGTACTTTTATGGCCCCACCACTACTGCATCTGTGTAGTGCAGAGGGCATTTTGTCTCCAGGCCATTTTTTGCTTCCTCTTTGATGGGAAAGAGATGACTACGATGGAGAAGCACTGAATGCTGCATCACTCAAAGGGTTTTGGAGAGATGACTTGATGACTGAGTCTCTCCTTTATCATCTCAGTGAGCAGAGCACGGCCAGATCCTCAGCTGGTGTCGTTATGGTTCCATTGAGTTCAGTGGCGCTACACTGGTTTATGTGAACAGAGGGGCTGGTCCAATTGACTCTCCACAAGGACCAGCACTCAAGGCAGCTGTAACTTTCTTAGCACCGTGAGTGGGAGTTCCCCAGGGTGGATAGCACTGATGAGACCTGCTGTGGGGGAGCCCAGAGTCCAGCACTGCCACCCATCTCCCGACAGGCTCTACCCTGGCCCATTCAAGGGCACAGTGGGAGCTGGATCCTCCGAGATGAACAGCAGCCCTGTTTGTTTGCTGAGTTCTCTCTCTCCCTGTCCCACAGAGAGCGTGTCTTGTCTTAGCAGCTGGTTCCTCCTTCTGAGGCTGAAGTCGTTATCAATAAAGCAGCTCTGATCCTTGGCCAGAAGGTGCCCAGTTAGAAAGAGGCCCTGTGCTTCTAATGCACGTCAGCGCACGTGAGAAGCCACTGCCGGGAGCATGGGTCACGTGCCTCCTTTCAGGCGCTGGCGTTGTGGGCATTTGATGAGCTGCAGAGGCTATGAGTGGCCTGGGCAAGCCACTGTTTGCTGTGTCCTCCCTGAATCGGTCTGGAGGACACAGCTGCCTTAATTGGGCTTGTTTAGCTGCTTCAGAAGCTGCCCGTGTTAATTACAGCATGTCACTGCTTAGCTGAGACTCAGCTCCTATTTGATCTATTGCTTCTTTCCACAAACTGATAATTACAGCGCAAAAAGCTCTAAGCTCTCCTTAGCAGGCCAAGGGGCTGCCCATTCCTCCCAGGGCCTGAGGTTCCTATATTGTCTCCCTGCTATCCTGGGGAGCCCCCAGAGAGGACGCCCCCGTTTTAGATGGGAGCTAGGGTTCTCTTCCGAGTCCACCCCACCTCATTTTTTGACTTCTGTACAGGTCAGGTGCACTTTCCACCAGGGGTGATGCTTCTGTGATCTCACTGTCTCAGGGGAGGCTTTCCCGTCTCAAGTCCTGCCTGTCCCATGCGGACATTAAAATAGAAAAGCAGGACTTGCCCTGTCCAATATTTCCCTCTACCCCCCATTACGTAAGGCACTGACTGCAGGCTGCCCATCGCGGAGGTGGCTGCCTTCCAGGAGTGCACAATCTGCTGAACTCCTCTGGGCGCCTAGGGGCCGTGTACTTGTGAAATATTATTAATGCTATTCTGAGCCAGTTGTCCAGCTGTCAGACAGGCCGACGGAGGGTGTAGAACTAGGGTGACAAAATTGTGGTGCATCTTCTGCCAAATCAAGCAGATGAGAGGCTGCTCAGTTGAGAAGTGAGATTTTGGTGTTGTATATTATATTTATTTTAAAGGAACAGTCTTGTCATGGGGGGAAAAGCCCTCAGGACTGTTATCTTGAGAAGTGTTTTTAAAACATGCAGGATCTGCCTGGAGGGCTGATATTTACTCAGCTGTGCACTGCTCTTTACACCAGTGAATAGCGCTCTTACGAACGAGGCAGCACAAACACATTGGTACCCTGTTTTTCCAGCGGAAACAGGTTCTCTGTGGCCTGACACCTGATGTCCCCAGCCAGTTAGTTGCTTTTGGTATATTGAGGAAGGGGCACAGAATGCAGAGCCTTGTACTGGAACTCAGCATTTAGGGGCAGAGTCCAACTAGACTTGGGAAGCAGCCAGGTTTGACCCTGGCCATTATCCATGGGCTAATCTCACGCTTCTTCTCACTACATCCTTATCCATTGGATTTTGAGCTGTATTTTTTCTTAGCCTAGTGCAGACCCCAAACAGCGGTCCATGCATGCTGAAATGTCTTATTTGCTTGGGTAAGGAAAAGAATAGAGTGTCCCAATGTTTGTAACGTTGCATACGACAAGTACAGCAGCTGGCTTTTGGGAGTCACCTTTTGCTGCGTTCTCTGAGCATTGCAGCCTGTGCGCACGCACACGATGATTTATTTGTTGTAACAGCCAGAGACCGCCCTGGAGATCAGGGACTGGTGATGGTGGGTGTTGCACAGACCCGAGGGAGACAGTCTTTTCCCCAAAGTGCTCACAGTCTAAATAGACAAGAAGGTGTGAGAAAGAGGAGATTATCATCTCCATTGAACAGGTTGGGAAGTGAGGCACAGAGAGAGTTACCGAAGTTTACTCAGGGAATATTTGCTAGGGGGCTCAGTCCAGCATCTTCCAGACCATCTTTCCTCTCTGCAGATGGTTTAACCAGAGTCTGTCATGTTCTGCCTGAAAACTAGCCTGGCTGCTACCCTCTCATGCATTTCCTCGTTCTTTCCCTGAAGTGCCAGGACATCACAGGATTCCTCTCCTCCCCAACTCTTGCGGCCATTATCAAGTCAAAGGGGGAAATCCCCTGTGCAAAGTCAATATCCCAAGGTTACAGGTACTTTAGCAACCCTGCCCAGAGACAGGTGTTAAGTGCTTTGGGCCAGCGGTTTTGTTTCTGGCCTGTCAGCACGGTTCACTGCAAATAACCAGCATTGTTTGTGTAATGCTCTCTAATGGTGCCTGGTAAAGGAAGCTCTAGCCTTTGTCAGCCACGTGGAGGAGTGTTAATAATAACAGAGGTCAAGTGGATTTATGGCAGCGGAACCCATGATGTGTTTGAAAACTAATTAAAGCCCTAAGGGAGCTGCTGCTCCTACTGGAGGCTTCTTCCGCCCCCTCGCTCCTTTCGCCCCCCCTTTGAAGAGGCTGCTGTAATAATGAAGCTTTAGCTTGACACAGATTTCCCTGATTAGGTGTCAGAGAATGAGATCAGAGCCGGGCTGTGCGCATTCCAATCACCAGACCGCATCTCAGGGGGCCCTTCTGATCCCTCCAAGCCAAGGCTAGTTTTACAGGGCCCGTTTCGTGGCTTTGTTTTTCGAAAAGCGGGCAGCTGTTCTGATGGACTTGTATTTATGGTCGGGCCTAGATCTCCTCGCCAAGTTCAGGGCCCAGTTGCGCGAGGTGCGGTACAAACACACAGGGTAGGTCTACACTACAGGATGGCTGCCTTGGCAGAGCTGGGGTGTTGCTGCTGAGCTGTCCAAGTTTTTCTGGGGACGTAGTTTGTCGAGTCCGTCTCTGAGAGGTCGTACTGGTGTGATGGAAGAATTCCTCTGTTGACCTAGCTGTGTCTACAGTGGGGGTTAGGCCAACCCAGTCAGAGCACTCTGCATGACGTTTTTCACAGCCCTGAGTGAGGTAGGGAGCACAGTCTAGTTTTTAGTGTAGCCCAGGCAACTGTAAGGGACAGTCCGTGCCCTGACGCGCTGACGGTTTCAATAGGGCAGAAGGGAATTGTCGTTATCTTCACTTTCCAGGGGAGCTGAGGCACAGAGGCAGTGGCGTACCGAGAGGGGGTGATGGGGGAGTCCAGGCCCCCGGGTGCCGTCCTGCGGGGGGAAGGAGGCACTGGGCCAACCCTTCATGATGCACAAGGGGTGGTGGGCACCAGTACCTCCAGCGCCCCCACACATCGTGAAAGGTCAGCCCAGCGCTTCCCGAGGCCGCCCCATCAGAGCTGGAGCCAAGCTGCGGTGCTGGAGTGCCGGATAAGTATAGGGCACCCCCTCAGGCCTCACGGCCCCTTCCCCCGCCCTCTCTAAGGCAATTGGGGGGCAATGCCGGGAATCCTCCTGCCCTGTGCAGGCGGGACACGGGAGGCGGTGCAAATGCAGACTTGGCCTCTAGGCACCAGAGACCCATGTTACACCACTGCACAGAGGGATTAAGTGACTTGCCCAAGGTCACCCTGCAATTCTGTGGCAGAGCTGGGACTTGAACGCATGTCTCCTGAGTCCAAGTCCAGGGCTCTCATCACCTCCTTCTTCACTGGTACCTACTTTGTTGACAAAGAGAGAGACCTGAGTACACACTGACAGATAGCTGAAAGGTGTTAACCCGCCAAGGAGAGTGAAGAAGCCTGGAACCAGGGGCTTAGGAAGAGGAAAATCTTCCTCTGAGCAGTACGACCTTCAGTGTAAGGCTGTGGGGAAAGGCCTCACAGGGAGCCGTGGGAGCCCCATCCCTTGGCACCTTTAAAACAAGGCTGGAGAAATGTTGCAGGAACACAACTGAGCACTGCTTCCTGTGGGGGTAGCAGGATGGGCTAGACTCCAAATCTGCCAGCCACGCAGTTTGAGTGCCATGGGTAGAGGCTAAAACACCTCAAATAGCACTGGGCTCGCAAGCACCCATCAGGATCTGACCAGAGATCACAGCCCCCAAGGATCTGATCCCTTTTAGCCCAGAGGAATCTTTCAGTTAATCTAACTGGGCTTTGGATCAGGCCCCAGGGGATAGAAAATGGCTCCTGAAAGCGCTGAAGGGAGTTGAGGGCTGAAGCCAGAGGTGGTTGTGTTTTGTTGTCAGCTGTGGAACTGCTGGTGCACTGTAGGGCAGCTCTTGTGCCCAGAGTGGCCCTGGCTCACGCTACTGGCCCAGCCACACAAGCCGCACCATGACCCTGCCAGGAGAGCCAGAGAGAGGGAGAGTAAAAGAAATGTAGCATTTATAGACTGCATTTCGGTGGAGTTTTGCTGTCAGTTTTAATCCTGTTTAATCCAGCGCAGCCTCCCACAGGGGCACTGCATGTTCCCGTCCCACAAAAAGAACCATCGTCCGTTAAATTTCCAGAGGGGGTTTTGCTTTATGTATAATGGGGATAGAGTAGACAGCTCCCCAAGGGCGGGGTAGCCTAGGAGTCACCAAAGCACATGTCATCTCAAGGAATGCGCCTTAAACAGCTCTCTGAGTCACCGGCCTTACACATGTTCTGCTGGATTTTATCAAAGCCTTACATCTCAGAGGTGCCAGTCAGATACGGAAGATGTCATTTAAAAGGGTGCACCTCCTCTGCCCCAGCATTCCCGACTCACGCTCAGCGATTTAATGTGTGAGGCCGGATTACAGGGAGGGTGACATGTCACCATGATTAGGAAAATCCCTGCTCCTGGGTGGTGGCGAGGAGAGATTTCCCATCCTGGTGGCTTCTCTGGTCATGTATTGAGCTATCCCCGCTGCATCGCACCACACCGGTGACTACAGTCTCACAAGCTAAGCAAGCCCTGGCTGTTGGGAGCCCTCCATGGAAAATTGCTGGTGCTGCAGGAAGCAGCACTAGTAATTCCTCGTTCCTTCTGAGTCAGTACAGACGGACCCCAGCCTTTCAGCATGAAATTGGGAAAGTCTCCCTGGCTCCTGGTAGTTAAACGGTGCTGTACAAACATAAGAGCATGCAAGGATGGGGGTGCTTGTTTCCACCCACGAGCAGAATGCCTCGTGCTTGTCATCTTACGTGTTCCTCTCCTTCTTGCATTCCTCCTCCAAGACTCCTGTATATTGCACTGTTGAGAGAGCAGCCTGAATGGAATAGACCTGTACAGCACACACAGCCATCCCAGTGCAACCGCAGCTGGGGTGGCCCGTGGTGCTGCCAACGGGTTCAAAAGGGAGCATTGGGGCAGCATTTCAGCCCCCAGCTGGCACATCCACACAATGGAGTGGGGGAGAGACAGCGCTGGCCAGGTGGGCACAGGGATTGTGCCTTCGTTTTCCTGAAAAGCATCATGGGAAGCATCTTGAACGTCCCATAGAAACAGGGCAGGTGCGACCTCAGCTGAATGTTTCAACCGAAGGCCCAGATCACGCGCCCTGCGTGCCACACTGTGGCATAAACCCAAGGTCTCACTCCATAACCTCTTGGCCCAGGGTTGAAAGCACAACATACGCTATGAACTTTACATCCTACGCAAGCCTTACACTGAAAGGGGGACATAGTATTTAAGCAAAGGCATGTTATGGTGGTCCTTCCTCCTGTCCCTATGCCTCCTGTGGCGTACGGTAGGTTTGGTTAGATGAGTTGCCAAAAGATTGTTTTTTTGTGCTGGGTTGTACTTTGCCTGCTTTTAAAAAGAATTATTAATCCGCACACTCCTGCTGGTGGGAGCCATTAAGTACTTAGGTATGTAGTTTCCCTTATCTGCGTTGCCGGGGGAACACCCTGTGCCCAGGTCTGATTTCAAAGGGCCCCGTCACCACAAGTTTGCAGATCCAAATGGCTCAGCTCCTTTTACAGCTGTTCTTTTGATTCTTAAAGAATTTCTTGGAGCAACAAATAAAAGCAACATGTGGGGGGGAATTTCTGCCTCTGTTTTCATGGGGCTCCCACTCCATGCATCTGGAAACTCCTTTAATATAAATCATTCTTCTGGTATACACGTTCACAGATTCTAAAGCCAGAAAGAATCGCTGGGCATCATCTAGTTTGATCTTCTGTATAACACAGGCCGGAGGCCTTTCTCATGTTTGAACTAGAGCAGAGCTTTTAGAAAAACTTCCTCGCTTGATTTCAGAATTGCTAGTGACGGTGGCTCCATCACAACCCATGGTAGGCTCTTCCAATGGTTAATTACGCTCACTGTTAAAAATGTACACCTTATTTCCAGGCTGGATTTGTCCAGCTTCAGCTTCCAGCCATTGGCTCTCATTAGACTTTCGTCTGCTAGATTGAAGAGAGCCATTAACAAATTGCGGTTCCCCATCTAGATACTTGCAGACTGGGATCAAGTCACCCCCTTCATCTCTTCGTTAAGCTAAATGGACTGAGAAGCACTGGGATGAAGCCTTGGCACGGAAGGGGTTAATTAAGGGATGCTTCCTGTTTGGCTGGTCTTATTGCCAGAGTAAAGCGCGCCCATGGCCCGCTGCCAGTGGAATTTGCCAGCACAGCTTCCGAGTGCCCATAAATGCTTCCCTCTGTTAATGAGCACGGATTAGATGGAAGAGGGAGTTCTCTAAGCAGAGCCGCAGCCCCCTGCAGTGTATGCCATCTCCTCATCCTCCACCTGTGGTTTGAGATCTTACAGAGATCACCAGGTAAGCCCCCATCTCCCTCCGCAGGGGTGGGTGGAATGAGGGAATCTTGCCCAGTGCCGTAGCTGGAATGTGATCCCACCAGCCATGTGACTCAGCCAATTAACCCGCTAAACTGAAACGGTTGCGTTGGCTGCAGCCGGAGCTGTACAGTATACAGAGCCGGGCTAAGGCACTACCATTCGCATTGGAGGCCGAATCCTCTCTAGTGTGCAGGCTCTCCAACGCTGCTCTTGTGCGATCTGACCTCAGAAGTTGCCTGCCATCTTGGACTTTATTGGCCTCTGGCCTGGAGAACAGGTAACTTCTGGCTTTGGCTGTTCACCCAACCCAAAACTGCAGCGGCAGGCTCAAGCCAGGGATTTGGATCCAACCTTAGGGTTCAGATTTGGGCCTATCTCGCTCTTGCTCATAAAATTAGAGCCCCTCATCCTGCAGGCATTCTTATCAAACAGCTCCCCTGGAAGAGAAAAGTCATAGAGGTGTCATGAGACATCCCAAACGGGATGGATGGTCTGTCCATCCAGTCCAGCCATACTAAGATTTCGACCTATTGATGTCATCTCAGCTCGGCTGGAGAGTATCTAGGGGAAGTTCCAATGTGTCATGTTGGACTCCTGCACTGTGATCATGGTTCACAACCCTTCCCCTTCACGACCTGATACAAAGTCACCCAGACGGGTAGGCCAGGATGCTGAGCAGTGAAGTTCCAGCTGCCAGGGGGAGTCATTCCCAAGGCCTGTCCTGGACGTGGGAGAGGAAGAAGGCAGGATTTTCCCATCCAGTCATTTTTTGTAAACAACTGAATCCATTGCCTGCAAAGCTGAAAGCTACTTTCCATGTTTTAGTTCCTCCAGGCTGTTGACATGATGATGGTGGAAAGAAACAGGAGAGCTTTTAATTCTCCCCAAAGTGGTGGGTTCTGTGAATAGTAATACATAAATATAGTAAATACAGAATGTGTGTATGAGAGAGAGGTTGGTATGGATGTTGGATATAGGTAGATATGGGAGGCTGCCTGTGGGCGGAAGAGAGAGGTAAAGAGGTAAGAACACGGGGGTTTGTAGATACAGAAGGATACGAAAGAAAGAGTATCAAATATATGCATAAATACATTCTTTCTCTCTCTCTCTCTGCTTATCCCAGGACAGATCTGTTTATGAAGGCCATCGCTTTTGCCTTCAGGTGGTGGCTAACTCATCCGGTTTTATAAAACAAAAAAACTGTAATGTGAAAACCGTTTAACACACCCCAAATTGTCAAGTCAGAGAGATTCTGATTGGTTAATTGAGCTATTTAGCTATTCATATTTTTTTTAAATTATTTAAAATAAAAAACAACCCGTGACTTTGAGTATTAAAAATACTCCCTCCTTCCCCCCAGATTCTCCACACACAAAAAAAGCCATGAATACAGTCAGTCAGTTAGGTTGCTCAGCTGATGTTCACAAGAAGGTTTCAGCTTGCTAGATTAAAAACCTCAGCAAACCTTAAAGACAGAGAGAGCATTTAGAAATGTCCCTGAGGTTTTCCGTTAGTCTGCAATGGGCTTCGTAAACATGCCAATAAATACGGGGGAGAAGGAAAAATACTACAGAGTAACAGACACAGGTTTCCAGTTGCTCGATATTTTGCATCCGCGGCTGCTGCTGCTGTTCATCAGTGGAGGAAAGGGAGAGAAAGAGTGTCAGTTTCTCTTGCTGAATATTAGGCTGTTGCAAATATTTCTGGGGAAAATAATCTGGAGGAGGTTGTGGGGACTCGACTGAGTGCACCTTGAAGTTACTTGGAGCCATCTGAGGAGATGCCCTGGCCTGTGATAGACAGTTAACTGGATTCCCATTTTCCCAGTGGTTAGGTGAGTATGGACCTGTCTGCTATTCTTGAGGCTGAGTGCGATTCAAAGACTAAAGGCACCACATTCTGCTCTTGGTTGCACCACTGTATAAATGTGGAGTAACTCCAATGAGTTCAGTGGAGTTACTCCAGATTTAGGGCCAGCTTCTGAGACCTTTACTCACACTGAGTAGTACTTTACTCTTTGTCCATTCATTGTAAGAGGGCTGCTTGCAGAATAAAGTCTTACTCAATGTAAGTGTGGCAAAATTGTTGTAACGAAGTTCAGAATTTATCCCCATAACTGATTTTAATTTCTCTCCCAAGAAAATAGGTGAGGTGTCTGCTGCATTGAAACTGTATTTATTAACTCATAATTTCTCCCTTCCTTGGTTCAGCTGAATTTGAAACCCTGTTGCTAATAAAGGAAGAATACACAGCCACAACTGAAAAAAACAATTGTTGTGTACAGCCCTATTACTGGGAAAGTCTCAGCTGCATGCATGTATTAAAGTAACAAAGGGAAAGGTAGGTTTGTCAGATCAAAGATTAATGGTTTATCTCCAGCCGTTTAATGCTACTGCAAATACACACAAGCACCTGAGGATAGAGGTGTATAATTAACGACTCTTTAGGCAGTTAGACATTATCTGTATTTATCTAATCAGACACAGGTCTCTCTGCTTTCCTGGAAGTGGCTTTAAAAGCTACCGTGACGCATGCTTGCTTTCAAACACTGGACTTCATTTCTCAAAGGCATTGCTTCAGCAAGAGCAAAATGTGGAAACGGCTTAAATGTTTGAGTATTTTTATCCCAAACCCCTCACTGCACATAGTGTAGGAGGCCATAGCTTATTTCAAGGAAAGTCCAGTGCCTTGAGCAGCCTACAGTTAGCTCTGGAGATTTCTGGACACCTTTAGTGAGTGGTCCTTAACACGACCACACCCCTACTCCCTCACCCAGCCTTCTATTTCCCAACTCTCACATGGACTCGCTGTTCAAACTGATGCAACCCGAGAGAATATCTCAAGGAGCAGAAAAAAATAATCGTGTCCAGATTCTCTCCGAGTTTCTCTAATGCCTAGAGGATGCAGGATATCAGGAAGCAGCCTTCATAGCAGATGTAGGAGCCAATCCCAGCCGTGGAAGATTGTTCTGAAGTAAATGTTGTATGAGAAATGCTTTTTGTTTTTAATGGGCGGTTCCTCGAGGGAAAGTCTTGTAACTGGGTTGGGAGGAGCACTCTTTGATTTTTTTTTTTTTGCTGTGTGACCGTCCTTGTCAGATCTGCGCTCTAGCTAAGCTCTGAGTTCTCTCCTCTGTAAAACAGGGACAGTGATGTTCTGGGGGGGCCTTGGCAGTGTTTGCAAAACACTTTAAAATGACTAGATGACAGGTGCTACATATGCCGTAGGCCAAAATGTTTTCAGGGTGTAGATTGGCTTCGGGGGAGCTGTTTCAGTTTACACCACTAGAGAATTTGACCCGAGTATGTATTTACTTGAGCCCTGTTCATGTTCTGAGTGCAGATTCTGTGACTGAATAACCACATCCGTGCTCTCAATGTTATCGACTGGATCAGCCTTTCTGTCCCTCCTGCAGCCAGGTGCTATCATCAGGCAGGGACGGAAACAAACATTACAAAAGCAAACTAGCCCCACCTGAGCTGCTTCGAGTGGCAGAGGCCTTCCTTCTTCCCAAACGCTGGCAAGCTCTGTGGATGGACCCTGGCCAACGTCAGCAGCAACTGTCTGACTTCCGGGATGGAGTCCTGTTTTGCTGAGCGAACGCCAGCTGAGGAACTGGCCTTGGCTTTGTAGCTGTGGCAAGGCTCCAGATCTCCCTGTTGGAGGGACATGGTGGTTGCCCCGGTGTTTGTCTTGCTCTTTGCTTTCAAGCTTAACAAAAAATCCTTTTCTCTAGAGAAATTCAATTTCTATTTAGGTCACGATTCCACAAACTGTTCCAGTCCAGCAAAGTACATCAGCTCCAGCTTAACTTTAAGCATATGTTGAATTCCTGTTGCCTTTAATGTGACTTCAGCACATGCTTAAAATTAATCTGGTGCTGCTCTGCTTTGCTGAATAGAGGTGGACTTAAACATTTATGTCAGTGTTTGCTGAACTGGGGTGTTAGGACTGTAATCATCTAAGCATCTTAAGCTGATGGGAGAGGGTTTAGGGGTGGTGCAATTAGATATAGGTTAGTTAAATGAAATTTACATACACTAGACCACTTTTTATTACAGTACCAGTCATAACAAGAGTTATCTGGACTTGTCCTCTCAGCCTATGGAAACCATGCACTGAGTGTGCCCAAGAAAAGTTCAGGACAGCAACTTCCAGACTAGTTAGCGGGACGGCTCAGTTTGGTGCACCCCGCAAGCTGGGATTTACAGACCATGAGGGTCCTAGTTTGAGTGCTGGTCCTGGTTACACGGGGCTGTCCGTGCAGGTGGACTCAGCTTGGTACTGTTGTTTTCCGCAGAAGTGTAATGCTGCTCTGCTTCCCCACGGTTACTTGGTTCTCCCATGCTGTCTGTCTGTTACATGCGCTAGTTGCATTTTGTCTTAAACTGGATTGTAAATTCTTTGGGTCTGGACCTATACCTCACTCTATGTTTTGTGCAGTCCCCAGCACAAAGGACCCTTGATCCTGATCCGGGTACCTGGCACTACTGTGATACAAAGAACTGAGATGATTAATGGGCGTTGCTATGGGAAATCAGGGTCGTTTTGCTCTTGGTGAATTTGTTGTACATACAAACCATACAAAGCTCTATAATTTCCATTCTCAGGAGCCAGCATTGATTTTGTTTTCAGTTCACTTGCATTCATGCCCTCCCCACCCCCAGCGGTGTCCCTTTCAGCCTGAAAACTCCCACGTCACTGCCACCTGAAATCACTAAATGTCCCATGGTTCCCATCCCAGCCTAGACACCCAAAAAGAGGGGAGAGCAAGGCAGGGGGGCTGTGCCAGGAGTTTTCCCAGCCATGGTGACTAGGGCATAGTGGGAGATGCTGCATGTATTTAATTGGCAATGCAGAGGCAAGAGGAAAGATGCTAGAGAGAGACAAGGAGACAGAGAGAGTTTGGGGACTCTAGAGTCAGAAGCTAAATCCATCTTCATCCGTTATATTCCTGACATAATAGTTTAATCAAATCAATTTGCTGGTAACTCAGAGACTCAGTGTTGCCAACTCTCATGATCTCATTGTCAGTAAGTGAGGTATTTTCCCGATGCACCAGCTCCTGGAGTCATGTTAGCTTGTAAGTCTGTCATCTTTCATTTACGTTTCTAGCCTTCATGGTTGTGGAGAGAAGCATGAAGATGTGACTCAGGCACATCCCAAAGGAACAGAACCCAAAATATATTGTTTAACTCTCATGATTTTTTTAAAGCCAATTTTCTGATTTTTTTGGGGGTGAATGAGGGGGACCTGTGATTTTTTTTTGGAATGCTTGCAGCTGGCAATATTGAATACTACAGAGGACCTGGCTCAGATTCTAGGCTTGTAGCATGATGCTGGCGTGGCGTCCAGTTTGGTATGAGATGTTTCGCGTGCCCCTGGCTGTTCCTCCCTGAATTGTGATAGAGGTTTGAAAAAACAAACCAAGAGGGAACAAAACATGTTCTGAATCTCAAGGCCGACACGGCTGCAACATCCTGTTCTGTTGACTTTGTGTCACTCCAGTTCACAGGAGCTGGGGGTCTGCTGTGGATTGAATTTTATCTGCATGACATTAATGCCGATGACAGGTGACGACCACTTCATGCAAGTCTGTGTTGCTTTTTTCAGGAGCCAGGCCTAAGAGAATCCAAAGGAACAGCATGGACAACTTAGACCTCTTGAAGTTCCCCTCCGGAAAGGTAAGCAGAACTTTCTGTGAGAGGAGGCAGGGAGGGAGGGCAACCAGATTCCCAGTGGCTGGCCTAGGAGATTAAATATAATCAGGACTTTGTAATGACTTGTTGACTGGCTTCATTTGCAGGGACATACGTAATTAATAGATATCACTAGAGGCCCTGGGGTTAACCAAAGAGGGTTTTGAGGTCTAGCAAAAAAGGTACTTAACAGTTGAATGCTGAAGAACCAGCCCCTATCCTTTTTGACAGACAGACCTTCCTGGAGAGGAATACAGTTAGCATTTAACCCCCTTAGCTCTCGGTAGCCAATCTCATCCCTGGGGCTGGGCTTTGTTCAGAGTGAATGTGGAATGAGAGGTCACATACATGAGCCTTCACATTACCACAGGGGTTTGCTCTGTTAGCACACCGAAGCTTTCCTACCCATGGCTTCTCCATAGGAAATGTCGGGTCCAGGCGTGTTTCTTCTCCGCTTTGTCTCTCGCGAGCATAGGCTCATGTCTGAGCCAGCCGGGAGACACTGAACCCTCCGGCTTTTGGGACACGTTTAATGTTCCCATGAAACCTTTCCCAGGTCACTGAATTTCTTTTCGGGATCCTGTTGGCAATTATCATTTTTGTGATGGGATCTGGCCATTGCCTTCTTCCCGAGGAGATTTCCCAGTCAGTTCACTCTGTCTTGATTTGAATGCAATCTTTAGTAATAATTTACCATCTCTATAGCCCTTTCCATCCATAGATCTCAGGTGTGTCAGGTTTATCACCCCCCTCCTCTTTACAGATGGGGAAATTGAGGCACAGAGTGGGGAAGTGGCTCACCGAAGATTGTAGAGAGAGTCACAAGTCGGACAAGGGCTAGCAACCAGGGACCTGATTTTCAAAGATACTTAGGCAACTAAAGATGAGTCGGAAGCTTAGTGGAATTTACAAAAGTGCCTGAGTTCCACTGTCTTTGAATGGAAATCAGGTACCTAACCTGCTTAGGGGCGTTTGTAAATTCCACTTGGCGTCCATCTGCATCTTTAGGCACCTTTTGTAAATCTGGCCCCGGACTTCTCGGCTCCCAGTGCTATGCGCCGTCCCTACGCTCTCGCTGCCCCTCTCATTCCCATAGACGGTGACCACGACACATCGTGCTGTGTATCTGGACTGGCCCTACTTGTGCCAGCCTCTCCAGGGGCAGAATCCAGCCTGCGGTTCTGGCTCAGGAGCTGTGATGTTCACACCGGCAATGGCACTTGAGGTCAGAGGCGTTTGAATGAGCATCTGAATGCTAGCTAGTGTTGAGAACTGGATGGCCCTGGGGACTCTCGCAGGCCACGTCTCACTGATGTGCGCTTTGCTCTGTGCTTCCTGCCCTTCAGTGTAATAACCGAGTCCTCAAGCAGGATTATGAGCTTCCAGGGATCCCACTGCAAGGCTGGAGTAAATGGGAGCTGTCAGCACACAGCAGCCGAGACGTCAGAGCTGAGTTCTGCCATTCTCCTTTAAGTGGCCCTCTGGGGGAGTGAGTATTTTGGTCTTTTCCTGGCAGCGTAGTCAGATGTGCTTTTCCTACTGCTCTCCAGCCCACTTGGAGGGAATGTGATTATAGCCCAGGAGCAGGGGTATCTGCCCTGAGCTGATTAAAGCTCACGTCTCTGTCTCATCTCTTCAGTCTCTCCAGCCCTATTTCCACCCCATCTCCTAATTCCGTCCCTGCCCTGATCCATCGATCATTTTCATAGACTCATAGATTTAAAGGCCAGAAGAGATCATTAGGCCTAGTTTGATCTCCAGTATAACACAGGCCTTAAATTCCACCCAGTTACCCCTGTATTGAGCCCAGTACCTTGTTTGACTGAAGCATATCTTCTAGAAAGGCATCCAGTCTTGATCTAAAGATATTGTGGACAGAGAATCCACCACTTCCCTTGCAAGTTTGTTTCACTAGTTAATGACCCTCACTGTTACAAATTTGTGCGGTGCATCTGATTTGTAGGTATCTGGTTTTAACTTCCAGCTATTGGATCTTGTTGGATGGAGGGTGGAAAAAATAAAGGATTTTTTAAAGGGTTTTTTAAATGTAAATTGAATGCAGGTTTATTTTTTAAAAACAAACCTATTTAAAATTAAATATGAAATTGAGAATCTGTATTAAGGCTGAAACTTATTATAATCTATTAAAATCATTTAAATTAAATACCAAAAAAATGCTAAGCAGGGCATGTTTGCTGAAGTGTTTTAAAGGAAGTCGCACTCCTGAACTGATGGAAGTCACTGGGTCAGTGCCTGGAACCAGAGTTCATGGAAGGGCTTGACCAGCTTTTGAGAGCAGTAGCCTCTTCTATGGGTACTAAGGGAATATATTCTCAATTCAGCTAGCTCAGTTCAGTGACCAGTTCAGTCACAGTTAAGAAACTGATTGAGAATTGAAAAACCAGGATAGCTTGTTTTCCTCTTCCAATCTATAAATAAAAACTAGGTGTGTGAGGGTGAGATCTACTAGTTATAAAATCCTTGAGGGATGTGATGACCAGATACAAGCTGTTCAGTTCATTAACTACAGATAATACTTCCGTTGTTTAATACATCATTTAGCTTTTAATGTAAAAGATGTTTTAATAAACTTTTTTTGTTATGTATCCAGCACATTCAAGGTGCTTTTATTTAAGAGAAATGCTCCTTTTGTGCATTTTAATTGAATTTGAATTACCATCCAAATAGAGTTTGACACAAATCATAAGTGAATAAATTAGTCATCATGTAGTAAATTAGAAATGCATCATTAACCATATTCTAATATAAAAATGTAAAAATTAAGAATTTGAATAAATTAAGTAAATTGTGTAAGTTACACTACATAATTGCTTAAATCAATGTGTATAGATACAGTGTATCCATCTGGTTAGCAAAAAGAAATACCAAAATTTAGTTCAAGGGCTATACTTAGTTGCAAATCAACATGTTGTAGTGGTTACCAACTAATGAGAATCAACCTTTCTTTAGGAAAATAATGAAAAAGTAGAAATGCAAAGCATGATTAAAATCAATTATTTAAATTGAGGTTTCCTGCTTGCTGAGTTAAATCATCATTAAAATCAGCTGATTTAAATCAATCCACCCTGCTTGTTATCTTTCTCTGCCAGCTTAAAGATCCTTTTAGTGTGTAGTGTTTTCTCTCTGTTAAGCTACTTGTACACTGTAATCAAATCACCTCTCCATGTTCTTTTCTGATAAACGAAGCAGATTGAGCTCTAAGAGTGGAGAAGAAGACGCTGTTTCTGTCACTGCGTCAATGATTTAGGCCAAGTTTTTTGTGCAGGATTGTTTGTGCTTTTGCTACAAATGGGTGATATCCTTGAAAGTGCCAGGTCCCAAATGTTACTGAGCCCACATGAATGTTTTGCAATATTGTTCACGCAGGGAATCAGGCCCCTTTGGGGAAGGGGAATTGACTGACCAGAGCAGTCTTTGAAAAGCAGTTATAGAGGTATGATGGGCAGGAAAAGAGAGGGCAACTAGGGAACCTCTCTGATGTGGTGGTTACCTCCAATCTCATAGACTCATAGACTCATAGGTCAGAAGGGACCAATATGATCATCTAGTCTGACCTCCCGCACAAGGCAGGCCACAAAACCCTACCCATACACGTTTATAACAACCCCGAACCCATGACTGAGTTATTGAAATCCTCAAAAGTGAGATTTGAAGACCTCAAGCTGCAGGGAATCCACCAGCAAGCGACAATCACATCTTAATACATTGTCCTGGAGTTGCAATCAGGCCTGTAGGATGGTTATCTTTGTGCCTGGTAAATATCATAAATGATTGGTGTAGATTTATACACACACTGTCTAAAATATCCCTCCCTCTCTAAAGAGAACAACAGTTTCCCCCTCTTCCATCCTGGACTCTTCAAGAATGATGATGTATTCCCCAGAAATGCTAGCGACGAGCTGGACTAATTTTGTTTCTTTTGAATGATACATCCTCTCCAGTAATGTCTATTATCCACTACTAAAAGGTGAATCAGTCACATAACTTTTTATGTCTAACCCTCCATGGCACCATCATAAATGTGCGATTGTGGTTTCTAAACTCAAGGTTAATTTTTTACAGATTCTGGGTGTAACCTGCAATCACCACATCAAGCCTCAGCTGAATGATTTGTTCAATGACTATTTCTTGTCTTCCCAAGGAGCAGAATGGGGATAGCCACCACATGGGAGACCTGAAGATCACAGGAAAGGACTTCTTGTCTCTGCCTGTGAGATCCAAAAAATACCAGGAGAACCAGTCCGGTTCAGAGAGGAAATCCCAGGAGTCCAATACGTCACCACTGGACGCCAGTGATGTCCGAGTCCAGCTGTCTCAATCGGTAGGAAGATGGTTTTCTTTTTCAACAGAGCTCTTTGAGCTTTTTTATAAAATGGCCGTTCTTGTCACATTTGTAACCTAACTAGGCAGGAGTTGCCCAGTGGATAGAGCACTGGATTGAGGCTCCAGAGACCTGGTTTTTTTCCTAGCTTTCCATTGGCCTGATGTGTGACTTTGGGCAAGTCAATTCACCACTCCCTACCTCAGTTTTCCCATCTTTAAAATAGGGATAACGATACTGACTTCCCTTTGTGAAGATCGCCTTCTAAGATCTACTGATAAAAAGTACTATGTAAGAGCTATAGATTATTTTTTATTGATTATTATTATTATTATTATTATTATATGAAAGAGCCTATTGGTGGCTTTCCGTTTGCTGATTTTACTACAGAGGGGACGTGAGTTTGAATGTGAACTTCTCCTGAGTGTGGGGGTGTTAGCATGTGAGGCCAACGTTTCCAGCAATTTTGGCTGCTTTACTTTGCAGGCATCGAACTTGATGCACCTCAGGTTGCCTGCTACTTAGGGGCAGGAGAAGGGGGGAGGGTGCCCAGCACTTTCTGAGACTCAGACCCTTTTTAGGTGTCCCCAGTTGAGCATCCAAAATCATGAGTCACTTTTGGAAACACTTGGCCCAGGTTTTGTTCAGCACCCGCCCCTGGGCTCACATGATGCTCTCTGAGGCCCCAGAGCTCCGGGTAGGCCCTTGGAAATAGCTGAGTGTCATTGAGTGCTTCTTCAGTGAGAATAAAAAAGTGTAGGCTGGCACCTTCTGTCTGAGGGCGAGCCAGTGTGTTTATGCCCACACTCAGCAAAGGAGCTCTGTTGTGGGTTTAGACAAGTTGGCCCCAGCTGTGTTGAATTAATGGCTGTGATGGTGTCATCCGTCAGTCACAGCATCTGGTGTCAGAAGTGGAGTTGCTCTGACTTATGTGGTTGTTCCCTGAATGGCCGAGAGTTTCAGTATGGGAAGCTGTTGGTGTCTTTTTCTATATATATTGTCATCCCGTACAATCAAGCTGTTTGGCGCACAGTTATTTTCCATTGTGCTGATGGTTCTGGTTTCCATTCTGAGGTGCAGCTTGTGTTACGCTGAGAAGGCTTTCTTCAGCAGTATTGGGTGTGTATTCAGCACTGCAGACAGGAGTCACCCCCCACAAGCAGGTTTCTCCGTTGTGGGCAAAGTGGCTTTGAAATGTTTTCACTTAGTGATCATGAATGAAGAGGCCTGATTCAAACAAGAACTAGATCAGTTCCTGGAGGACAGGCCCATCAGTGGCTGCTAGCCAAGATCGTCAGGGACACAGCCCCATGCTCCGCAGGTTCCTAAGCCTCTGGCTTCCAGCAGCTCATGCAATAATTGCCCTTTTCTGTTCATTCCTTCTGAAGTGTCTGGCATCAGCCGCTGTCGGAAGACAGGGTCCTCGGCTAGATGGACCATTGGTCTGACCCAGGATGGCCATATTTATGTTTTTATCATGTTCCTGATTCCCGAGGTGGCTGTTCTGTAAACCGTGTGAGGGTTATAAGTTAAACAATCAAATGGACGCTGTTTAAGCAGTGCCGGCACTACTGGAGTGTTCTGTTCTCATGCATTAGCATAATGCTGCAATGGTTGGCTTACAAAATCCTGTGGGGAAGGAGGATGTTTGAAACCAAACAGAGAAAAAACAAACCAGCAAAGGACCTATTTTACTAGCATGAAAAATACTAACAACAATAATGGGAAACAAAAAACCTTTTGTGTGTGCTAGAAATGAATCTAAGCTGCAGAGTTTAGATGTAGACTCAAAACTTCCCTAGGGTTTAAACTGATCTCTGCTGTTGTGTTTGGGTTCATTAGATTGCAGTCTACTGGTCAGATCACAGGACTGGGAGCCACAGACTGCCCTACCCTACATAGGATTTGTTCCCTTTAGGAGAACTCTCTGAGCTGACATCCCATGTGAGCCGACTAGGAAGAGCACTTCCCTCTGTTTATTTGTGCAAAGCTGGACACTAGCAAGGAAAACAAAGCGCAGCAAGCCAAGAAGGAGGCGGTGGCATGGGGCTGCAGAAGGAACACACAGACAGAGAGAAAACATTTCTGCCAGAAATAGCCTTGTATTTTTAACACAACCATACAGCCAGAAACCAAACAAAAGCCCAGCTCCAGCCAGCGGGCAGCCAAACAGCATGCCCCAGGAGCACAATGGCGTGTGGTAGATAAGCCCCCAGCGAGCGTCACTGGCTGACAATGACTGTGTGGAAGTCTCGATGTAGAAAGACGCACCTGGCTGTGAGCGATGTCTGGGAGGTGAGGGTGGGGGGAGGGAAATGGGGTTGGCAGTTTGGGAGCTGCGTGGAGGCTGAGATCCAGATCTGAACCAGGACTTGTGACCATGTTGGTTTCCCCCTCCCCAAATGCACCCACCTGCACACACTCACTGGCCAGCCAGGAGTAGCAACCCTCTCACACACGCACGCTTGTGCCTGCCTGTGCTGTGTGTGTTGCCATGTTGCCACAGGGAACCTGGCACTTTGCAGACCAAAAAGACAAGTCACTAGCCTGAGGCCTTTCCAATCCTGCAGACGGGGGTCACTCTGCTCAGGAGTAAGGGTTCATCAGCATTTTGAACCAGACCAAAATGGTGCTTCCAAAAGAGGAGTGTCCACTGCAGGGTTTATACCAAACGAATTAGTCCAGCATTGCTATTTTGGTTTATTTCCAAGTGTAGACAAGCCCTTCATGGTTATTGGATCATGCCCTAAATTCTATGGCTAGAAGGGATCATGATGATCATCTAGGCTGACACGTGTGCAAGCTCCTAAGGTTCTACCATAGAAATGTGCAAGCAGATAAAGGAATTACTGTTCCCCGCATCATTAGGGAAATCAGCCAGTGCCCTGCTGGAGATCATCTAGTGGCCTTTTCTCTCCTGGGCAGTGGTGGTGAAGATTTTACCTAGCTATTGGCAACCCAGTGCTGGTGCTAGCTGCACTCCCAAGGCAAAAGCCCTTCTGCATCTTCTCTGACCTTGCAAAGAATGGGACATGGTGCCACACAGCCAGCCCTGAATTTTCGGGCTATGGTTTTTCTTCTGTGTCTGTTTGTCTGTGATATGGGCAGAGGCCTAGGGTTCTTCTGATCTGTTCTGCACACTGGGGCCGCCGTGTGGCGTGAGCCTAAAGTGCCTCACAGAGCCACAGTGTGTGAGAGACAGCGGCAGCAAACATGGCCCTTTTGACTCAGCCCAATTAAGAATGGATCAGATTACTCAGGAGTGCCCAGGGCTGAAAGCTGAGGCTGACCACCTGGCTTGTATTTTAAAGGGTGTCACTTATTCGGTGGCTGATGACCCACTTCCACGTAAGCGCTAGCAAGAAGGATTTGTTTTCAAGCAATAGCCATGCCAAAGGTTATGCACTGGTACAAATGCATGCCTTGGGGCCAGGAATAAGTCAGTGTGGTCTCGTGTGCCTGTTCTAGCTGGGTCTTCTCTTTACACCGAGCTCGGGCCCCTGTTTTTTTATGTCTGCCTTTTCTTTCTTGGAAATGTAGGTGTTTGCCATGAAGGATGGTAGTGTATAGGAGAATGGCAGAGTTTCCAATATTCATTTGCAGTGGGGTATTGGTGAACCCTCCCCCCAGCTTTCCAGTAGAGGATGCTGTATCCCCTCCCTAGGTTTGCCCTCTCTTCAGACACAAAAAACGAAATGCAGTATTTTTATTTGCCTTTTTGTAAGATGGAGACGTCCTTGTGGTGATGGCTCCATAGAAGATAACTGCGGATAGTCTGATGCGCTCATCAGTAATCAGAGTTTGTGTTAATGCAACACACCCATCAATATGTATAAATACATGTAATAGGGTGCATGTGTGTGTAGAAGGGTATATGTGTGAAAGACACACACTCACACCGTGCCAGATTGGACCCAGGCACCCCGCTGTGATACTTCGGGGGCAGAGTTCTTCATGCATACGTACACACAAGCTGAAAAAGGATGCATCGCTCCAGACTGCATGTGTATGTCATGGCCACCCTATTTCAGATCATTCAGGGCAACTTCTGACCCCAGTCACTTCTCTAAAAAGACTAGGCATCTCCCGTCCTCTCTTTTGGTTTCCTTCTGCCTAAGCCCGATGCTGCAGTGCCTCCACTGGTTTTATGGGAGCATGGGTGGGGCTTATAAAGCATCATTCTCATTTACATGATCCTTTTTTAACTCAGATCTAGCAAATCCCGCCCTGGATGCTAGCATGATGAGGTAAAATGATGTGTCCGCTGGGTCAAAGAACAACACTGCCGAGCCAGCTCCCTGAAAGCTGCCGTTGGCTGCACTTTTTAGATGAGAATCCACAAAGTGTTCCCTTCAGTGAAGACAGTTGCTTAAAGCCTCTAGCTGGTGAAATCTACCAGTAAAGGACAGTGCCCAGAAGGACACCAACTAAGAGACGTTTTCTTTGCTCAGAATCTAATGGTGTCTGACCCGGTGCATCCACAGAGCGCTTTCTCTCTGTTTAATGTGATGTTAAAGGACTTTGATACTCCATGAAACTTCCAACCATCTACGGCTCCATCGTAAATTCGTTCCCCCTCCTCTCTCATTGCGTGTTTTTTCGTAAGTCTCCTGCCGTTGGCATGTTCGTTCCCAACGCTACTTTACTTTGCATCGCTACAGATGGGGTTTTCCAAAGCTTTTAAAAATGGCCTAGGGGCACCAGTCCTATTCCTGGTCATTTGAGGTTTGTGCTCCAAACTCACCTAGGAGCTGCTGGAATCTCACCCTGTAAAGCACCTTCTTTCCAAGCGTCTCAAAGCACTTGATTGTAGTTGTGATGCTGGCAGACCAGGGCATGCCAGAGTACATTCAGTCCCATTCACCTGTGTATTAGTATAGAGCAAAGTGATGGTTGAAGGGGGAAGAGTGCATTTGGTGTTTAGACTTCATAAAACTCATGAGCCGTTACTTCCATTGTTTTCTCTTCTCTGTATTCTCTTACGATGCAGCAGCAAACATTGACATTGTGTATAACCCTGTAACTCAACAGCTTGTCAAAGAAGGCTTGTGGAATGCTAATGAAGGGTTTTATCAGAAAAAAGTGTTTATTTCAATGCAAGTGGCCCCTGTGTGTGATGACTGGAGGCCATTGTGTGTGTGCATTCCTCACTCAGCATCAGCAAAGGAAAAACTCTGTGGGCAGAGACAGTCAGCTCATTTTCTGTCAGAAGAAGTTATAAATATGGATTCAAGGAAAGATCCTTCATGTTTGGGCTGTTTGGACTCTTAGAGGGAAGTGCACCGATGCAAAGCACAAGAACTAGGAGCAATGGTCTCAAGTTGAATTGGGGGAGGTCTAGGTTGGATATTAGCAAAAACTTTCACTAGGCAGGTGGTGAAGCACTGGAATGGGTTACCTAGGGAGGTGGTGGAATCTCCATCCTTAGAGGTTTTTAAGGCCCGGTTTGACAAAGCCCTGGCTGGGATGATTTAGTTGGGATTGGTCCTGGTTTCAGCAGGGGGTTGGATTAGATTAGATTACCTCTGGAGGTCCCTTCCAACCTTATGATCAATTCTATGAAAGCGGACATCCCCAGAGACAATCTGGGTACCCTGAAAGACTTTTCGGAAACTGGCAGTTTATTACATCACTGCCACTAGCTGGAATTACAAACTGAGTCACCTGTACATATTTTTAATCTGCTTTAACCTCTCAATAACTCTAATTTTTTCTTCTTAGCTCATAAATCTTTAGTTAGTTTACTAAAGAATTGGCTACCAGCATTGTCTTTGGTGTAGGCTCTAGGGTACCAATTGATCTGGGATAAGTGGCTGAGCACTTGGGACTGGGAGCAACCTGATGCACTGTGATTTGGGGTTAAATGACCTTTTCTCACAGAGTCCAGTTTGTCTGGGTGACAAGATAGGCTGGAGAATGTAAGGGGACTGCCTGTGACTCCATGCAAAGATTCATGGACTGATCCAGGAGTTCACATTTGTCACTGGGTTGGTGAAATTTAATTGTAGAGCACACCACCGGCTTGGGGTGTTTCCCCTGTATTTTTGAAAATCTGCCCTGAGGTAGGAACTCTCAGTTGTGAGCCATTCCACACAACAGTAATGGACAGAGCCTCACCAGGCTTCCACAAGAGGGGAATATCCCCGTTTTACAGAAAGGGCCACCCTTCCCTCCCTGACTAAAGGCTGGCAAACTACAGAAAAGGTTCGGTTTGTTCAAGGTTTCGTGTGAAGATCCAGGTTGATTCGTACTTTAATCGATATGGCTCGCCAGTTCCCTCCGACAGGCTGGGAAGTGTCATGTGAAAAAAGGCTCTGAGGAAAGGAGGGTGTCGGTTTGAAAGGTCACTTTTAAAATGGATGCATGGTTATTTTAGAGGAGCACAAACTGGACTCCAAAACTGTCACACACAGGTGTTGTTCCCCTCCTTCCTTTTATTTTGAACTGGGCAAATGAACTGAGGAGCAAACTGGTGGCTTCTAATTCCCAACCAAAACAGATGGGTGCATGGACTGGGGACTCGCTGGCTAACATTCTCATTCAACAAAGCTCATAAAGCCTGGGTTTCAGTTTAAGCCTGTGAGTAGTTCTGTCGAAGTCAATGGGATGGTTCACGTTGCCGTGCTTGCTAAGTGCTGTGCTGCGTCAGGGCCCAAGTGCCCATCTGATGAGAATGAAAACAGCCACTGAACAAACCCAGGGTTAACAGCGGAAATTCTGCCATCTCCATCACAGCCCAAGGGCAGCAGCTCCTTGGGAATGTTCCTGTGCATGTGAACCCTTCTTTTGCATGCCGTATCCACCTGGGAGGTGACTGGAGAGCCCCCTGTCCCGTTAGAATTACTCTCCTCTTGGTTCTATTGGCAAAGACCATTTATAGGCACAAGACAGAGGAACCTGGCTTTGATTGGAATGAAGACTTGCAGAGACAGGCCAGTGATGTGTTTAGACACTAAACAGTTTTTGTGCACGCTGTATCTCTAAACATTCCCCCTGACAAATGGTTTTACTAGACTTATTTTTATTCTTATTGCGAGCTGTAGCTGTAAAAAGAATGGAAAATCTTGCAGATTCCCCCTGTAGGGCAGGATGCGGGGGGGACTTGTCTTATTTGGAGTGGGCAAGTACTTTGGCAAGTGGTTTTATGATCACAGAAACAGTGCGCTGAGCTGATGTATCAGCCACGTGTACCGTTGGATTAGAAGGCCGTCAAATCCTGACGTCACCAGCGAGGAAATGGCTCTGTGCCAATGGCAGGGGTGAGTGGAAGTCACCGTGGCTGCCAGTGCTAAGGTCTCGGTGGGAAAGACATTCCGCTATGGCTGTAAAACAGACAGGGCCCCCCTCTGCGTGGTAGTTCATCTGTGAGTGGAGAGAATTTCTGCTAGCTGCTGTGAGCGAGGGCCCCTCCAGATGACAGTCCTGGAATTTGCTCTGCCTGGGCTGGCATGTAAATGCCGCAGAGAAGCTGCAGCTCATAACGCACCCTGCAGCTCATTTCTTAAGCAACCAAGGCACTGGTGCACATGCACTCTGCTGGCTTCCTCCTCATTTCCCAACTGAGCTCAATGTCCCTGCCCTGAACTATACGGCTCTTCAGGGGTCAGCACTGGCTGTCCCAGAGAACACGTCACCATTGGCAGCCCTCCGAGATGCACAAAGAGGGTGCTGCAGGAGACGTTTCAGAGCCTCAGCTGTGAAGGACATAACATTCTCAAAGTGGGTCCTGGGCGCTCTTCATCACCGAAGGACAGGTGGCACATTCACCAGATCAAACGCAAGACCCATCTTTCGGGTTAGGTCTTTCCCCCAATAGCACCTTTCCTAGGAGCAGTCCCTAGCCTGGTGGCTGGGCAGTGCTCAATTGGAAATGAAAGAGGTGCCGGGGCTCAAGCAATGTTCTTGCTTTTATAACTGACATGGCATGCTCAGAGGTGAAGTGCTAAGCTCAGAGGTGCTTGGCAGGTCCTGGCACAAATTAAGCCCTGGGGTTGGCAGAGAAGAAGAAAGTAGGATCTCGTCTGCACAGGCCAGTTATACCAGCATATGCTAAGGTGTGAATTTCAGTGATATAGCTATACTGGTCTAAGTTCCCATGTAAGCACACCTGTTCTGCCATACGTGTCCACAAGGGAAATTACACTCGTCCAGCTACATCCGTTAACTCTACTGCAGTGACTCCACTAATATCACTGGTGAAACCTTCCTGTGCAGCCATGCCCTAAGAAACAGGAGGAGGAAAGGAAGAAGAAAAGACCAGTTAGAAGCATGGAGAGATGAGATGATGGGTTTGCTAAATTCGAACAGACCAACACCATGCTGCCTCCTGGGACTCTGCAGCGGCTGAAATAGCTGAACTTCCACCAGCTCTTGAAGCGCTTCACCGAATTGTTTCCTTCTGCAGAGGCCTCTGTGCTGCCAGGTCCCAGCAAGAAGCAAAGGAGCCTCATGACCACCAGAGAAACTGTCCCCAAGGCATTTGCTACCCAGAACCCACAAGCACTGGAAGTCACAACAGCCAGCCAGCCCTGGAGAGGTTCCTAGAGTCTCTTCAGAGACTCCGCTTTCTGAATTCGTTCCTTGCTTGCAGCAATCCCTTCCCTTCCGGCTACAAGGAAACGGTCAGAGCATCTTCCAGGCCCTGCGTGTGATCTCTTGTGCCCACGAGGGGCATTTTTGTTTTATTCTTTTCCCCAAGCCACGCGAGTGAAATGCATAAACGCCGCACAAGGCAGGGAGCCGTCTAGGTACCACTCGTGAGCTGTAGAGATGCAGCACAAACAGGTGAACGCTAGCTGGGCCTGGCTCAGGAGTGTAGCAGCCCAGAGCTTTCAGTCTCCAGCAACACGTGCAATATCTCTCCTGGAATCGCTCGCCAACAGGAGAGAGGAGGAGAGAGGCTGTAATGTTCAGTTCCTCAGTGAATCTCCGCTTGGAAGGACGTCATTCGGTGGGAGCAAAAAGTAGCCTCCCAAGGAGAGAGGCTCTCATCTGTTCTGCCGGCCCACATATTGATTCCCTGGGAGTAAACCAGCAGAACAGCACGGGGTGACAGAGCTGAGTGGCTTCCATGAATGTTAGCGGGGGTCAGGCAATGAAATTCCTTCAGCAAAAAGCCCCATTCCCCTCACTGGTGATAACGTCCTGCCCATGTAGGATTTGCTTGGGTGAAGTGTGCATGTGAGAGAGACTCCGAGCACCACAATGGCCGTTGGGCCTTTAATTGCTTCATTGCTGCTAAGCCTGTCCGGCGTTGGGCTTTACTGTAGGCCAGACGCTAGCACTGCCTTCTGCTGGGTGTGAGCAACTGGCGCTGTGCTGGCGTGGCTCCCCGGGGGCTGAATTCACACTGACACCACAATGCCAAAACAAAAGCAAACCTGAATTTGGAAACAAAGTCAGTGCTCCTGCACCAGCTATTATGGGTTCTTATCTGCCTGTAGATGCTGCAGTCAGACAGATGGATTGACGACATTGCCCAATGGATATTTCAGAGGTAAAATTGAAATCCATATTTCCCTGGCTTATAGACAGTCACAGGGACCTCCACCTCCCACTCCGCCCCATCATTCATCTCCTGCTCTGCTTTCCAACCCAAACCAAGTTCAGCTCACAAATGAGAGCGTCAGCTTGTGCTTGGGGAGACGGGAATACCGTGAAAGATTTTAAAACAAGGGACGTTATTTTCTGTGCATCAACTCTGGCTCCTGCAGTGGGTCAGGCATTGATCTTTCTCCACCTAGATTTGTGTTAAGCCATTTTCTGTCAATTGACAAAATATCTGAATTCACTGGCATTTGTTTTCCCTGCCCCATTCCAGCAAGGTGTTCAGTTACTGGCGTTTTGCAGCCATCACCCCTGTCTGTGCTTCTCTTCAGGTTGTCAACTCTCCAGCAAGCTCTTGGGCAGGTGTTGACGCTCAAGTGGGGCAAGACAATAAAAGAGGTATTATATTTGCCGGTTCTCATAAACTGTCACTTTAAAGAGAACAATAACAAAAAAGAAGGGTGAACTAAAACCAATCTCAGAGCAATAAAACTGCAAATGTTTGACTTCTCTTGAAATCTGGAACTCCTCACTTGTGTCTAATGTCTCTGTCCTGCCAGGGGGCATGCTGTGCACTCTCATGGAAAATCTTCCAGACTTTTTTATTTAATAAATTATACAGGCCAGGAGACTGTTTAAAAAAAAATTATAGGCCAGATTCTTATCTAGTGTAAATCAGCATAACTCCATTGAAGTCAGTGGAGCAACAGTAATTTACATCAGGTGAAGATCTGAACCGTAATTTTTTTGCTTGCACAAACGGCTTTTGCTCACGCCAGTGTGAGTTTTATGGGCACAACAGCTGCATGTGCATTTTGTCACTATGTCCACTTTTGCAAATCAGTTCCAAAATATATCTGGGTTGGGGGTGGGAGAAAGTTGACTGAAGTCATTGAAGATGAGCTAAATGCCTTTCTAATGATTTGATTTAATTATTGCCTTTCAGTCCATTCTGCATAATACTTTCCAGAAATTAATTACACCAGTAAATATATCTTTGGATTAGATTATTACATATGATAGAGAGAGTGCTTAAAAATAGTGAACTGTTTCCATGCTAATATGTCTATTAAATTAAAGGGCATATCTATAGCGATCCGTTATCAGCCCAATGGTCCATTTAGTCCACTATCCTGTCTCTGACATTGACCAGAACAGATGTGTCAGAGGAATATGCAAGATATTCCAGAGTGGACAATTATGGAGCGTTTGTTTAGTTTTGTCCTGAAGCATGGGGGTTCATATCTCTTGTTTTCTCCCATCTAATGCAGCTGTGGATTTTCTTGGTATCCATATAGTATAATCCTTTTCTGAACCCTACTAATGCCTTGATGTCAATATCTTGTGACTGTGAGTTCCACAAGTTGATTATGTGTTGATTTCTTTCTCTTGGTTTTAGAGTTACTGTCTTTCAGTTTTATTGCGTGTCGCCTTGCTCTTCTGTTCTGAGAGAGACCATACCACAGTGCCTGATTTAGTTTCTCTACACCATGTATTATTCTGTAGGGTCAGCCTCTGTCACATCCCCAAGCTTTTCATTCTCTCTTCATGGCTCTAACCCTTTCCAAACCTACCTCTGAACCCTCACTCTTTCTAAATCTTTTTATAGGCACTGGATGCCTAGAACTGACTATAATATTCCAACTGTGCGTGTGCCATTGGTTTACGTGATGGTATGTGGATATTTTCAACCCCATTCCTGATGCACCTTTCTATTTTGACCACAGTAGACATTTTCTCTGATCACATCATGACACCCAGATCTTTCTCCTGAGCGTAGCTACAGCTCGGTTAGAACCCAGTTCTCCTGACTCCCAGCCGTGTGCTTTATTCAGACCATCCTTCTTCCATGACAAACAGATGCAGGACACACCACTGAAGCGATGAATGAGACAGCAAAGCTCTTTGATTTCATACGGCTTGGCACTTGCATGGCTTGCTGTCCTTGTTCCCCGCGTGCCTGTTTACCATGCTGGTAAAGCACAGGCAGAGTCAGTTATCTATTTGCCAGGCAGTAATGGCACTCCCCAACTGCCATCCCTCAGCCTGGCTGGGACACAGAAAATGGTGTTTTGCGGTTTTCCTTGAGGCTCGTGAAGGGTAAATCCTTGATTAGGAGCTGCCTGGCAGAGACTGTTCCTTCCTTTTTCTCCATTCCAGTGGAAAAGAGGCCTCATCAGTGACCCCTTGACACAGTGATGAGAACAAATGTCTTTTGAAGGCTCTGGGTTGTAATTCTCAAGCAGAAGGGGATTATTTCTGGGCCCCAGCTCGTGTGCTGTCAGAGATACAGCAGCTTTGTGAAGTCAGTGGCTTAGCTGCACAGCTATTAGGCAGGAAGGAAAAGCATCAGATTTTGTGTAGTAGATTCGGACCCTGCCGCAGTCTGCGTTGGCCTTGTGCACTTTTCAAACGAAGCACACTTACTGCTGCACTCCTTCCAGTCTGTGTGACCCATTCCTTATGCAAACACCTCTTGAGAGAGCCAGCGGGTCGGTGCCGCTCAGCTGGTGGAATGCTCACCCCTGGCGCTGAGCGTTGTGGGTTCTAATCCTGCACTAAGACTCCATCCTGTCTCCAGTACGTGCACGGCGCTGTAGGGCTCAGAGATGCCCCAGGGAGAGTTTGATGAGTGAGCCCCAATGCAGAGATCCCACTCCTCCAGGGAAAGTTCAAGCTCCTTTGGGATGTTTTGTAGAGTAAGAGAGAGCCTCGGGTGTCATGGCCAGCATTCCCTCCATCAAAACCCAGTGCCAGATTCATCCCTGGTGTAAATGCACTGACATTGGGGAATGCCACCAAGCATGAATTTGTCCCTAGATTGTCACTATCTAAGGAGACATATGAACTATGACTGAGAGCACAACAGTTTTAGGAATGTCACCATCTAACCCATTCCTCTGTAGGTGGACCAGGTCTGTTACCTAACACCTTCCATCCCTCTGGCTTTTATGTGACCTTTGGACGAACAGCACGTTTTGGTCTAGTTGTCTGGAGCCGGTTTGTGGCAGAGAGGCTGGGAGGTATCCATTGTTCGTGGCATGCTTTAGAGCATGGACAGGAAAGAGGGCTTGGGGTGAAAGTGGTGAGGATTTGGCCCTAGGCGGGTACATGAATGAATAATTAAAAGATGCGTGAGACAAGAAGGGTTCTCAGACTTTGTGTCATGGCTGTAAGGAAATAGCCTTGAGGAAATAGCATGCGAGCCCCTGTGTTAATGTGAATGTCTGTTACCATATAGGAAGCCTAGTGGGGTTTGCTGAGTAGACAGACAGACAGAAACTCACTGCTGGAAAAAAGAGTGACGCCCTCCCCTTGTTCCAGTAGCTGCCTGCCAGTGCCTCATCTGAGCTGGGTCTGATAAACGTCGAATAAAAAACCTAAATAATGGGATTTTCTCAGCTCGGGGCCCTTCGCTTCCCCACGGATGGCCGCTCAGCCCTGCCTAGTGCTGACCCCCCCCATAACGGGAGCTGATGCTCTGGCGGGGCAGCTCCCCAGCACAGGATGCTCTCCGTGCGCTGTCCTCGGAGCGCTGCTCTCGCTGGCAGACGAGGCCATGTCTGGAAAAAGCTGTCTTGGAAAACCTCGTGTCAGTACTTCAGAAATAACACAGCAGCTGGCGGCACCCATGGACTAAAGGCAGGGTAGTGACTCTCGAGAGGTGGGACACCAAGGGCTGCAGGTGGAATGGCCAGCTCAAGGAGGCGTTACACATGATGGCTCTGATCACGCTAGCATGCTAAAAACAGCGGGGTAGCTGTGGCGGTGCGAGCAGCAGAAGGGGCTAGCTGGCCTGGGCACAATCCCTTGCAAGACTCTAGGCACCTGCTATGCCGTCCTGCCACTCTCACCGCCCCAGCCATGCGGCTGATTTTAGCACGCTAGCTTGCTCAGAGCTAGCGCGGGTCTGCCTCCTCGAGCCGCAAATTACACCTGCCGCTCGCCGTGTCGATCAGCGAAGGGCCCCAGCCAAACGCCTGGATCCAGCTCTCCGGTCCTGGGTCTCTGCATGTACGCTTCAGGGCTGCGGGAGGTAGAGGACTCGGGGGAGAGAAGGAAACTTGAGAGGACTTTCATTCCAAGATACTAGAGCAATGTGTCTGTGAATCACAGTGTGTCAAACTCAGAGGGGCGGGCCCTGCCCTGAGCCCTCCCAGAATGTGCCTGGAGGGGCCCTGTGTTGCTACAGGCATCCTGGCTTTCAGATGAGACAGAGAATGGTGATCCTGACTAGTTGGGAGCATGAAAGATGCCCTTTATGCCTAAGCTAGGGATGTGAGGTCCAGGGTCCCAGCTCAGTCCAAGTTTGGCATCCCTACATTTCGTTCTCCCTGCAGTTTGGATGGAGATAATCCTCTTCCCTTCCCGTCCCAAACTGCTGTGTCCAGTCACTGTGCAAGGCCGAAACAGCTGCCACCATTCACCCCAGGAGTGGCTGTTTTTCACTGATGGGGGAAGAGACTCCCCTGAATGCATACAATTTTGTCTGTTTTGTCTCTTTAGGCTGTAAGCTATTTAAGGCAGGGACCGTCTCTAACCACAGGGGAATCCTAGTCTCCTTGAAACCAATTGCAAAACTCCTGTTGACTTCAGTGGGGTGAGGATTTTCATTTTGTGTGTGTTTGTACAGCGCCTAGCACAGTGGGGCCCTGATCTTGGCAGAGGCCTTTAAGCATTACTGGAATGCAAATAAATAACAACAATAATGAAGGGCTTTGGTGTCCTTTGGGATGAAAGGTGTTTTTGTAAATGGATGATATGTGGTGTTATTAATGCTAGCGTGGGCAGGTGTATATGTGTATGTACACACCTCCACCTGATCCGTCCCACTGTTGCTATAGATGCTGCCAGATGGATTTGCAGATTTAAGCTACGTGCCCTGTGTCTTCTCAAGACACATTTTAAAATAATGCCTGTGAGAACGAGCATGTTTGCTAATAAAACCAAAACACAGCTAAACAGCACCATTTTGGGAAACAGAAGACACAAGCAGGCTTCTTCGCAGAGGTTTTCAAAGCAAATACGCAGCTGATTCCGATTTCAGATGCACAGAGCACTGTATGTGGAAAAGCTGCATCTGCTGTTTGAGGTGTATTGGTGAATTTCCTCCCTTAGATTAGGAGGAGCATATCCTCTGATTGCACAGCCCAAGGTGCACTGCTTACCCACACCTGTCTCATTATCCTTTCTCCTGTCTAACAGTGAATGAAATCGCTGCCCCAAGCAAATCTTCGACGGAGGAGGTTGTGTGGGCTAGTGGATAGAGTAGGCAAGTGGAAGCTCAGTGCTTGTGTGATAATCTTGGCTTTGCTATTAATTCATAGAGTCAGTTTGGGCAAGTCACTAAAGCTCGGTGGAGGCTCAGTGTGTAAAATGGTGATGGTGACACTTAACCTGCCTTGAGCGGGGCTTTGAAATCCATGGATGAAAGGTGCTTCATTAGTTGCCAAATATTACTGTTCCTGTTTATGAGCTGAGTAGATGCAATAACTGGTCTATTGTCTTCTCAACAAGAAGACTGAGATAGTCATGCACCAGAAATGTACCGGGCTCTATATTACAGACCTCGGCTACTTGACTTGTAATTTCAGGCTAGATTACAGTGTGTTTAAAAAAGAAAGTGTAAAGTCAGAATTAATTAGACTGTTGCACAAAGTAGCTACGTGTGAATGTGTTGGCAATAGCTTTAAGTAGCTGAGGTGTCACCAACACCTAAACCGAGCACTCACCCACCCACACGCAACCCACACATTCGCTCTCTTATGTAAAAATCATAATGTGATCGGTTATCAAATCAAAGTATTTTTATTTAATGTGTGCAATCCATGGGGCATGATCCATGCGAGTGAACAGGGTATCAACTCATTTATTTAGGGGGAAGTGGGGGGGGATGCTTGATTTCTGTTTGAAATCATAAAATTTGGTTATTTGGAATCCAACAGAGCCAGGTTTTAACAGCTGGGTATAAGGGGAATGAGTGGGTGAGTTCTCTAAGGGGAAGAAAATCTTTGGAAACAAGCCAAGTATTAAAATAATGTAATCCCCTGGGGAAAAAATGTGTGCGCATCTGTGTTCGTGTGTGTACACACCACACACACACTCATTCCCACATGCATAGTGCTAATTCTGAGAGCTGGTGTTTCCCAGCTAAGGGTGCAGGTGACCGTGAGTCTTTATCCTCTGGCCTTCCTGACATGCACATTGCCCACCGCTCCCCTCCGTCCAAAACACAGGTGCTAAAACAATCTCCCTCATCTGGCAAGCCATCCACATTGCCCTGGCAGAGGCTGGCTTCCCCTGCTCCAGCACATCAAGTTTAAACCGTATGCTTGTGTATCCAACCTGGCTCCTGACTGTATCATCCTTCGTGTGCTCCATTTCACCATGGGCACTTTCTCTGCCTTCACAGCCATCTTGTGCCTTTCCCCACCCTGCTTTTTCGCCAGAGGACGTGCTCCCAAGTGTGGCCTAGCCCACTGCTACCCATTCTTCATTCAAAGCCCTCCTTTAGCCCTGCGCCTTCCTCAATGCCTGGCGCCAACACTAACAGCCATGGGCCAGATACTCACAGTCTGGACTGGGGTCAAGCACGGCCACCTCATTCAAGTCACGGGATCTGACTTACACCAGCTGAGGATCTGGCTCGGGAAGCTGACCCGCGACGCCATGCATGCCCCCTAGACTCACCCTGGTGTCTTACTGCTGGGATCCTTGTCCTTTTTCACCCCATTGGCTCTAGACCCAGTTGCTGCAACATGTTTAAAATGGGATTGCAAGTTCTGCGGGCAGGGGCAGGAGCTTTTTGCCTGGCTCTGGTCCCACGCCGTGTGCGGCCATTGGCACGGGTGCACTTTACACGCTCTCTGCACTGGTGTAAACGGCTCTATCAGGTACAGGGCCATGGAGAATCAGGCCCTTTCTGTTTGGTCCTGAGCACCCGCATTGCCAATAGTGCCAGGCAGCAAAGCGATCCCCACTTCTCTGCTCTGCTCACCCCTTGGCAGGGGGCTCAGCGCTCTCCCCCATCTCCTTCCTTAGTGCGGTGGTACTGCCTGTGTGACCGCTGCAGGATTTGCATTGCGCTGTTGGAGGGGATCAGGAAGCTGAAGATGGGCCCTCTCCGACATATAAAGCGGCTCCCAGCATTAATTGTAACAACTAATGGGAGGGTTGGAGTGGGCAGGGGCAAAAGGGACCTTACCCAGTGTCTTCCCAAGAGCTGTGATGTCCCTGAGGCTGCCCTGCATTTGTGGAGTCTCTGTCAATCTATCCCAAAGAGGCTCTGGCCCCCCATGGCTAGCTCTTCCCTTCGCCGGGCGCTCGCTAACAGGGGGCCTTGTGTGACTACAATCGAGCTTCCCTGGTCACTGCTCCCAGCCAGTTTGCTGTAATTAGAATTTTGGGTGGCGATGTCCTTCCTCCAGGCTGCGTTGTCACCAAGTGACAGGGCCCGATGATGAGCAGGAAAGTGGATCCAGGTGCATTCCCGCACCTCCTGAACCACGTTTCGGTTCTGTTGTCCTCTCACGCTTCCTTTTTTATATTTGCTTTCTGGATGAAATCCACCCCTGTGTAGCCAACATGAAGCTTAGGCCCCACTTAACCCTCCCTGTGGATTATGGCTCAGGGCCTTTCTCAATTTAACCAAACTAATTTGCCAGTCCTTAGTGCAAACCCAATGACCCGTAAGCCTGCCTGAAATATACACAAACATGCCCAGTCGGTGGGAAGCATGGTGCTCTAATCAGCTCTGAACTTGGGGCTATAACTCACCCTCGCATTGCTGAGCTCAGACTTTGCTCAGTGACCCAGGAATGATTATATATGGCAGTTTTCCTTTAATAAGCAGAGAGGCTGAGGTTTTCAAGTCATTTAGGTGATTCTGAAACCAAATTCCTATTAAAATGATTGCCCTGGGGACTTTGTACAGCCAGGGTATATTTCCACTCTTCTTATACCCAAGTTGTTCATCTTTCCTTCTCTTCCATTGCTCTTCTCTGCATATTCTTTGCCTGGCTTGGTTTAATGATCTGTTCTCCATCACGTATATTTCATGTGCCTTTTCCCATCCTGTTGGCTGAAATGTAATGAACATTTTCTTTGTTGAAAAGAACCCCTTGGAAGATACCTGTTTAGAAAGGAAACATGGGGGGGGGCGGTTAAAGTCTTTTTTTTTTTTTTTGGTCTAATGCTTTTTTTTTAATGGAGCTGATAAATAATGAAAAACACCAGTTCAAGTCCATGTGAAATTTTCTCCTCATTGGCTGTCTTTTTATTATCTTTCTGGGAGGGTTTTATCTCCAATTTACAAGAAGCAGATGGTCCGATGTCAATTCCGAATTCCTGCTCTGGCACCAACAACCATGGGGGCCACGTCAGCAACGGGCAGGTGGGAGGGGTTTTTTTGCCTTGTATTTGATGACACACGTTGCCAGGTAGCAGCAGCTGCTTTGAGTTTTAGGGGCAGGCGAGCAAGAAACTTAGCGTGGGAGACATGTCACTTGCACTGAAAGTATCTTGGAGTTGGCACGCAGCTTGTGTGTCCGGAAAGTCAGTCCTGGCATCAAGTGCTGACAGGCACCTCCAGTGCCCTGCTGTTGCTGCTTCTGCCGGGAGGGAGACAAAAAAACTTGTCCCTGCCAAGCCAGTGTTCCAGAAAGGGAAGATTTCAGCAGACGTACCTCCTCCATCACTCAGCTGAGCTGAGCTGGGCCACCCATACTATTTTACTGAGAGTGCCATGGTTTGTTTGCCTAAGTACTTTCTCTAGTTTTCTGATTCATTACTGGCACAGTCACAAAAGGAAATAATTGGAGAAAGTCGTTCCAAGAAGGTGAATTTCTCTGTGGATGGGTTGCAGGGAAAGCCCTGCTCGGAATGACGGCTGTGGAGTCGGAGAGAGAGTGGTGGTGTATCAGGACTCGTTGATAGAGTTACTCTTTTCCCAGCATGATTGAGAGTTCACACATTTATCTGCCTGACAGTCAGGGCACCTAGTCTCAGGGAAGGAGGGCTGATCTTAGGGCAGAATGCTGTTATGAAGTGTGCACGAGACTTTAAGGGATTGGCTTTTCCCCATGAAGAATTCTGATTTTTTTCTTAATGTCCCGATATCTGGATTTCCCTGATCAACCTGGGGAGTGCCACAGCTGCACTGAAGTAGAGCACAAGCTGACCAGAGACGGCTGAATGGAAGGTGCACATCAGGGATGGCTCTGGTCTATACATAGAAGGGCATGCCTGGAGGCAGGCTCTGGTCCATATGGGGTGGGCTGCATGGAAGGGTGTGCATCAGGTCCGCTTCTCATCTGTACAGAAAAGCTGCATGGAAAGACACACGTCAGGGCTGGCTTTCGTCTATACAAGAGCTCGGGGGGCTGTCTGGGAGGACACGTGTCAGGGCTGGCACTCGTTAATGAGTGATCTTTTTTTCATTCATCAGATCAGCACTCTCCCTTGCCCGTGAACACTCCATGACCCAATCACACTGAGAAGCCACCTCTACCTCTGAGCCAAATTGTCTCCGTGGCATAATTCATTTTTCTCCTCTCCCAGTTCTTGTCCAATCATCTGTGTGTGAGAGCAGATTTGCATTCCAAATTCAGCACTCCCCCATAGCCAGCCATGGCCCTGCTGCCCCATCCTGCCAGATAGAGTTGTTAGCATTAAAACAACGAGGCACCCAAAGCTGCTGCTGCGGGGAGGTATTTTTAGTAATAATCCTTTGCAGTTCCATGGCACTTTGCTACCTCAGGTCTCGCATCACTTTGCAAACACCAGATAGGCTTCCCAGCCCCTCTGGGGGCAGGGTAATTATTATCAACCTCCCTAGTGGGGAAACTAAGACACAAGGAGTGACTGGTTGATGATCTCAGAGCAGATCAGTGACAGAGCCAGAGACAGAACCCAGGAGTCCTGACCCCTGCATCCACCACGTAGTTTCACCTTTTAAAAATAGTGTATGATTCCCTGCAAGGAAAATTGATGTCTCCTTAACTGAATAAACTCTCCCTGCTTGAAGAGCAGGAAACTTTCATGGCTGCTTATTTAGACCCTTATTCTGAGAGGTACTGAGCACCCAGAACTGCTATCAGTGGGAACAGATGGGCACTCAGGAGTAAGCCTGGAGAGATGATTCAGGAGGACACCTGGGTTCACAAAAGCCACATAGTTTTGCCCACAAAAAAAGGGGCCAATCCAGGGAGGCAGTGTGGGCCAGTGGAGCGGATGCTGGCCAGAAAGTCAAGAAAACTGGGTTCTGCTTCTGTCTATGTGGTTTCCCTGCTGCATAACATGCACAAGTTGGTACATCTCTTGATGCCTCATTTTACCCATCTGTAAAATGGGGGATAATGGTTCTTTGACTCTTATAGCATTTCCGTCTGATCAGTGTGGTCAGTAAAACCTTGTTGCAATTTGGTATTGAATTCCCATCTATTTAGTGCCAGTGCATTTGAATTAAGATACGTTTATCGGCGGTCACAAATGGTCATGCCTCTGCCTTTTGCAGTGGAGGGAAAAAATACAAACAGAAATTTAAATGAAAAACAGCTACAAGAAGCAGCAAACAACCCTTTAATTCTGTATTTAAAATTCGTACCTGTCCTATTGTGTGTCTATGTGCACAGTGTATTTATTGCCATAGTGAGCATGTGTGTATATTTGAGTGTGTGTTTGTAGCTCTACTCTGGCAAAATTGACATCAGTCTATTTATAAGCTAAAATGTGTGTGGTGGGTGGCTGAGGAGGAGGAGGAGGAGGAAGAGCTAAATATTCTCCAAGCTCTAGAGAACCTCATCTAATAACATTAGGATTGTGGCATCAGTTGTGGGAAAGAAGCCGACCTATTTAACTGAGTCCACCCATCCCTGTCCCTGTGAGGGCAGACCACAGTCACCTGAGGACAGGGTCTCCGAAAACGAGACTGTCACTTTAAACTGAATCTCAGCTCAGAGCGGGTCGCTGGCACTGTCTACATTTTTCACATGGCTGAGCGCTCCGCATAAATCTTAGCTCCGGCAGCCTGCAAGGGGAGAGAGCTTGGGAGAGCTCTGGGTGGCTGGCAGCAGTAGCTGAAGAGCACCAAAGCGGCAGCTTCCCTCCACCAGCACCTCCTAGGTGAGCTGAGATTGTTCACACTCTTCAAGATGTGAAAGCAGAAGCTTTAGAGAGAATTTGTCGCTGGCGTCTGTAAGTAGCACTCTGTATTTTTATTTGGTTCCTCCTTGTCCCCTGGAGTGAGGGGATGGATTAGGGGGAGTTCGTTTTGTTTGTATTTTGGGGGGATAGGAAGTCTGGGGTTTTGTCTATATATGTTTAAAAAACCAACTGCTTTAAAGTTTGCAATTGTCCCTTCAGCTGGAACTCAGTTGGAGCAAAATTGTTTATTGCTTTCGTTATCCCTCAAGGAAGAAGCCCAGGTGTCTTGGGAACGTCTTGTCAAAGGCAGCCCGGGGATTGTGACGGCTGTGGTCTCGCTCATGAAGCTGTGTGTATTTATTCAGAGGGCAGGTGCCGAGGGGTATGTGTGTGCCCCTGTGTGTATGGCTAGGGCACGAGGTCATTTCAGAGGGTGAGTGGTCACGATCCAGAAGGATCATTAAAATGCTCCACCGAGCAAAGACGATACCAGGTGATTGTGTTAAAATGGCAATGTCACTGGCACGGGGAGTGTTGGCTCTAGCTAGCATGAAACTGTTCATCATCATGGACCATGAATCCAGAGTTAGAATGAATTCTCAAGACTGCTCCCTCCTCCTATCAAACAGACTGAAATGTTTGACCCCAGGGTTCCCCCGACCCCCTCCTTTTCCTCTGCAAGGCTCCCTTCAGCGCCTCGGCTGCATTCATCCCTTCTTGCTTTACGTGCTTTTTATCTAGCAGCAGTTTTGCAAGACGAGTTAGACGGGAAAGTTAGTTCAATGCCCAGAGCAGCCAGAATGTGTCTGACACTGATTGCCAGTCGGCCCAGGTTCTGCTCCTGCCCGGTATGGACTTCTGCCAAGTTAGTGGAAGTGGACGGTCCCTGCCACCTTGCAAGGTGCTTTCCTTTACCAAGCCCTTATTTGGCACGTGTTTGAGAAGACCAGACTGAGAAAGCAGTGGCTTGTGGTACTCAGGTGATGGTTGACTGGATCGATACAATAGATCCACCCAGCGGCTTCATGCATTGGCAACTCTGCACTCCTGTGCCCTGGCTGGCACTGTTGTAACTGTCCCCCCCAACCCCCAGACAGGATTAAGTAAGTAGCTGTGGTGTGTCTGGTATACAGAGGGCAAGATGGGCAAAGGAATGAAATATGGGTTTGTGTGACTTGGGACAAATATTCCACAGGTGTTAGCCCTGCCTGGAATGGGGAGGAGATTCCCAGACCCTTCTGCAATATAGAAATTAATACTGGAGACTCTAGAACCCAGGAGTCCCTGAGGCTTGTCCCAGATGCGGTTACTGACTCACTGGGTGACTTGGACAAGTCACTTCAGCTGCTTAGCTCCCCCTTGGCAAAATAAGAAGGACGAGCATGAGATGGCGAAGTCTCTTTTCAATGGTTGGGAGGCACGGCTGGGGCCGGCGTGAGAGGCTTTCTACACAGGAAAGAGGTCAGTGACACCTGCCTTACTAGTCGCTCAGGTGTTACAGTCCCAGCACCTCGTCTCTGATCTTGCGCCACTGAAGTCCTTGGGTGTTTGATGCTCACTCCCGTGAGGGCAGGACTTTGCTCTTTCAAATCTTGTAATGGAAAGTGCTCTAGAAGGCAGAAGGTCACCAAAAAACAGGCCTTAAATTTGGCGGTTTTGAACTTAATTTACTGTTCAAAAACTTGCCGCGGTTTTAATTTCCATTTGGTGATGTCCCACGTTGTGTATTTAGAAACAACGACCTTTCATCCAACATAGGGACGTTGTAAATGGAAGAGAAAAGCCCTTAGAGATTGGGGAGTTTCTGCCAGCTGGGGGGGGGGCAAGTTTTATAACAAAACAGACTTTTTTTAGGTGGGGTGGGAATCAAGAGCAGTTCAGTGCCCCCGTTCTCTGAAGCCCTTCGTGGGATTGATGCACCAAGGGGATGTCATTGGTGTGATCAGAGGAATGAAGACGAGCTATTCACGTGGCTCATGAGCACATCTGTAGTTACACTAGATGGGATAAACACATATTCATTAGCTTTTGTGCTGCATGGCATAAACCAGCCACTGACTGACGGGGGGTTGGAAGAAACTGCCACTCTGGGCTTCCTAGTCCTTAATTCTCCGCTAGGGTTGCTTTTACTTGCTTCTGAAGCATCCAGCGCTGATGATGGTTGGAGAAAGGACACTGGATTAGGTTCGCCCTCTGCTCTGATCTGCAGTGACACTTCCTGTATCACTTCGATGGCACGGAGGCTTTGAGGGCACCTGTTATGGCCTCAGGTCATTGGACAGATGCTGAAATCACTGAGTGAAATCCCACGCCTTGTGTTTAGGGAGGAGATCAGAGTAACTGATCCTAATGGACCTTCCTGAACTTAAAATCTCTGCCCCTCAAGCCAGCAGCACATCAGAAAGTCACACGATCGCATCTCATGCTTGTAAAACGGCATTAAAGTGGGAGGATTTTTCTCTTAGGGTTGGGATCAACAATTAACCTTCCTCCCCAAACTATATCTCACTCCAGGCACTCTGGCTGGCTCTTGTTTCCTGTCTGAATCTTACGGAGTTAAAAGAACTAACTTTAAAGTGCTGTGGGGGCAGCAGGAAGCTTTGTGGGAGAAGCCACTGCTGCCAGAACCATTTGGTAAGGGTATTTATAGCTGGCAGGTGATGTGCGTGTGTCCATGAGGAGGACGCATTTGCCAGCAGGAAAGTTTCATGGCTCTTTGCAGTGTGAAGTTAAACATATAACACAGAGAGCTGGACAAAAAATGCCCGTTGATTTTTTGTGGGACTTTTTTTTAAAATTACTACCTGTTCAGAAATTTAGCCTGAAAAGTTTTCAGATTTGGGGGTGGGTTTTTCAACTAGAACTTGAAACATTTTCTTGGTTTGCAAAAACTGGAAAAAAAATTTGGTTTGGGGCTTTTTGGTTGGAAATCTCAACCAAGGGAGCAAAACAAACATTTTTGTTTGGATTGAAAAGCCATTTTTTCATTTGGAAAAAAACTGTTTTCATGAAGAATTTTTGACCAGCTCTAATAATAAGCTTCCAAAGAAAACTGAAATCTTAGGAGTTAGTAAAGGGTGTTCTCGTTCTGAAGCCCCTATGGTAGTGTGATCAATAGAAAATGCTGGTCACCATTCTTTCTGCATTGATGACAGTATCGAATAAGAGGTGTCCAGATGCCATGTACTACACTAGTGTAATAATTAGCAGCTTTTCTCTAGCATCTGAGGGTCTCAAAGTATTTTCACAAACACAAGGTACTCGATCCTCAAATCACTGGGAAGTAGGGGTGCATTATTCCTACAGGGGGGAAACTCAGGCTTGGGGATGTTACGTGACTTAAATACAGTGAGTCGCAGAGCAGAGAAGAGAACCCAGGAGTCCTGACACCCAGTCCCCTGCTGTCACCCCTAGCATCCAGCCACGCTTAGAACAACATGGTTGGGTGGGTGAGTCAGAATGTGTTTCCTCCTTCCACTCGCCCTCCATGATTTATCTTCTTCCTGTTTGTTCCTTCCCCCTCGGTCTCTGTTTTCTTTCTCCACCCCTGCTTGCTGTCCTGTCCTGCACGTACCGTTGTTGTGATTGATTGTAGGTGTTACAATAGTTCCCTCAATATGCTGGATGCTTCCAGCACAAGTAGGAAGATATAGTCCCTGCCCCAAAGGGCTCCCTGTTTAAGGCCTATTTTAATTCCTGGCCCTGCCCTGCTGGCGTTCATGCTGGGGTCTGTTGGGCCAGCCATGACTGCGATCAGTGCTATGGGCTGTGCTGCAGAGCAGCAGAGCACCGCTGATGGGTGGCAATGAATAGACAGATGCAGTGTGGGAGCTGCGTGCACAGTACATCCACACCAGCAGCTGGGTTCCAGCCCTGTGTCCTCCTCCGTTGTGCTCCATGAAGCTGAAGGAATATCTTGGAGATGTTGGAGGCACCAAGAAATGGGGAGGTGGTAACTGCGACCAACACGCCCTTTCTTAACAGAGTAGACTCTGATCTCCCAGGCTGTCTGGGAGCAATAGCTGAGCACACAGACAGCCCTTCCTTTTGCCTAGCTGCTGAATGCCACTGTCTGTGGGGCCGTGTGAAGCACTGTGGGATACCAGCCGAAGGAGAGGTGCTGTATAAAACCTCACGGCAGTGTGCTTATGGTAACGCGTCCACGCCGCGTTTAGAGTGCGGCTCCGCTAGTGTGTCAAAGGAAGTGGGGTGGGCGGGGGAAGACAGAATCCCGGAGTCCCTGGGGAGTCGGCTGCAGCCGTGGGAACCTGCCTTTCTCGTGAGAGGAGGCAGAGGTAGTTTTAGACTGAAGTGTGATTCGGTGCCTGGGAAAGTCACCACAGTGGCAGCTGTGGGACGGCTGAGGGTGGAATTTTCAAAGGGACTTAGGAGCACACGTGCTGTTGAAAGTCTGAGACTTGGGTGGATAAATCTCTTGGATGCTTTTGAAAATCTCCCCCGAAAGGCCCTGATTCGGCAAAGCCCTGAAGCAAGTGCTTGCAACCAACTTTCAGCATTTGCTTCAGTGATTTGCTGAATTTCCCCCTAAGCTGGCCCTGCCACAGCTGCCACTGCAGTGGTTTTCCAAGGTACTGAATCACAGTTAGCCTCCCAGCAGCCTTTTGCCCTTGGAGCCAGGCAGACTGGGGCCCTCTAGAGTATGTCTACACTGCATTGTAACCCTGGCTCTGTGGGACATGGGCTTGTCAACTCGGTGTTTCCAAACTCATGCTTGGAGTGTCCACACTGCAAAATCACAGGGCTTGGACCAAACCTCAGCAGGATGCAGGCTCCAATCCTCTCTCCTAGCAGGATCCTAAGACCTGGGGCCTGGATGCTTGCTGAACCGAGAGAAACTGATCTGTGTGTGGACAGAGTGGGGCTCGGGTTCAGACCTGAGTCAGAGCCCAGAGGGGTAGACAGGAACCCTGAGCCGGGTATTGTCAGTGAGTTCAGTGGCTCTCAAAGTTTAGCTTTTATGCCACAAGAACAGTGGCAAAACCAGCTCTTCGGAGCACGGATTATTTCTCAGCGTTTGTACAGCCCCCGGCACGATGGGCCCAATCCTGGTATAATCATTCCAAGCACAAGACCGCAGTGATGATAAAAGGACATGGGCAGTTTTGGGCTAAGTGGCATTGGGAGAAAGGGATTCCGCGAGCACATTCCTCCCTCCCAATCGCTGCTGAGGAGGTCGAAGTTGCAGACCACCCCTCCAAACTCGATTGTCAGACGTGCTAAGTGCCCCCGGAGGAGTTGTGGGTGGGCAGCATTTCTGCAGATCCGTCGCCAGCAAGCGGAGGTGACTCACACCCACCTCCTGGGCACTCCCTTTTCGATGTATTTCCCAGACAGCAGCTGGTGTTGTCTCCACCTCGGTGACAAAACAGCGGGTTAAACAGGCCTGCTGATCACTTAGGGAAAAATGTCTGCACAAGCCTGGCTGTCTTCAAATTAGGGAAGCCTATTTCAGGTAAATGAGTCCGCCTGGCAGGGTTTCATTAGCGCACTCTGCACGCTGATTAGCAGTTGGGTAGCGCAATGGGAATGTCAGTCATATGAAGTGGGGACTGTGACTTTAAACCGAACGCAGATCTCTTCCCGCCATCTCGGGTGATGCAGGTTCCCTAAGGGGAATACCTGGGTCCATCCTACCCTGCTCTGACCCTCAAACACCCCCATGGAAGCTGGTCCCTATTTTTTAATATAAAACCCCAGCAGGCCCGTCAATGCACATGGGGGAGGCTGTCATTCAGGGTGACAGGCACAGCTGCATTTGATCTCCCTTTCAGGGTCCATCCACCTGGCGGGAGCCCCTCAGCTTTCCCTGGACAATTAAATGCCTTGTCTGGTTTTCACATGCCCCCTAGAAGAGGTGGAGATGCGGCTTCAGGCAATGCCAGTGGGCTGCTCTTCCCTCCCGAAAGAGATACTGAAAATCCTCACGTGGGTCTCCCGCGGAGTAACAAAGCCAGACCTCGCCGCATCCCTTCCTGGAGCAAAAATAAATCCTTGGGGGGAGACTGGGATGGGAGCCTGTTTCTGAAAGGCAAATGAGACTCCAAGTGCCTGATTCAACAACCAGTGACTTCAGTGGGTTTTGAGTGATGTAGCTTCACCACCACAAGTGTTTGTGGGGAACAAATCTCCCAGGTGCCCACGCATGTCTTTGAGGAAGTAGATTTTAAATTAATACCTGGACGTTTTCGCCTGGAAATTAATTGTCATGACTTCCTGTGGAACCCAGCACTGCAGCGCAGACCCTGAGCACTTGAGCTACAGGGGTCGCTCCATCAGCTAGCAGAAACTGTCATGTAATACAGCGAATACGTAGAAATTACACTGCTGGTGGAGAGAGAAACTCAGTTACTCCAGTTCATTCCGTATTATAGGCTATTAACTCTGTGCTGGCAGGGAGGCTGGGGCAGAGTGAGTGCGCAAGTGCTTTGAGATCCTGCCGTGAACAGTGCTGTGGGGGAAGAGATTTTCTTTCCAATCATAAAGGCAGCCCTTTGCCCCCTCCCTCATCCCCCCCCATACACCTTATTTCCATTTAAAATCCATACAAGGAAGCACAGATCCGCTTGGCCAGTCTCTTTGGCAACGTTTCCCCAAGCTCTGCTGGGCCGCAGGTGCACGTTCAGATAAACGATGAGCCTCTCCGAGGAAGGGCCCCTCTGCTATCTGGAAGGCTCATTTATCATCTCCTTGTCTGCCGTCCTTATAGAGGTCACTAGGGAATGTACAAGGACTTCTCAGCAACAGGTTTCAATGGAGGCTCATTGATATGGCACCATCTCATTTTTCATCGTTATGGGAAGTTAAGGACATGTGGAGACAAGGTCTAATTCATGGACGAAAGATCCGGGGAGCTGGGGACCAGTCCTACAGGTGAGAGCAGCAGATCCCAAGTGGTTTGGTGCAGGACCCCATTTTGACCCTTTCATTAACTCCCGTGGCCCCAGACAGCGTGGTGGATGCCATTTGGTAGCGCACGTGCTGGGCATGCCAGGTGAAGATGCCATTTTGCTCTACAAAATGGCATTCTCTGCACGCTCTTGATCGTGACCCCATCCGCTCAATGGTGTCACGACCCGTAGTCTGGGGAGCACTGGGCTCCAGGTGAATTGTGTGGGGCTGCCCCTGAAGGTCTCTGCGTTCTGCCGCTGGGCTCAATCTCTTGCTCTCCAGGGGTGGGTCTCACTGAACTCCAAGGTAGGTTAGGGGTCAGGAGAGCAGCAACTCCTCTGCTCAATTAAGGTGCTGAAGGCCTCCATGGCTGGAAGGCTGATGTGTTAGGAGGAAGAAACAGGGTCATTCAAAGCTCTGAGCAAGCTCTGGAGAGCCCCTGGGCCAAAGGGAGGACAGGGTATAGGAGAGGTTGAACTAATGACCCGACCAGCCTACCCTGAAGGTTGGCTTAAGCCCATTAAAAACACTTCTCAATGACCCTAGCTTAGCTTCAGCTGAGCATATTGGGGCCTGAGCAGAGCCCACTGAAGTCTGTGGAAAGAGGTCCGCGGGCGTCGGTGGGCTTTGGAGCAGGCCCCAGATCGGCGGGAACTCGCAAGGCAGTGTGGGAAAGGCCGTCCCCAGCTCTCTCAGGGCGATGTCATGTTCCTGCTGGAGGCTCAGAGGAAGAATAGCCTCTCCAGGCGGAAGGCGGTGCCTGCAGTGTGACAGTCCAGCTCTCCCCTCAGTTCCTCTCCAAGGCCGGGCAGGAGGAGTGAGCATTTTGATCAGAGAGGTGCTGAGCCAGGCCATGTCGAACCAAGGAAGGGTAAGCCACTAGTCTGCACTGGGAGTGATGTGGGACTTGTTTCTAAAGGAGGGGTTAACTGGTGATCCTGACCTGCAACTCCCCTGCTGGTCCAGCCCTGGACCCCTCTACGGCTCCCCCAGGATGCCTCCATCTCTGACCCTGCCTCACCATTCTCACGCTGTCCCAGGTCCCGCCGACCACGCCCCTGGCTCTTCCAGTCCTTGACTCCTCACACATCATTCAAAACAACCCCTCTTGTCCCAGTCCTGGGCCTGGCTTGAGCAGTGGCTGCCAGTCACTGGAAATGGTGGGATGCTTTTGCGACACAAAGTGTCCAGCAGAAGCTCATTTTTTTTCACACAAAAGCGGGATCTGAACCCAGCTCTCTGGAGTGCCTGGCATCACTAATTAGCTTAATTTTTCCCCCCACATGATACTTCCCTAGTGTGTTCCCATCCATATCCAGAGCCACACAGTCCTTCCCTGGGACGGTTACACTGGTGCAATCACATTGAAACCAGCTGGGTTGAACTGGTGTGAGTGAGAGCAGAATTTCTTCTCCCACATGAAATTTGGGTCACACAACCTGATGTGTCAGAACTGTAATAAATGCAGCGCGTCTTCAATTTAAACCCCAGCAGGCTTTGATTTCCAGGGTGCTGCTATTATTGGGTCAGAGACTGACTTTCCAACACACCATTTTATTAGCAGATCAGCACATGGAAGAGGTGGGGGTTTGCTTTTTGCCCCCTCCCCCCGATCAGCTCCCAGATTGCTAATGTTCCATTGCCTGGCCTGTTGCTAATTTTGACGATGCCCTAAATAGAAGTCGAGTGTATCTCGTGTGGTTTGCTTAGCATAAGAGAAAATTATTTCCCTTCATTTACCGAGCCAAATCGTGGCTTTAACCCCCTCCTCACAACTCTCTCCTGGAGATTTTCCATTCCCTTTGAAAACAACCGAGCTGCTCTTTATTGGACGTCTTTTTCACCTGTTCCAAAAGGCTCTTCACTTGGCTCAAACCAGGCGGGCCCAGAGGAGAAGCCTCACATGGCTTCTCCTGCTCCAAACTCCGTTCTATGAAGGACAACCCATAACTTCACTGACAAACTTGAGATGATCCCAGAGTCAGCAAAGGACCCGAACACTGACTTCTCCCTTGCTTCGCTGGCTTCATTCCAGTGCCCTCACTTCAGGGGCTGGAGTTCAAAGCATCCTTGTCACCGCCAGGCACCTGTTGCTTCTGACCTTGAATGAGTTGAGGCCGTTCTCTGATGGGGAGTGTTGTAGGGGTTTAGGTAGAAAACTAGTGCAGGTGCACACGGCCTCAAAGGCCAAACTAGGAAGAAAAAGAAGTCTTTTTTTAACATTAAGACATGAGTGCCACTAAGGTCTTCTATCCCAGGGTGCGTCAGAGCTTTACTTCTTTTTGTACTTCAGCATCCGTGAGAGCAGCGGATAGTAGTGATCAGAGCAGGTGAGAGCCTGGTTCAGTTTCTTGCCTCTCCACTGAGGCCGCTGTCTGAATGGAGAGCTGTATGGTGAATGCCTGGGACCCAGGCCATTTGGAGTCAGACTCCATTTGGCAAAGCACTTCTCAATCCCTACATTAACCCTGCCTTTATGCCACCCTTTGCCTGCCTTGTCCATCTAGATCATAAACTCTGCAGGGCTGGGACTCTCTGTTACTGGGTGTCTGTACAGCGCCTTGCACAATGGGGTTCTGCTTGTGCTTGGGGCACTTAGGTCCAGAAACTCCCATTGGTTTCAGGATCTGATTGGTTTCAATGGGAGTTAGGCACCTAAATGTCTTTGAAGAGCTGGATCTTACATAAAACGGACAAGAAAAGAAGTGCTATTGGTCTTGTGCTGTCATTCCACCCAGGCCACCAGCTCATGTCACAAAGGCCACTGAGCAGATACCAGTGGCTTATGAGGTCCATCAGTGTTCACTGATTTTACCCATTGCTTTTTGTAGCATCTGACCAGCCTGTATGAGTGTGCCAGATCTGCAGCACAGCTGGAGCTATCCTGAGCCTGGCAGATGCCCCTCTGCTCGTTTCCTGCTTTTACATCCAATTCTGAGTAATTCTTCAGAGAAATCTGCCGCTTAGAATGCACTTGGCGGCTTCAAAGAGGGGACGCTGTGTTTACTCCATTAGTGTAGCGTGCCTCGTCGTGGCATACAAAACACATCCATCTGAACTGCAATTGGTCACACCACAGGGCTTGACCATGGAGGCTCTGGATGCAAATCCATTACCCAGCACAGCCTAAATCTATCGCTGTCTAGTGAAAGGTGCTCATGTGGGGCTCTCGTGCTGCAATTGCTTTCCTAAAGAGCTATCATTGAGTGGCATTTGCAGCCCAGTGATGGTTATAACCAGGGCCTCCTGTGGATCGCAGAAACAAAGGAAGGATGCTTGGAAGCGCCAAGTGTGGAGGCCTTTACGAGGGTCTAAATACAACTAGTGTGAGAGGAGCACTTGCTGTTTGTACCTACCGGGCTATAAAGCTTGCAAAGGGATGGGAACAATACACCAAAAAGGGATTCTATGTGATTCCCTTTCGTCCATCTCATTCGCTGGCTTCCCATCTCTCTGAGTTCAAGGCAGGTCCCCTCTCAGGTTACTACACTCTTCACAGGCTGTCGCCATGCCTGCTCGGTTCTCCTCTCCCTTTACTGCCCCAATACTGTTCAGTAACTCATTCCCCTCTGAGGCCCCGGACTCCCTCCCTCTCTCCAAATCTCTCCTTTAAAACGACTGTCAGGAGACCATTTCTCTCCCAGCATGCCATGATTGTTCTGTGTATTCAAAATGCTCTGTCTTGTCTTCGGATGAGAAGGTTAATCTTCCCATTGCTAGGCGCCCAGAGGCAGGCTAGAAACGCAGCCCCAGCCAAAGGCTGCTTGGATTGCACCCAGAGTTTCCCAGGGCCCGCTTGAACGTGATTGAATTAGTTAACAGAATGGCTTGCCACAAATGGTCCTCTGGAGGGACAGAAAGTAATGGAGATGGCTGCTCAGCTGGTGGGGCTCCTTGCTAATAGCCCCTAAAGGAGAGCACTAGCAAAGGGAACTACTTCTGCATTGCTGGGGGTGTGAGGGTGGGGGGAGAGGGTTGGGTCTTCCTTTCTGTTGGAGGCTAGTTTTGCAGTCCCCTAATGGGAAGGCAATGAGAATAGCAGGAGGCTGTTGCGGAGCCGGGAGTGGACACCTGCGCTGGAAAAGAGCCGTCTTTGAGCAAAGAGCAATGAGCTGAGTGTAAGGGAATTGGTTGGCCCCGTGACTCCTGCAGGTACCGTCGCTGCCCTGCTCCGCTCCCTTTGCATTGCTCAGGTGGAAACCATCCACACTCGCCAGCTGAGGGCTGTTGTGGGGGGGGGGGGGCCTGGGGGGGGGCAGGGCCAGGAGACTGCAGAGGCAGTTTCTATGCCTTAGTTTCATAGCCCGGGTGCAAGGAACAGTGGGGTGGGAAGATCCTTGCCAGCTGGTGTAGATTAGAGCAGCCCCCAAACTACTCTAACCTATCCTGTCGCCGTGGGTGGAGCCAGGCAGACTCAAATAGCGCTGACTCTCTCCGACAGCTCCACTCCCCAGCGCTGAGCAGTCCTCAGGTGCAGCAAGGCATCCGGCCACATCTGTATCTGTACATATAAAGTGAACAGCTGCAGATGCAAGGAGCTGCTTTTGATTGCTTGACTTCTGTTTCCTTTCTTCTTTGCAGAAAATCAGCCGGGCCCCTTCAGATGAGGAATGCTTCTTTGACCTGCTGAGCAAGTTCCAGAGCAGCCGAATGGATGACCAGCGCTGCCCGCTAGACGAATGCCAGACAGAGACTGAAGAAGCTGCTGCTACCTCGGGGCCCGCCCTGGAAGAGAGAATATGTAAGCTTTTGGGGGCTTCCGTTAACGAGGGTAGTGACACTTCTGCAGTGTTGCCAGTGATCGGGAATTTACTGCGAGTCTTGCAATAGCTGGTGTTTTTCTTTTAAATTCCCAGCTCCTGGAGTCAGGTGATTAGGTGAGACTCTCAGCTTTCATTTGTTCAAAAGTAACTTTCTAAATCCTGGTTTCAGAGAAAAGCTTGAAAAGATTAACCCTAAAGGCTTAAAGACCAAGACAAATAACAAGAGCCCCAACATTTTTTATATATCTTGAATCTTGTGGGGCTTTTTAAGCCAAGCTCATGATTTTGAGGGCCTGTCACATGACTTTTTATTGTTTGAGGTTGGCAGTCATGCATTTTCCTCCTCGTCATGAAAAGCACTATAATTGTTAAAGCAGTCTTGCAAAATTCTATTTGCTGACACACCTGGGGCACTTGGTGTGTTTCTGATGGGCAAGTAAAAATGCGTTAGGGATTTTTCACTGGAGTCGTCATTTGGTTTTTGTGATTCTGAATTTTGTTCAGCACTCAGATACTATGCTGAAAGATGCTGTGCAGAGAAAGATGAACTATAGACACACACGGAGCACAGCTAGGTAGATAACCCCTGGAAGAACATAGATAGCTGGATGACTAGATAGATAAACTATATGAAAACTAGCTGGTAGTGATATCAGCATAGTAAGGCTAGGCAAGGAGATCGGGGGACTGAATTGGTATATTTCCATGGCCATTTTGCAAGGCTGTGATGAGACGTGTTTAAACAGCAATCAGAAAGCAGTGGTTAAAGAGACAAGTATCCAGCTCTTTGGCTTTAAAAGCCGTTCTGTGGTCTGTTGTCCTTTTATTTGTTCCATATGTTTTTGAACAAACTATGCATCAGTTTTGGAACAAACAAACATACAAGATGATTTTTTTTTAAAAAGGCCCCAATGTCCCTAAAAAGGCAGATACCTGAAATGCAGCACACAACCACCTAGGGAATACATAGCTGGCGCGACGGGTTCGCAGCAGCAACAAGAGCTAAGCAGCGCTGAAAAGGTCAGGCTGTGTTGTGACAAGGAGTACAGATTGGCTCCGCGGCAGGCGGCTTGTTCACCCTAAAAATAGAATGGATGTGCCATCGTTTTTATAAAGACACACGTGTTTCGGATCCAGAAACCAGCCTGCCTTTTCCAGCTGTGCTGAGTGCTACAGTCGAGGGCGCGTGAGCCAGCAACATTTACGCTGTTTCAATATTGCCATCAGCCCAGGTGTTCAAAAACCATGAGTGGGACTCGACAGCAGGAGACCATCATGATTTTTTTTAAATAAATGAATGAATTTGTTGATCTGCCGCCTGACTTCTGAGCCTTTGTGCTGTACTCACTTCAGATTTTGAAGCTTTTCTCCACAACCCTGAATGCTAGAAACTTTGGCCCAGATCCGCAAAGGTATTTGGGTACTGAAATCACTCCCCTTTGCGGATCTGGGCCTTGCTTCCTTTTTTAAACAAGAGCTGAGATTCTTGTATATTAATACGGCGCCACAACATGAGGCTTTAAGCAAATATCGTGAGAGACTTGAGAAAAGTAAGAGTCGGGCACTCTACTCTTTGTTTAAACATTTTGCACTCTGGCTTAGACAGTATCAAGCTGCCTAGTGTCATTTACTTTTCTGGGTCTCCTTTCCTAGCCCAGTGTGTCAGGGTGTTGAGATTTCTAAGTTGCAGGGGAACGTTTTAATTCCAAACCAGCAGCAAAAAGGAACCAAGAAGCTGTTTTTATAACTTGCATGTTCGGATGTTGTTTCAGAATCTGGGATTGAATGTGTTCATTGGGCAGTGTCTTCTGAAAAACCTCCTCCTGTCCCTCCTTTATGAGCTTCAGGGCAGTGCCCAATGTGGGTGCCATCCAAATGTTGTCACGCCAAGCGCGATGGGCACTGGCAGCACGATTTCCATGGCAGCCTGCGTTTAGTGCTGCGGGACATTAGCCAGTCCACTGGCGGAGCTTGAAGTGCACCTTCCCCTTCGCGTCCTCGGACCCCGGTTCCCACGGGTATGCTCCAAGCCGGAGTACAGCCGCCCATGTGGAGCGCTGGCTCCTCAGCTCACGGACTGCAGGCTTCAGCAGTGCCAGGAAATGCTGCGTGGGTGAGACGCGCATGTTGATCTTAGGGAGGGGAACTCCTGAATCTTGAGGTGGCAACCCAGGTGCGTGCTCTGGTGCTGGATGTGAGCATCGCACTGGAAGCTTATAAGGAGAGCGGTGGGAAGCCATGGCTCAAATTCTCCACTGGGGTCAATGGGCAAAACTCCACTGAAGCCAAAGGAGCTGCGCCCGTTTACATCAGCTGAGAGTCTGGCTCGCTCTCTAGCTCCCCAAACACACACGCGGACAGGGAGCAGGCTGGCTCTGTAAGGCCTGAAAAGAACCAGGCTCCGAGTGTGATTTCCTAAGGCATGCGGTGTGACGCAGGTACCTCTGCCTTGTGATGGACAGAACGTTTGCAGCCATTGCACAGGCAGAGACCACATCTGCCCTGGACCGGAAAGGCAAGTGTTGGCTGGGGAAAAGATGAGCTGTCTGATGAATCACTTGCCTCTGCTTGCGCTTTGCTGATTAAATGGCCTCTAATTATCTCCCTCTCTTGGAACCCCCCGGGGGGGTCTGTTAGGAGGCAAGACAGAAAGCGACTCAAAATCCCAGGGGCTTTGGGGTCTGTAACTACCGCCTGCTTTGTTTGTAACTGTCCAGCCCCGGCCCCCTGAAGTCTAAAATTAGGCTTAATAATGAGGAAGGTGGAAAATGACTCTTCAAACAGGTTCCTCTGTAATTCTGGCACATTAACTGACTTGGGTTCTGCAGTTGCATTGAGAAGGCTGCTCCAAGGCTCAGAACAGGCAACTAGAAGACGCATTGTAACCAGGAACAGGTCTGTTTGGTCCCCCCCTCCTGCCCCCCGCCCTCATCTGGGAGTTCTCCAAGGCAGAACTGCTAGCCTGTGTCAGACCTTAAAAGGCCGCTTTGGCGTTTGTGCCCATGTTAATGGCAACATTCTGCTCCTGATCTGCTCCCTGCTGCGTTATCCCACTCTCCCTGCCAGCTGCTCGCAGCGGGAGCTTGCTGCTTGTAGCAATGGCAGCAGTACGGGAGCCAAGATTCAGCCCGGGGCTCGGAGCTTAGGAGGCTGCGTTTCTAACCCACTGTGCAGAGTAGAGCAGTGCCCGGTGCTTCATACGCCATTCAGCCTTGCAGTACAGCCCGGGAAGCATTTTTTTCCTGCTCTGGAAGGTCAAGGGAGGCCCAGAAGTTAAGCTGCTGGAACAGCACAGCCATTTGCTAGGAGAGCCGGAGATGGGCCCTGGGAATCCCTGTGCTGGCCACTAGACAGCACTGCAGCAGCTGTGCCGGAGGGGATGCTGTACGGGTTACAGCTCACAGCCCATGAGCAAGTTAGTTTTTGCCCTTGTTTAGTTGCAAGGATGTGAATGTCGGGAGACCGTAGAAGATCTCACAGGAGGGAGCTACCTTCCTCCCTGCTAGAGAGCCCGTCTGACTTGATAGGCAGAGGGCAGCAACAGAAGGAGAGTGACAGGGATTTGATATTGGACAGCTGCACCGAGGCGTTTATTCCCAAATCTCATCTCATAAATGCTCCAAGCGAAATTAATATCCCGTCCGACTCAGCAGCCAGGGTGAGGTTTGCAGCCAGAGCTTCTGCAGTTGACCCTATAAATGATAAAGCCTGAAGTTTGTGCACTCCTGGACCCATGTTCCAGGGCGGCCCTGGCACCATCTAGACTTTATTGATAGTGTGGCAATCAAGCCAATAAAACCACTCTGATCTTTTAAAAGGGTTTTTTAATGCCGCAGAGCATGCTGCTCCCTAGAGCCCCCTTTCAAGCTGCAAACGGAGCCTTCATGTCTCCTGTGCACCCGGTAGAGGGAGCAGCCCCTGGAAGGGTCTGTCCTGCCAGCCATTTTGCTCCGATTCCAGCGCCCAGCCTGAGTGGAACGTACAGCACTGCTGTGGGGAAGTTCGCAGCGAAGGCTGTCCACTGTCCCTGGGAGTGGCAATTGCTTTAGCTTCCTGATTTCAGAGACCATGGTGGAGAGAGCTCCTCTCCCACTGTGGGTCAGGGGAGCCCGTTCAGCGCAGGGAAATGAGGTTACTTCTGTCAGTGGGGGTAGCTGAGAGACCAGGGGGCCAAAAAACCAGCCGCTCAGATCACCTTCCTGCAGGCTGACCACAGGGCTGATCTAACCTGGCTCTGCCACGGACTAGACGGGTGCCCTGGGAACACGTCACTTGCTTGTTCACTGCCCTGCTGTCCCCCCGAGACAGGATCATTTACTAGTGAATGACGCCCTTTGAGACTTACGGGGACCAAGCTCTAAGCGCTTTACAAAGGCAGGGAAGGATTGTCCACCCCCGGGGTGCGTGCGCTGAGCAGCACAGAGGGTGACGTGACTTCCCCAAGGTCACGGAGCAAATCAGCATCGCAGCCCAGAACAGAACCCCGGTGTCATGGCTCCTGGACCTTGTGGGGGGGTGAAACCGTTAATCAGAGCCTGTCTGGGCAAGGCTTAAGTGGCTTGTTGCAGTCAGGGGGGCAGCTTAGCCAGGAACCTGCTATGCTGCCGCATGGGCCCCTTCCCCCAGCTGATGTTGTCGTGCTCTCCCTGTCCCCCCCGCAGCTCAGTCCTCGTTAATGGCCTCGCCGCAGACAGAGGAGTTCTTTGATCTCATCGCCAGCTCCCAGAGCAGACGGCTGGATGACCAGCGGGCCAGCGTGGGCAGCCTGCCTGGCCTCCGCATCACGCACAACAACCTGGGGCACCTGCGGATGGAAGGGGATGCCCAGGAGCCAGGGGATGAGTTCTTCAACATGCTCATGAAGTGCCAGGTAGGCAGCTTGCCCTGGGGCTGAGACTCCACTGGGCCTGGGACAGCGCTGGGGTGGGGGGGCGGCGGGGGTCCTGGGGCAGGGCAGCTGCTCCTAGGACTACACTTTGGGCCTGTCTCGAACTCAGGACACAGCACCGTGCAAACACGGGGCAGGGCCAGCATCCCTCTCTGTCACCAGGACGGAAGTGCGCTGTGCCCTTGCACAGGGAGGGAGGCCGGAGAAGCTGGCCCACGAATGCAGGGCTCAGTCTGAAGCCGTTTGCAAGCCAGGGAAAGCCCTGCCCTCCCACCGGCCTTGGGATCAGGCCATGCTCCCAGCTCCCTTTTGTTCTTGGTGGGATCCTCAGCCGTGTCCTGCTGACTCCACAGGGCAGCCCCTTTCGGATACAGCAGCCGCAAGGCGCTCGCCATCCCCCAGTGGGATTTTTAAAGCCAGCTGTCCAGGAAGCCCGCGGCCCTAGCACTCAAGCAATAACTGTTCCTAACAGCTGTTTTCCCTCCCTTCCCATCCCCTCTGGCCATGCCAGTCGTCCCGAATAGATGATCAGCGCTGCGCTCCGCCGGACACCGTCCCCCGTGGCCCCACCATGCCTGATGAAGACTTCTTCAGCCTCATCCAGCGCGTCCAGGCCAAGCGCATGGATGAGCAGAGAGTGGATCTGGCTTCCGCCCCAGAGGAGCAGCCGCAGGGGCCCAGCTCCAGCTAAGAACTGCGCTTCGCCTGGAAGAAAGCCTCGTCTGTTTCAGAACTGAGCCCAGCTGCTCCGAGGCAGATGTTCCCAGGGAGGAGTCGCCCGCAGTCCCCCACCCGGTGAAGGGAGGGTGTGGAGAGGGAGGGAGCGTTTCCTGCATCTTTGGGGGTTTTGTCATTCCATGGAGGAGGGGCCGGGCAGATTCACGGGCTGAGGACGGTTTTTCCATATGGCTTTTGATGACTGTTCTGCTGCTGAGCAAAGCGAGGAGGAACGGCTCACGCCCAGCTGAGCGCTGGCTGCCGAGAGCTCCAGGGAAGTAGCTTGAGACAACAGATGACCTGGCTGCTGCGGTCCCAGCCCCAGCAGTGCCGGGGAGCAACTGCAGCTCGCTGGTGAGCTCCATGTGGAAGGGATGTCTAGCTGAGGTGGAACTCTTTGCCAGAGGCCATGGCACCACCGTGGAGGAGCTGAAGGGTCCAGATGTTAAAACAAACCCCCGAGCTCTGCTTGCACCACTGGAGGATTGGTGGAGGCTGTGGTGCCCCAAGCTGCAACATGTTTTATTTCTGCAATGCTGGGGTGAATGGAGGAGCCTCTCTTCTCCTCGGACCACTCTCTCCCCCCATTACCTTCTCGCTCGCAGACATCTGGAGCCACCCTCGCCAGCCCATCATGGTGACAGCAGGAGCCATTTGGCCTGGAATTCGGCCCCGAATCGCCACGGTCTCCCCTGGCACCTTGCCGTGTGCGCCTGGGGCTGCCCCCTCTCGTGGCAATGCTTCCCCTCCATCCCCCAAAAGAAGCAGCATCCTGGAGGTTGCCCATCACCATCTCCACAGCCAGCACATTCATTGCCCACAGCGAGAGCCGCTAGTGCCGTGCTGGACATGCGATCATATTGTCACAAGGGGGATCACTGGACTGGAACTGGTGACCAGAACCAAAAGGTCCCTGTTAGTTGCCAGCCGAGCGCCTGCGTTTGGTCTAGCAGCTGTTTGCATCACAAGGGGCATTGCTGGCAGCGAGTCCAATGACCGCCGACCTGGGGACCCTTCAGGTTAGGGCTGAAGCAAAGCAGCAGGGGCTAAAGCTTGTGCAGCTGGCAGCTCGGGCTGGAAATCTGTCAGCCTGGCACCGTTCCCCACCCTGAAATCCATTGACGGGAAATATGGGCGCTGGGTGTTTTGAAAGGGAATGTTAGTCGGTCCAGTCCGAATCTCGCCTAGAGCCCTGGCCACATCTCCGGGGCTTAATAACACTCCTCATCTATTGCAGTGGGAGCTACAGGCCTCCTGCCTGGCCGCACCCTGGTGGGCTCAGCACGGCAGAACAGTTGGCATTGCCTGGCCAGCCATGTTCTCCACTGCAGTTTTTCAACAGCAACTGTTTAAAGTGGCATGAGCGCACAGGGAAATGTGCTGACTTTAGCGGGGAGGTGTCACTTTAAAAATAGGCTAAAAAACAACCCCCTCGCCCCAAAATCCCCCTTGAGCCCTCAGAAAGAATGTGGCCATCTGCCCCCCAGCTCTGCTGTGCAGAGGGGCTGCTTTGCAGCACCGCTCCAGCTCAGACTGGCGGGCAGAAACACAAGCTGCTCCGATCCTCTTCTGGGCCTTCCAGCCCCTGCTCAAGCCAGAAATACAACGTAGCTCTCCCAAGCCCAGCCTGAGACTGCCACAGAGTCCCCATTGCCCCCACAGAGTGGTGGGGTCTCTGTGTCTCTCTCAGCATTGGCCTTGGTGGAAAAGTTCCAGCTGCAAGAAATTCAGATAGGTGGCACTTAGCCCAAATGAGCTGCCACGCGATGGGGGTGCTAACGTGGCACTGCCCAAGGTGTGAGCAGGTAGCATTTCCCCGCAGTGCTGCTGGCTGGATCAGGCCGGTACTGCCCGGGTCACCCATTTACATAGTGAGCCAAGGCAAGGACGAGGGCTGTGACCAGTTCAGTGGGAGCATCAATCCCTAAATGTCATGAAGCCAGCTTGTATTGGGTACGGGGGCCACCACTCAGGTCTCTCCCTGTCAAGACAATGTAACCAGCTGTGGAGTCCTTGGGATCCCATGCAGCGCTGGGCCAGGACACGAACTGGAATCCAACTGTTCAGCTTGCGGAAGCGTCACGTCTTTGCCATCTACTTGAATGTATTCGCTTATTTATTTGTTACATGTGCATTTGCTGATGTCATTTTAAGGGCGAGTTTCAAACCATAAGGTACTTTTTTTTTTTCTTAAAAGGAATAACCTGCCAAATGAATTAATATATAGAAATAAATGGCTGAGGAGGGAGGGAGCTGTGCTTAATAAACATTTGTGGTCCAAACCTCAGGGCTCAGAGTAACTTTGTGCTGCTTCGCGAGAACCCAGCACCCCTTGTCTGAGCTCTGGAGGATCACAGAGCTGGGATTGGGAATCTCAGCCGAGGGCTCACAGCACAGGAGAGATGGGGCAGGAAACAAGGGGGTCGGTGCTGTGTTTTTCAGAACGATGTCGGCAAAGCCCTGGCTGAGGAAAGGCACAGGACAGCTTATGCTGAGGCTTCTGAGCGTTACTGACTGGGCGGCCGCTTGCGCTGACTGCCCAGCTCTCCGGCTAACAGCCCCTGCGGCAGGGTTCTTGTGGCACGGCAGCTGGCTTCCCTTGTTGCTACTTTCCCGCCTGTGACGAGAGTTGTGGGTAAGCTTTGGCAACTGTTCGGAGGCAGGGGTGGGCCCAAGTCTTTCCTACCTGGCAGTAAGAAAAGCAGGGAGGCTGCCCCGTGGCAGTGCGTTCCCATGCCTCTAAGCAGCCCTCTGGCCTGCCGCAGAAAAGGAGGCTTCTTTCGCAAGCAGCGTGATTCAGCCCCACGTGACGGGAACTGCGCACGCTCCTGCGGGGGACAGCGCTGTTTGTGTACAAAGGTTCAGAGCGATTAGACCACCCTTGGTCACACACTGAGCTGCTTGCACATGCACCAGTGCCCCGGCCTCACCTGCCCTGCCAGCTGGGCGCGGAGGAGAACTCTGAGCGGCGCGAGGGTCAGTGTGCACATCCTCTCCTTCGCCCTGCTGACTGCAGCAAGTGCTCAGCCTTCAGCTGGGCCCCCGAGGGCCAGCTGAGCTGCAGGAAGTGTGGGGCTGGGGATGGAGTTCTGGGTCCAGCACAGCGGCTTGATCTTTACAGCCACCTTTGCACACTCGCTAGTCAGCCGTCGGACACGCCCCTTGCTGGGCCAGACGGAGACGGCACAGCCGCCAAGCAGCAGACCCAGAGGACAGTGAGTGGCCGGGGGCCGCAGGGAGCCATTCTGCAACGAGGGCAGAGCTGGACCACCCAGGGCAATACAAACCTGTGCTCAACAGTGACCTTCGCCTCCAGCGCATTCCTGTTTGGCCTGTCCAGCCCCTCACTCATGGGATGGCCCTGTGCATTCAGTACGAAGCAGGGCCTGGTTGACAGCAGGCGGCATTTGCCTCTGGATCTGGGAGTGCCCCCCCCAAACCGAGCTGGCAAACTGAATTCTGGGACCCAAGCGCCAGCCCCGCAGGAGTGCTGGGGCAACGGCAGCCATGAGTGCTGCCAATGAGAAGGACGGAGGCTGCTGGAGATCCCTAGGGAGAGGGCAGCCTACAGAGACACAAAGCCGAGACTCCAGTAAGTAGACTATGGCCAGACTTCCTTCCAGCTGGCACCCAGGCCCCAGGCAAGAGAGACCCACTGAAGGCCAGCTGCCCTGCGGCAGCAGGGGATGTGATGCTCCAAGCAGAGGCAAACCTCGCACGCCGAGGCTAGGATGCAGACAAGGCCCAGCCCTCTGCAAGGGGGAGTGCAGCAACTGCGTGGCACCAGACACCAGCCCAGGGTTGGACACGAGCAGCACAGAGACACAACGGGCCAATGGCTCGCTCAGCTACAGCTATAGTGACCGCACGTGCCTAGAGGGGACCGGCGCTTGCAATGCCATCTGTCTATGGCAGGGGCAGGAAAGGTGGCAGCAGCCTGGCAGGGAGCTGACGCTGTCAATTCAGAGCCCCGAAGGAGCTCGGGGCAGAGCGGCACCTGTGCGTGGCGATGCACCCCAGAGGCTGGCTGGTAGAACAAGCAGGGCAATACCCTGGCTGAAGCCTGTGGCCCCTATGCCTCTGCTAGGCTCACTCCATGCCACGGCCCACCACCCGGGCACAGAGCCCACTTCAGGCTGTCAGCGGTGCAGGGGCCATGCCCCGTTGCCACCCTCTCTGGCTCCCCACAAAGCGCTGCTCGTGCCCGGCTAGCTGTTGCTCCAGCCCAGCTCGCAAGTGAGGCGAGAGCCTAGCTCATGCCACAGCAGCTTTCCCCTCACACACACACTGGGAGGGGTGGGCGCCCCACCGCTGCGGCCTAGCTTTTGCGGTACCATAGGTCAGGGCCCTTCCTGAGCCCCTCTGGCCTGCGCGCCGGGTGGGGGTGGAGAGACGGCACTTTGTGGGACTCCTAGTGCAAGAGGAACATGTGGCATCTCTTCTAGGACCCAGGGACCCCCACAGCATGTCAATTGCTGTGCCACACGTCCCAAGCTGCCACCAGTGCCCTGCCCCAAGGCCACTGGGGCAATGGAGCCTGGCCCATCCCCCCAAGCGTGTGGCCTTGCCATAGCTCCTCTGTGCCCGGTGGCTGCTGCCAGCCTGGCTGGCTCCCAGGCACGGGGCCGAGACGCTGCGAGTGCCAGGGCTGGGGTGACAGATGCCCAGGTTGTGGCAGAGCACGAGGGTGGCCAAGGCCCATTTGCTGCTGCTCAGCCTAAAGCGTGGGAGAGAAAACGTCCCTCAGCGCTCAGGGGACGCGACACAGACGCCTGCAAAGCTCCGCCAGAGACAGGCTCGCACCCCTCAGCCTTGCTGTGCCCCCGGCAGCCAGGTGGCCTCATGCAGCCTTGGGCTGGCTCAGCTCAGCTGCCGCTCGTTAAAGGCTCTGCACGTGTGACACCTGCTGGGTGACTCACCTATTACAGGCAGGCCGGCCAGTAACGAGTAGCATTCCTTGTACAGCGTATCAAGGCCCCTGGGATTTGACTGCAACACAGGGAAATGGACTCTGCTCTCTTCGCAGGAGAAGCAGGAGGCAACCTTGCAACGTGTATTTGCCATGGTGCTGAAAAGCCCTTGCGGGGTGCGGGAACCCAGCAGCCACCAGACTGTATCAGGGCTGGTCCCGCAGCAGCCACCACTAGACGCTTCAGAGAATGGTGCAAGAAGCTTGGCACTTCTAGCATCATTCATACAATGCCCCTCTGTCACCCTTTCCATTCGCCACCCCGAATCCATTTACCCATGCCAGCTGCTCCTTGATCTGCCCTTGTTTTGCTGCACAAGCCCCCCAGCTCGCTTTTCTCCCCGTCAGCACAATTTCACCATCAGAAGAAAAGTTTCTTTTCATATAATAATTAGAGCTGGGCCCCCATGACGAAGTCTGGATAGAAATTCACACTTCCCCAAAGTCCAGGCTCAGCTCATACTTAGCACTTACATCACACTTGAAAGTTATGGACTCCTCAGAACAGCCTTGACAAGCCGGTTAAAGTTCTACCTCATTTCTGGAAAGGGGAAAATGAGGCACAGAGTGGGAGAAAATGACTTGCCCAAAACCGCAGATGGAATTAGCAGCAGAGCGAAGAACAGAATTCAGGAACTCATGGCTCTCTGCACTCTGCTCGGAAAATGGCTGGAGCCCACACAATCTCCGAACACATCTCTGTGTTACATGGACATAATGCAGTTCTGCGTTTGTTTCTTAGATGAACAGAGCCATCTGCCAAGAATTTTTCTTGGGACAAACAGTCCCCCGAGAAAGCGAGCGAACAGCAGACTCTTAGTGTGTGTGTATATGGCATCCAGCACAACAGGTGCTGTACAAACTCACAGAAAGGTAGACAGCAGGCGCGGTGCAGAGCCGAGGTACAATAACTGCGGTTCTGGTGCCTGTAAGGCAGAACCCTGAGTTTGTCACTTACCCATTTGCTGGTTCTTGTAGCTGGAATGAGGATGGAGGCAGACAGAAGAGCGGTCTCCAGCCTGAGTGCAGCAGCCCCTTGGCAGGAAGAGTGCAAAGTTCTCCTGGGAGAATTAGCGTCAAACAATCCGAGCACAGGCTGCACTTCGCCTACCACAAGAAAGTGCATTCTACATTGCAAACATTCATCCTTACAGAATCGGCCCCCAAGTACTAGCCACCTCTGGCAGATGATTTACTAAGCCACCCAAAGCTTAATAGTGCATTCAATAAAGAAACCAAGGTGGGGAAAACAACAGCCACAATGCCAAGAAGCAGAAGGGCTGGAGGCATGCTTCCCTGCTGCAGAATCTCATTAGCTTTGCAAGCTCAACAACATTAAGGTCACAGATCCTTAGCTGGTATAAGCCAGCCTCTCTCCAGTCAGCTATGCTGATTCGCATCAGCTGAGGAACTAACCCTAAAATATGCACACAGCAGATGAGAGCAGCACATCACTGCTAAAACTTCACTTATGCAGAGCTTTGCCTCTCTGGGCCAAAACAAGTGAATGAAGACCTATTGATTCCAGGCTTGGAACAAGAGAACAGAGCAGGATTCTTAGAATCATTTAAGAAATGCAACTAGTTTTAAAATCAACGCCACATGCAACAGCGAGGACATGAAGACTGGCTGTAGAATCACAACTCCCATTTGACAGGGCAAAGGTGAAGCTGCACTGTACAAAGACAGGAATAAACAAGAGGCATAGCTTCCTTGAGCTTCAATTTATTAAAAACAAACCAAAAAAACCTTCAGATTTGAAAGGGGAAAATGGCAAAGTCTTTCTGTCAAGTGTGGAGCAGAGGAAGCCTTTGATCAGGTTGTTCCCTTGTCTCCAGACTCTGGGAAGCTTCCCCCACCCTCTCCCTCTGTATGGTGGCTTTGCAATGTCTCTGCAGCCCTCTCCAGCAGTTCCAAGGTACCCTCGTCAACCATGCGTCTCACTTGCTCCCCTTTGGCTGCTAGGATTTCCTCAATGTTCCTGAATTACAAGTTAAAAAACAAGAGTTATATTGCAAAGGTCTCCATGAAACTAGAGGTTAGACTTTGCAGCTGAGGATTAGAGGCTCTCAGCTGCATTCAGTTTTCACCATTAGCAGGCATTCAAGTTCCGAAGATGAATATAACATCCCCCCCAGCAGAGCGAGTTGGTGACTGTACAGCAGATGGGATTACAGAATCTTTCACTTTCACCCAATATGATCACTAATTTAGCAACTGCAGTTAGACACAGGTAGGATTTTCAAAGGCATCTAAAGGAGTTCAAAGCCTCTGAAATTCAACAGGATTTGAGCCCCCAACTCCTTTAGGCTCCTTTGAACATGCTAGCCAGGGAGACCGAGCAATGATTTCATAAGGCCTGCTTGAGAACAAGAAAATGTCATGTCCAGCAATAAATGTGCAGGTAGCAACAGTGATATTTGTGCCATGTGCAGTTTCTGCTTCAGCTACATCCCACTTAGTGGGTCTTGGTTGGGCGCTTCCATTGTGTGCACCACCCATCTGCAATGCATCAGACAACGCAGCCATGGGCGTAGTTTTCTGACATACTTCAGAAAGTGAGCGGATGCAGATCAGCCCTCAGCAATAACTCTCCTGCGCCACTGAAGCCATCACTTACCAAGCCTACAAGAAACAGAAGTCCATCACATCAGCTAAACAAGTTTGGGTTATCTTTGGATGGCGCTGGGGGACGGAAGGAGATGCTGTCACAGACACAATTACCTTTTCCCCTCCAAATCTGAAAACCAGCCCAGGTTATCTGCGATGATGTGGTGATTCTTGCAACCAGGGCACTTCACTAACACCACCCCGTGATGATACGCCAGTTTGGAAATCGTTTCTGCTGACCGTGTATTGCAGACCTAAAAAGGAATAAAGTTAATTTTGTTACCAAAGTGCTGAGTTTGTGTGTTTATTTTGTAAAAAGGCAACTGTAGCAGGACCCCAGGCAATCTGAGACACTGTTTACCTTAGTAAAAAGGACTTGTTTCCCCCATCCATAACACTTTTCAAGGGAAAAGATCACGCAGCCCCACAATACGACCCTACAGTTTGCTGCTCGGAGATCTGCTACCTTTCTATTACGCCATTTGGACTGGGGCCAACGAAAAGAACAGAGCCTGAAATGCATTCCAATTTCTAATACTTATCAATCTTTCTTCACCCTCCTGCAGAAAGAATCATTTAAAAATCACACTGGTTTGCCTCCCTAAAACGTAAACTAGAACACAAATCAGTTTCTCAAGCCTGATATTCTTGGTTGGCTCAGCGCTTGGCTAAATGCTAGTTTGTGTTTTTAAACCTCAGGAAAGATCAACTCCTGTATTTCTGAGTTTATTTTGGACCTGAGTCAAATGATTGAATTTTACTATGTAAGCACAGAAGGCAAAGAAACAAAACAAAGCTGATTCAAAAATATTCACGCAGGTGCCCTCTTGTGTTAGATTTCAGTAAGACATCTAAGGGGGTAAGGGAACACACCCACCTTATTTATTCTTACTAAATGGTGTGTTAAAGGGGGGCAAGTAATTTCAGCGGGCATTGGCCTCCCCTTCCCTTGTGCCACTGCCCCTTCTCGCCCCGGTCCAGGGCTGTGGGGCTTCCGTGAGATCCCAGGGCAAGGAGCGCAGCGCGCCAAACATGCCTGGGCTCTCACAGGCTCCTGATTTGCAAGAGGGCAGCAGCTGCCAGCCCCAGAACAGCCCCACAGACAGCGGGACGGACAGACACCCCCACACAGCAGCGACAGGCCCAGCAGAGGGGCAGGGAGCTCGGGTGCGCGCTCCTCCCTCAGGGCCTGCGCGGGCACAGCTGGTCCTCACCCCTGAGCACAGCGGTCCCTGGCACCGCCTCCCGCACCCCGGGTCCGCTGGCAACCGCCACCCCCAGCTCCCCCTCACACCCCCACCCACCCCATGGCCCCCAGCTCCTCCCCATCAGTGCCACAGCCCCCAGCCCCGCCCCACAACCCCCAGCTCCCTCCCCGCTCCTCCCCACGGCCCCCAGCCCCTCCCCGCTGCCGCCCCACGGCCCCCAGCCCCTCCCCGCCGCCCCCCACAGCCCCCAGCTCCTCCCCACCTGCCCCATGGCTCCCCGCTCCTCCCCATGGCCCCCAGCTCCTCCCCGCTCCTCCCCATGGCCGCCAGCCCCTCCCTGCCGCCGCCCCACGGCCCCCAGCCCCTCGGCTCCCCGCTCCTCCCCATGGCCTCCAGCCCCTCCCTGCTGCCGCCCCACGGCCCCCAGCCCCTCCCTGCTGCCGCCCCACGGCCCCCAGCTCCTCCCCACCCCCTCCCCATGGCCCCCAGCCCCTCCCCGCCTCCCCACCCGCCCCACGGCCCCCAGCTCCTCCCCACCCGCCCCACGACTCCCCGCCGGCCCCACGGCCCCCAGCTCCTCCCCGCCGCCGCCCC
>ML675655.1:5655917-5713415 GCA_007922155.1 Mesoclemmys tuberculata
CCCCTTGCTGCAGGGCCCCCCCCATCCCTGCCCCCCAGAGCTAGGGGTCCCCACCCCAGGACCCCCCACAACCCTTAGCAAGGGCACAGCCCCAGCAGCAAATGGAAGGGGCCAGTTGGGGCCAGGCGCTTCCGGCCGCACTCGTACGAGGCACACGCGTGACACGGGATCTGTGTTACAACAGCCGCCTTTAATTGGTTTGAGACGTGATCGCCCGTAACAGGAACAGCAGGGCCCGCGTCCCCGCCATGTGAACTAATTGGGTGACGTGGCCCAGGTCACGCTGGAGCGCTGTGGCAGAAGCAGACATCTAGTCCCGATCTCCCGCCGCCCAGTCCAGCGTCTGTCACACGTTGCGGAGGGCTGTTTAGGAACGGTTCAAGCCGTCAGCCGGCTCAGAGGGGCAGACTCTTGCGCCCGACCCCAGCGAACTTTCTGTAATTCCCATTGCAGGTGGGCTGATGCTGCTAGGAGCCTTCCGTGTCCGAGTTCTCACTGCCAGTGGTGTTTCCCCAGTCCACTTCATGGTGTCTTGCCTTCTGCACCCTGCGCAGGGCCCTCTTCCTGCAAGTTAGGTTAAACACTTGAGAAAGAAAATACCACAGTCAACCATCATCTCAGTTACACATTATAAGTGAGCAACAAACCCCGAAGGCGGCATTGGCCCACTTCGTGCTCAGTGAAACATGACAGCGGCCAGAGTAAAAATTCAGAAGGCCTATCTAAGCTTCATGCACCAGGACACAAAGTAATCAGCTGCTGAAGGAAGGAAAACGTCTCCTTCCGTGACACAGTATCACACAGCTGTAAGTTGTGGACAGCACTGGTGGAGTCACCACTAATCACTAATTGTTAATTTGGGCAACTTTTTTTTGGCCAAATAATTATCTACTACTATTATTCTGGGTCTCCTACAGCGTCCCCTATAGGTTGTGATCAGAAGCAGTTACTGGGTTTAGATGGAACATCAGTCTACAGCAGTAAAGCCATTCCTACATTCCTCTAAATACAGCACCACTGAATGCAAGAATTTCCTGACTTTCAGTTCCTTTCTTAATACAAACGCTGCAGTAAGAGTCCAGCATACTACCATTTACAGAAGCAACACTACATTGCTTTAGAGGTTTCCTGTAATCTGCTCCAGAGTTTCGCGCTTTAGGATCTATTTCTATTTAGTGTGATTAAGGTCTACATCTGACAAGATGCTCAGCCCCTGCAGTCCCCATTAAGTCAGTAGGAGACAGAGGTGATCCGGATCTTACAAATCGAGCCCTGAACCAGGTACGTTTTGAGAGGACTCAAGGCTTAAACCTGCTCTCAGTCCCATTACTAGGAGCGTGGTCTTTGCAGTCAGTAGCAGTAGGATGGAACCCTGCACTAGTAAAATCTGCTACACTTACCGAATTAGCACTTCTGGAAGTATGGTGCCCCCCGGGACGGTGGAATGCCATTTAAAGTGGGTGTGTGGGGAGGAAAGGGGGGGGAATAGATTTGTGTCCCTGCCGCCTGACCTTGCTATTTCCCTCTGAGGAATTCCTGCCCTCCTCCCCCGAGATACACACACCCATGGCCCATGACCCCTAACATCCACCCCCTCCAAATCTGAGTGAGTGGCGTTGTGACCTGGTCCATGGGGTCACAGCACCACTCAGGTTTAGCCTAGCTAAAAGGTGGTTGGGGCCATGGCCCAGGTGACCCCTCGGCAGCTTCACGGCCTCTGGTTAATGGCATGAAACAGCCTATGACAGAGACCATGAGACCTCTGTGTTTTTGAAAACATCCACACCTGTTTCTGTGCCAGTACAATGGCCACTACCTTGGCCCACACACTCAGCACAATTGGTACTAAATGCACAAGTCCCTACAGCTTGAGCTAGAAAAGGAGGCAACATCAGACTCTCATCCTCCGTGGATCAGGGACAAGGGACACGACACACAGTGACCAGTGGGTTACACAAAAATGGCAAGAGCAGTCCTGAGTGCACTGGCCAGACCTCCGATAGTGCTCAAAGCTGTCCTTCATCCGCCGCCGTTCCTTCTCAGCCAGCTCCCCATTCGGCAGGCCACCCGCCTGGAAAGGAAAAGACAGACCTGCGCTAGTGGAAGCTTGGGGCTGTAGTGTTAATTTCAGCCTTGCTCTACAGAGAGGCCAGGAACTGCATGGGCAATGAGACAACTTCTGGAGTTGGCTGCTGAAGACCAAAAGGAGAGACAGCCTCGGCAGGGAAGTGGAGGGGATGGAGGGAATTTGGACAGCCACTGTCCATGCAGTGCCTGCTCTGTGACATCAGCTCCCAGGGTTTTCCATGAGCGCACAATTCACTTGTTAAAAATGCAAACGAACCTATACCAGCGAACAGGCGGAAAGTGGCTTCACAGCCAAATGCATCCTCCGGGTACCAGCGCTGCCATTTAGAAAGCACTCAAGCTTTGCACTGGCAGCTTCTGACATCCACAAGTCCCTGGGGAACGTTACAACGTTGTATGTCCACACCTGGACTTATCCTGTGCATGGCTGGGTCAGGCTCAGCCCAACTCAGCCTTAAAACTCTACAGCCTCGCTCTGACAGCATCCAATCCGCTTAAGATCCACTCCAGCACTATTCCCTCCCCGACTGCTGACCTGCCTTCATCTCTCCTGAGCAGGTTGATTCTTATGAGTGCGCATATTGGGTGCTGCACAGGAGCCTGCTCCCACAGGGCTTATTGACTAGTGCTCATGCTACTGGCCCAAATGAGGGCTTGTAGAATGAAGCCCTAAGCACCAAAATCAGAAGATAAACACTTGAGATCTCCTCTCGCAAATTGCGACGACAGCCAAGCTCTTTGGGGCACATAAGAGATGTCCAGAATCATCCATTCGTAAAGCTGGAGGTTCACACCCTCTTCCCAGCAGCATGAGTGTGAACAGCACTACTGGTTTGGAGACCATTTAATCACAAACATCAGTGCCCAAACACCACAGACTCTGAAAATTAATTAGCTAGAGCAGGTTTTGGGAGCAGAGGGAGAAATGAGCAGTGGCTGAGACATGACATTAGGAGAAAAAGGAGAAGCTGAAAGATATTTGCAAGGGCTAACACTGAAGAGAAAGGAAACACTCCCCTGTCAATAGGAAATTGCTTAAAATCCCAAATGGTACTGCCAGTGCTAATTTTAGAAAACTGAAGCCTTCATATTGTCCCTTAAATTTAATGTGCATTATTCCTCAATTAGGTCCACCCAATCTTGTACAGGACTCCCATAGACGCCAACTTTTTAGGCTGTAAGCTTTTTGGGACAGGGAGTCCTTTACGATGTGTCTGTACAGTGCCTAGCACAACGAGCATCTTGATCTAGTGCTACAGCAATATAAATGATCAAGGACAACAGGAGTTTGGGATGTGCAAGGAATGCCAGATCAGCCACTAAATCCTAAAGCAAACGTCAAGCGGATGAGATACACACCAAGTGTCCCCAGAGCGCTGCAGATGGCTCTGGGAGGCCGCCTTCCTTGTAATATCATGCCCCAAAAGCAGTACACTGCCGACTGACAGCAGTGGATATGCTGATTGGCTGACTGTTCCCATCCACGTCACTCCTGGGGAGCACAGGTGCCCTGCTGCATTTGAATGACGAAGCTGGTCACGAGAACACAGGCTCCCTGCAAAAGCAGGGGGTACCTCCAAGCTGCGCAAGCCGACCGCAAGTGTTAATCGTCAGCAAGGTGCCAAGAAGCAGAGGGTTCACAAAGATTCTTACGTTTGATGACTGCAGGCACCGACCGCTCTCCAAAGCATCGAATCGCGGATCCTGATCTGCAGAGCAATTTTCTGAGAGAGAAGGAAAAATGGCAAGTTTAGTCACAGATTGCGGTTACACGTTATCTGTAGCACTTGGGGCCCCACTGTTCTAGAAGCTGTGCAAACACATAGCAAGCAACAGATGCAGCCACAAAGAGCTTTCCATCTAATAGATGGAAGGATTATCCCTTTGAGCAGTTGGGGAATTGCGGCTCAGAGAGACGAAGTGATTTGCTGAAAATTACCCAGGCAGTGTGTGGCAGAGCCCGGAATTGATCCCTGATCTCCCAAGTCCCTGTCCAGGGACTTCACCACAAGCCCATCCTTCCTCACACCATTGATTTGTGGTTTTACAACCTTAGAACAGAAGAAACCATTTGTAGATGTTGTATACTTTATACCACAGCTGTCCCCAATACATACGGAAGAATTAATGAGTGAGACAGCCACAACACAGTAACCTGTGTAGACAGTGTTGTGTTATTGTGGAAACAGCTCATACCTAGTGTTGGATATTCATGCTTGGTATACACGGAGTGCTCTGTTTTCAAGGTGCTGCACATACATTAAGGCAGCCTCCCAACCTCGTGGGATATAATCTGCATTAGTATCCCCTGCTGACTGATGGGTGGGGAAAAGACGACAAAATTGAAGTGTCTTGGCCAAAACTACACAGCAAGTCAGTGGCAGAGTCAAAACCAGAGCGCAGGAGGTCCTAGAGTCCAGACCTGTGCTCAATCCACTAGAGCAACCTGCCCATTTTACTAGGCGCTGGAATCTCCCTAAAAGGGACATGGGATCTTTGCTATCTGGTGGACATGAGCCCAAGGGACCTCAGCAAAGCAGCCTCTTAGCTTGTCTTCATTAGTGAACAACCCTGAGAGGTCACATGAACGAACGTGACTTGTTCCTGTCCGCACTAAGTCATGTTTAATATCATGTTAGTTAGAATGGGATCTTGAGGGTTGGTTAACACAGCCTAGTTTTCAACCCTGCAGAGAACTGTGTGGTACGTACATTGAGCATGACCTCGTGTGGTGGATGCAAGACTAGAACGTTCTGTAGTCCATCCTGGAGTGGAGAACACTATCAACATACTAACCCAGATTGGTACTTTAAACCAGACTAGGGTTTCTCAAACTTCTCAGTTATCTCCCTCCTCAAATGGATGGAAAAAACATTCAGGCTTCTCAGGTTAGAACAGGAAGGCCATGCCCATGCTGGCCGTTTCCTCCTTTTCTTTTTTACGTAAAGGTTTTTGGAAGCGTAGGTCAAACCGTCAGCACAGCCTGTCAAGTCTTCCTCAGTGCTGAGTCATTTCCACTTGGGGATCCACAAAAGCAGAACCAAGGCCAGTGTGTTCGTTAGTTAGTTCTGCTTTTGTCAAAACCCCAGTGAAAATAATCTCATCTGAGGGAAAAACCACCCGGCAGAGAGCAGGGAGACAGATGCACGGGCCAGCTAACGGGAGTCAGGACACCTGGGTCCTGTCCTCAATTCTGTCCCGACAAGCAGCGAGAGCCCAGGCAAGTCATGCAGGGCCTGATTTTCACAGATGCCGAGTGCCCGCAGTTGCCCTTGACTTCACTGGGGACTGAGTGCGTGCCACATCTTTGAAAAATCAGGCCCTGCACATCTCCAAGCTCATTCTTCCTGGGTGCATCAATGCAATGGCAGTCTCTTCATAATTAGACTTTCAGATCAAACGGAATAGTATGGCCTAGTGCCCTTGTATTGACAGATCCTTCCGGAATGCAGCTACTCGAGGACCCTGCTAGGGCACATGAAGTGAAAAGAAGAATGAAGGTAAAAGCTCTGTGCGCTTCACAGACATCCTTTTCGCCTCACGTATTCCCCTGGCACAGACATGCTCTCCCTCTCACAAACGGGGGACACTCAGGCACAGGGAGATGACCAGGAGTTCTAAACACCTCCATTCTGGGTGCTCAACCTGAGACCCCTTTCACAAAGGGCTGCGCACCCACCCTGGGAAAATCAGGTCCTTTAAGCGTGTCTCAAGGTGTTGCCCCACAAATCATTCATTACTTTGAGAGCTCAGGCCCCCGTGACTTCCCCAAGGCCACACAGCAGAGGCAGGAGCTCCCGACTCCCAGCCGCCTGCTTTGACCACTAGAGACACTGTCTCAGGACCACCACTCCTAGATTCTCCAAGCAGAAATTAACAAACAGAAAGCCTTACTTTTATCAGACAGCTGTGTGTCCTCGTCCAGGTGGCCATGGAGAGAGAGCTTGGGGACAAAAACAGACAAACAAAAAAATAGGTCTCCTTTGGGGAAATAGCCACACTCATTTTCTTCTCATTTCCCACAAAAAAAGAGACACATCATAAACACACAGAGCCACAGGATTAAACAGATTTTTCTTTTCTGTCTAGCGAGAGTCACAAAGTAGCAAAATTCAACTCTCATCCATCCTATCCAATATCTTCTTAGTGAGGCTCCTGTAGACACAAATGCTATGCATGAATGAAGCCAATTCTCCAATTAAAACACTGGCCCACACCAACAGCGTAATATTTCTACTGTATGTATAGCACCCTTCATCCCCCATCAGTCTCATCACTAACCACTGAATGCAGCTGCCTCCTGGCAGGGAGCAGCAGCAGCTAACATTACGCAACAGTTGGAGCGGAAGAGGGAAAAGTGGAGCGGGACATCTCCAGTGGGATGGCAGGAGAATGTAAGGAGGCAGGTCGTAATTGCCTGCATGGGGGTTTAACTAGGTCACCAGGAAAGAGCTAAGATCTGTAAGTGATCACAAGTGGCCAGGACCTTAGATCTCACCTGAAAGAAAGGGAGGAGTTGCTATGGTTTCAACAAATTAAACCAGCCCTGCCCCCACCCCATTACAGGATGCCAACTCCCTCTTCACCCTGCTGCTTTCCATGAAGATTCATGCTGCACTGGCTTTGGTTGAGACGTGGGAACGCTTGGGGCTCTTTTCTATCCAGGCAGGGGGAGGATTGCCTTTGAGTCACGTCAAGTATCTTGACTGAAGATGCAACACGCTAGACAGAACCACTGGCTCCTGCTTCATGGCAGCTGAAGCAATCGGCCAAGTTCAAGGCCACTCTAGAAAGGCTGCGTCAGGGCCTCCTTGCAGAGACTTGTCTCCACTGCTTGGAGTCAGTGGAGCTCTCCATGCGAGTCAGGGCTGCAGAACTGGGCCCTTTATTTGTATCCAGGGTGTTTAAAGCTACACACACAGAGCTACAAATCTTGGCCCAGAATGGGAGCTGCAGCCCGAGCGTGCTTGGATAATGATCAGGACAGGGGTGCACAGAGCTGGCTGTAGACCACCTTTGCATCCTCTGGATCCTGATGCCACCCAGCCACTGGGCTGGTCTCCAGTATCAATCAGAGCACCCTTGGTACTACTCTAATCTAATCTTGGTTCTGGCTCACAGGGACAGCTGGAGCACAATTTGCCCTGGCCATGCCTCTCTCTCCCCCAGATACACTGTTCTGGCAGCTGCAAAGCAGGACGGCAGAAGAGTGGCTATAGCAGTGCCTACCCCTCCTAGAGGTTTCTCAGCACCAGGGGCATTGTCCATTGGCTGGTTAGACTGTTTGGGGTTTTTTTCCAGCTTTTTTGTGCCACTGAAGCACAAATAGGACCTGTCTGCAAGTTATTTATTTGCTAAGGAGACTTTGAGCAGAGCTAAGAAAGCCAAAGATGTTCCCTAAGAAGGTCAGATTAAAGCCAGCTAGCCAACCTTCCTCACCTCTTGGGAACTCCTGGGCGAGCCATCATCTAAGTCAGAAGTCTGGAATTGTAAGAAAACAAGCCAGTCAGGGATCTATCCTGAAAGCACACTCCGAAGTGAGAGGGCAGCAATGGCAGCACGTAGAACAAAACAAAAGGTAGAAACTGAGAGAGAAGGATTTTCTCCCTCTTCCATGTCCCTGACTGCCCAAACAGAAAGCACCCAAGAGGACGTGATATTAGAGTGTTCTTTTGGTTCTGGGCTTAGGAACAGAATTATGGTACATCTTCCCACCCCTCACACAGATTTCACCCCAATGGTTCAAAGTTCGCCCTGCCTGGGCTTTCGTCACTGGCGGCCAGCAGTTGGCCTTGATGCACCAGGGCCAGGCCCAAATGCAAACACAGAAGGGATGCGTTCGCACTGATGGAGCTTACGTAGGCCCAAAACCAGGATGACCTTGACTAGGGCCGCCCCTTGTCTAAGCACAGCCTTTGATTGCTGAATCCCAACTACGGACAGTGTCTGAAGCCAGTGGCACGCCTACTGCCAGGGCCCACCAGCCTTTTCCATCTTCCCCTGCTGTGAATTCCTGCAGGCATACCACTGTGGGTGGCTCCAGGTGCAACCTTTTCAGCTTGGCCTCAGCAGCTAGCAACTGGCCCTCCTTCTGGAACAGCTGTAGCTGCAGCTCATCACACCTCTCCCCCAGCTCCCGGATCTCTTTGCGGTAGGCATCTTTGTCGACCAGGCTCTTGGAGTATTGCATATGGAACTGCTCTCGGGTCAGGAGCGCCTGGTGCAGAAAGCAGGAGAGCAAAGTGTGTCACTGACCTGGTGTTTGAGCCTACACCTCCCACTCACTACCTTTGGAAGCTGGGCCCTAACACAGGAGGTTTTATCACCTGGTCTCTTTCTGCAGCCACTTCCTCTATCTGCTTCAGGATGGCCTCGATGCGATCCTTGTACATCCGGGAGTCCTTCCCCAGGGACATGCACTGGAGCTCCAACTCCTCCTTCTCCTCCGCGTGCTGCAAGGAAGCAGAGAAGCACCCTGCTCACGGGGCGAGCTTGGCTCAGACGCCCAGTGCTGGAGGCAAAGGGGCTCACCGGCATGGTGAAACACCCGCGGCTTGTCACATAAATATCAGACACGGATGGGCTGATCCATGCCAGAGCACGATGGAGACTCTTCTACAGCCGTCCAAACCCAGTGTCAATTACACTGAAGAGTCCGCAGGAATGCTCAGACACACCGAGGCACCCAATGCTGTGACTTTAAACCAGGGGGCTGGGAAGCAGGCTGTAATGACGCTTCGCATTCACAAGCATCCAAGACATTAACAGCGATACAAACTCCCAGGCCCAGGATGCTGCAGACAATTCATGGACAAGCCCAAGTGCTGACAGAGGGCAGCGAGCTGTTGAGGACACTGGAGGCTAAAACGTACTTCCTCCTTGCAGCGCTGACTGAGTGGGCAGAGCGCGAGTCTGCAGATAAGGAGACGTGGGTTAATGCTCAGCTCTGACCCTGCCTTGCTGTATGATCTTGGACAAGTCATGTGGCCTTTCAGTGCCTCGGTTCCCGCTGCTTAGGAGGGTTACTCCTATTTAGAAAGCACTTTGAGATTGAGGGGTGGGAAAGTGCTTTGAAGGCAAAAGGAGAGTTGAGGCCGATATAAACAGTAACTGATCCATCCTCCTGCAGAGCCAGGTGGATCAGGATCATCCCCCCCATCTTACACAGGTGGAAACTGAGGCACAGAGGGGCCATGTTTTTCCCAGGGTCAAGGAGTCATGACCCGAGCAGATCTCGTTTCTCTCACTGAACTGCTGCTAGATTTGATGAGAGTCGGAAGGCCAAGCCACCGCGATAGCTGCCGAAGCGCTGCCCTGCTTCACAGGGAAAAGAGCAGCATTTATCCCATGCTGACTTTACTCCATCTCGTCCCCCTCCCTCCAGCCTTCATACTTTGTCCCGGAGATCCTCTGCTTGCCGGAGCTCCTTGCGCAGGCTGTAGATGGTGTTCACCAGCTCCTGGTGCTCCTCCAGCACCCGTCTCCGATCAGTCTCCAGAACCTGGACGTAGACGCTGTTCTTCTCAAAGTTCACTTCCTTGGTGACCTCCAGGGTGAAGGGGAAGGCGGCTACAGTGAGGGGGAGCCCACCTTGATGGGATACTCAGGGACCAGGAGACATTCTCCCCTTCCTGAGCCAGACAGCACTAGTGGCCAATTCCCACTCCCCTACCACAGCCCACAGGGCCTCCATCCTGCCTCTGGGTTAAAGCTGAGGTGAGCAACGCGCTCTCCAATGCAGCATCTAGGTGCCCTCATCGGTCACCTGGGGAGTTCAAAGCATCCCGTGCCAGGCCCTGTGCTCGTCCCGGGGCACTGCGCCCTCCCCTGTAAAGATGAAGGCGGCTGCGATCCGCTCCAGGTCCTGCCCGGCAGGTGCAATCCCCGAAGGGGCCCTTCGGAATACAGGACTTGCCAGGAAAGATAAGAACCAAGGTCCATCCAGCCCTCATAGCAGCCAGTTCCCAGAGCTTATAGGGAAGGTGCAGATTGAGTTGAGCAAATCTGGGACCCTTGATTTAAACCCTTCTGACCCTCAGGCCTGTATTTCCGATGCTGTATTCCTTTGCCACGCCAGCTGCTCACCTGTCTCCCTCTGACCCCACCTAAGCGCTAGCTACAGATCCCGTATATCCCAACCCCCACCCCTCAAGGTTCCCACTGCCCCAAAGCACCTATGAGCATGCTCTGCTCGAACCCCCAGCGCTCACCCTGCCCAGCTCCCTCACCAAGAGGGCCAACGCCCTTGGAGAAGCCTGAGTTAGTGAGGCAGACCTGGTACCCCAACCACTCCCCGAGGCCCAGCGCCCATCGTCCCCACAGACCTGGAGCGTGTTCTCCAGCTCTTGATTCTTGGCCAGCAGCAGCTCCTTCTCTCGCTGGATCTCCCAGACCACTTCGTGGCTCGGCCGCTGCTCTATGGCATGCTTCAGTTTCAACGTGTGCGTCCTCTCCAGTTTACAGTCATCCTCGGCCTTCATCAAGCTGTGCCTCAGCCGGTCGATCTGCAGGGAGGTTTGGAGCTGGTCAGGCATCACCGGGTGACAGACGGGGAGCACCAGCCAGTGAGGGGCGGGAGGTCTTTCTAGTGGCATGGTTTTAGTTCCATCCTCCAGCAAGAAACATGTGGGGAATGCCCTCCCCACCTCCACAGGAACATAGCACAGCCCTGGAGGCAGAGTCCTCCCTCCACCCACCGTGCCTGTCTACCCACTCATAAGATACACAGCAGCAGCGCTGCAAGCTTCCCCCATCTGCAGCCACTAACAGCAGGGCTGAAAGATTTGTGAGTTTGGGCACAATGTCATTAGGCCCCGGGGAAAACCAGGTCTGCAGTGGCCTGTGTCAAAAATCCCTTTTATGCACTGGCCTAGCCCCGCACATTCAGCACTTGTGGCATGCAGTGCAGAAGAGGAGAAGAAGAAGAAAGGCGCCCATCGGACCGGAGCGTCCAGTCGCTAAGGGCATGTCCACACTCCGCTCTCCGTCCTGGGGCTGCCTCAGGAAGGAAGGGATGAGAGGGGGAGACACCAACCTCTAGCTGTAGATCCCGGTTCTTCATCAGGGCGGCGTTCTTCTCCTCGCTCTGCTTGGCGTAGCTCATGGCCAGGTCGTAGTTCTCGTCCTTGCATTTCCGCAGCTCCTTGGTCAGGGCGTCCCTCTCCTCCTTCATCTTCTGGACCCTTTCCTGGTGCTTCCGCAGCATGCTGTCTCTCACCCGCATCTCCTTGAGCGTGTCCTCCTTGGCGTGGAGCCACATGTTGAGCTCCTGGGCCTTCCGCCTCTCCTCCTGCACGGCGCTCTGCAGCTTCATGATCTCATTCATCAAGAGCTGGCTGAGGCCCGATTCGCCCACGGTGTCTGCTCAGCAGAGAGACTCAGACAGGATCCCCCCACTGCCAGGCCCAGTGCAAGTCTCCCCGCCCCAGGCAGAGAGATCCCTTACCATGAACCAGCAGCACGAGACCCCTGAAGGTGCTGTCTAGCCAACGGCGCAAGTACTCAGTGACCACGGGTCAGTGCTGCAGCGGCTTTTCTTCCCACGCCCCTCCCGCGCCAGCCCCATGGCACACGGGGCGGTCACGCGGACAGAACACACAGCTGGCCAGGGCAGGAGGGAGCCACGACCCACCTCGCCCTATGGCAACGGTGGGCCAGGGACATGCCAGGCACTCCTGAACAAGGCCTCAGCCACTCTGGGACCCGCATTCAGTCGGGGGCACCTCCTAGTTACTTCACGGGGAGCTTGGTCTGCTTGCACCAGGGCTGAGCAGTCCACGAGGGGGAACTCGGCTATTATCTAACGTCTGCTCTTCCTTCTGATGCAGGGAGAAGCACTCATTCTCCCTGGGACAGGGCTGCGACGGAGTCCTAACAGTGCTGTATTTTTAGCCTCCAACATGCCATCAAACACATTAGCATAGACCCTGGGCTTCAACAGAGCTCCACCCAGGCAGAGGCATCCCCCCGTGTGGGTCTGACTGCAGTATGGGGGCCTTGGTAATGGCTGGCTGCTCTCGGAGCTTAGTCCGCCCCTCGCTGAAGAGCTTTCGAGCCAGTGGCCCAGTTTGAAAGGCTGGCTGGGGCTCTGCCCACGAGCCACAGGGCATTTAACAGGTTGGGGAATTCGGCATCTCCTCTAGCTGCAAAGTGGCAGCACATAAAGAGACCGTTGTGGGAATGAATCAAAACCTTACCTAGAATCATTGAAAAGACTCTGCTGGGCTCCTTGCCAGTTATTTTCTTGTATAACTGGGGGTAGTAAAGCTCGAGGCTCTCGAGAAATGCCTCAAAACCTTTCCGGCCCGTCCTCTGAAGTATATCTAGGAGGACGCCTGCAACACAGAAGCAAAAGGCACTTACAGCAACTTGGCAGATCGAAAAGTAACATGCTTCTCCTGAACTTCCAGAGATGACTGTACTCGAGTACCTCTGTAAGTAAGAGCAGAACAGAGTCCTTAGTGTCAAACCCTGCAGGCCTGGCCAAGGCAGCTCTCTCACTGGCTGTAAGGGGAGATCTAACTGCAGGATTTGATCCTAGATTCCTGCTCTTACTACAGTGTTGCAAACAGCACACATTGCAAAAGAATCAATCGTGCCCTGCTGAAGGCTAGGGAGGAGGAAGAGAGCAGGCAAGCTGGAATGAAATAGCCACGGCAGTTCTTATAGCTCTAGGCAGCTGTGGTCTCAAATTCAAGTGGAGGGGAAGATTAGGCAGGCCCCACCTTCTGGCACAGATGCCCTGGTGCTGAAAGGGGCAAGATACCTGCCAGGAAATGTTGGAGACTGCTCCGCTCTCAAGGTCAGTGGGACAGGAGGGAGTTCCGCACCTCGCCGGACCATAGACGCCATCTCTACTACAAGGGGAGTCAGAGTGAGAGAAGCAGGGGGCCTGTCGCCAGCTTTTAAAAGATGGGATTATGAAGTCTCAGATGCACTTTCACAGGTAGATCTCTCTCACTGCGTCATTCAGAGGTAAACACCCCTGCAACGGTGGGAAGCCAAACAGCAGCAAAGTCTGTGGTAGTCAATATCTTGCAGAGAATAATCCTACACTTAGCAGGGCAGCAAGGGAGAAGTCCACGATAAGCCTTTCCGATCTCTGATCTTTGTTATGGCGAAAGAGAACTGGAAAGTGTAACTCACTAACCAGGGAAAGTGACCAGCCTCATTGCATGGTCCAAACAGTCTGAAACTGAACTGTTCTGAAATTCTGAACTCATTTGGCAGGGGCTGTGTCTGGACGGGGGACCTGGAGCCTGACCAGGACCTCTGGAGGCCACTGCAATTTTAATAATAATTTAATATCATCTAATCCCCAGGACTCCTAGCTACACTTTCTAATGTTGCCAGAGTCCCTTTGAACTTAAAGCATTTCACCTTTTCTGGGAATCAACATAAATTCATAGTTTTTGAAGGAGAGCAGGGACCCCCATGATCTACTCTGAGCTCCTATACAATACAGACCAGAGAATTTCTCCAAAATAATTCCTTTTGAATTAGAGCCAATCTTAAAATACTTACATAAAATCCAATGCTGATTAAAAAATTGCCCGGGTTGGAGAATCTGCTACATGCTTAGCTCCAGGAGAAGAAATTATTTTCCTGTTTATTTGGATTTATAGGAAACAAAAAACCCTCTTCCACCTTGCAAGAATGATTCCCAGAATTGCACTACACAGGTTGATGGCAACACAATCTGGCCTGCACGAGCAACGGACACCTCACCATTTTCATTCCAGTGTCACCCCAAAACCACTCCACCCCTCTCACATGTGGAGATTCAGAAACGGTCCAGTACCCACCTACTTTCCGTTTTCGGATGACCAGGCTGGGGTCGTTAAGGACTTGCTCTTCATCGTCGTGGTTAATCACTTTGCACTGGCGGAGATAAGGTGTTATCCTGGAGGGGTCTATCACTGAGATCAGCTTCACCCGGAAGCTCTCCAAGTTATTCCAGCACATCTCATCATCTTCCTGCTCCAACATGGCAGAGAGCAAGAAATACTGGCAGGCCAGGTCTTCTCAGCTGCAAGCAACACCGCAGGCCTCAGAGCAACTCTGGATGAGCAGCAAGGATACACGGCAGGTGGCCCAACACAGTCCACCCCATAAGACTGGGAACGCGCTCGCTAGCCATAAGGGACAATGTCTCCCCCAGCAGCCTCTAACGCTGTACACGCAAATTACACGCACACCCCATCCACACCAGCTGATCGGCTGACGGGCACCTCGTGTACAGAAAAATGCCTGCTGGGGCAGCAGCTGGTGCGGCTGGAGCCGATGCTGAATGGTGGTGGTGATGAAATTCCGGCGAGCTCCATCCAAACTGGCCAAGCCTCTCGAGTCATTACAAGAGGGAAATGAAACTATGTAGTGTGCACCCTTGGTTAGTGGCATCAGAGACAGAGCTCCTGCAGAGATGCTGGGGACACCAGGAACTTGCACTGCACATGGATCCCCAGAACCTGTGTCCCACCGACATCACCACAGGGCACCTGCGCTCAGCACTTCTTGGGACTGGACCCCAAACCGAATCTAGCGACCCACTGATGCAAGGGTGGAACAGAAACAAGGAACGATCACACGACAGCCAGCGACTGTCTGCTTGAAATCAGAGGTCACATACGGAGAGGGTGTCTTACAGTCCCTTCCTTTTACTTTATAATGTACACACTGCCCCCTCCCACCTTCACAGCAATGGGGATAGCCACGTATTCTATAACAATAGAGTGAACCTCTTGGAAAGGTTCCAGGGGAAGAACCCCCAACATCTATGCTCTTAAATTGCAATTAATTGTAACCACAAGTAGCTAATATTGTTAATAGCGTTCAAATTTGCCCTTGCAAAGAAGAATGACCAAAACCCACAATTACGCATGATCTTGCAACTTAAGCAGAACGTTCCAAACTGCGTGCGGTGCTGGCCACATTGCAACTGCAAGTCATGAGTTCTGGAAAACCTAAGCAATGCTTACATATACCATGCATGTTGTTCTGAAATATCACGAGGTGGTTACCTGAGAGCCTGGTGGTACAGCAGAGAGCCTCCCCTGGTAAGTTCCTCTGTGTTACTTTCACAGGGACTTACTCGAATCCACCCTCAACAACAGTTGCACTTTAAGGTTACTTTCCCACAGCGTTCCCCCACACTGCGATTTTTCCCATACACCCACAAACCAAAATGAAATCAGACTGGAATTTTCCAATGTCAGCTCAACCAGGCTGTACACCAGATTTGAGGAAGTCATTGGGAAGCCATTCCAGGATTGTAGTCATCAAGATGCAGAAGCCACATTACAGAGGTTGTAGCCTATAGTTAGATCTGCATTATACTGATCAATAACTCACATTTTGATGCAAGGAATGCACACTTGAACCGGGTGTGGAAACGTCTCTCTTCCCCTGCTCGGAGAAAATAACGTGAACTAGCCTAACACTCCCTTGCGTCGAGATCTCTCTAACCGAATGATGGGTTGGTCTGGAATGAAAAAGGAACCAGTTTCCTCTTATCTCCATTCCTTGTTTTGCTTATTTGGGGCCAAATGCTGCACCGAAATGGGTGCCCTATGTTCTAAGCACGCATTTGATTGCTGTGCTCACGTCAAAACAGGGTTTGTTCAATCAGCTAGCAACCCAGAGGGGCTGCCTGCCACCTACAAATCCACGAGTGTTTGTTTAGGGAAAATCTACATCTCCCTGATGGCGGCAGCTCAGCAGAGACTGGGATATCTAGATCCCTCTCCCCCAATGGGCCAAATCCTACAATCCTTACTCTGGCCCCACACAGGCAAAACTCCCATTAACGTCAATGCACAGACATTCTAGCAATTGATGCCAGGTAGAGCCAGCGGGATCAACTGACTTGAGTGGGACGTGGCATGCCTAAGGACTGCAAGATGCCCCATCACTAAACGTTCTGCTACCCCAGCACACAGACTGCTTTGCCCAAGCCACGCCTGGTTCCCAGCCAGGTCAGAGAAGTAGAAATGCATTTCCCAGTCAATACACCCCCCCCTCTTTCCCTCCCAAGGGACAAGAAAATTGGATCCCGACTTCCAGAATCACCAGTCATTCTGCGTTACATGGACCCACCTGGCTCTGTGCATCAAGGGTTTGCTCCTTTCTGCTCACTGGCTCCGCATGGCAATGCTCTTTGTGCCTGCATCTCCCAGCAAACCCGTTGGCACCGTGGCGTCCCTAAATAGTTCGTCTGCAACACAGTTAACTCGGAGTAAAAAATTAGAAAGAAGAAAGGGGAAACCAGTGGCTAACAGCACTTGTCTGAAATAAGAGGAAAAAAGAGGAAGCCACAAGGGGAAAAACTAGTGGCTGTAACCACGTGACACCACCACTGACTTGCTGAGTGACTTGGTCGCCCCACACCTCAGTTTCCCCATCTGTAGCATGTAATACCCCTGAGATGCTGTTGAGGCTACTCTATTTAATGGTTATAAAGTTCCACTGATGAGAAATATTACAGAAGGGCACAGGCAGAGTCTATCACATGCAATATCTTCAGTAAGAAACTTGCCAACAGCCACGTGGAAAATGACCGTTTCCAAAGCAGGCTCATCTTTCCAGGTTCTATGTTACATGACAGGGGTCTTCAGGGATTGGGGAGGTGGAGATGATAACCAGAACAAATGCTCGGATATTTAAAAAAACAACTGGAATTAACAGCCTTTCAGTTTAAGCCTTGATACCTTTAACCATACAGCCTTATTAATACCAACTGCTTTGTACTGGAATACAGACAGGGACAAGAATTCTCTCATGGTGTAGAGCTTAGAGTGGGTGTGCCTGGGATGGATGGGATAGACAATTATGACACTTTCCCAAATGGGACCTCTATTTGGGTGCCCATTGACTTCAATGATAATTGTGGGTACTCGGCCCTTGGAAAAAATCAGGCCCTACTTGCTTTGCCCAGCTTGAGACACGGACTAGAACCCAGGCGAGCTGGCTCCTACGCCACAGCTCTAGCCACGGGATGGGAGGGGCAGCACAGCAGTAGCTGGAGGATTTTAAGCACGTGCACAAATCATTTTGGCTGTCCCTTTATTTTTGTTTTTCTTCCCACCCAGTTCTGGAATTGGAACAGCGATGACAATTCGACAGCAACCTGATTTTACAGAGTCCTGGGGATTTACATAACTCGCTATTACTGCTGTCCTTGCAGCATTACACAGCTTTGGGTTAGCTCCCCTGCCTGCTTTTGTTCTAGTCTGAACAGCCTCATCCAGGACTGTCAGAGCCCCACCTCCCTCTCTTGAGAATCTCTGCACCAGATGCCTTGGAAACCTTCTGAGCGGTGCAAAGCTGTTTGGAGCTTCTGCAATCCAGTGTTTCCTGCTGTGTACAAATAGCACAGGACCGCCTGCTTAGCGTATGCCTTCTAAGATATGCTTGCTGTAGATTTAGCATGAGTGTGACCTGAAAACAATGTGTTAATTGACAAATCTATGCATGTTTGGGGGCCTCTCTCAGGAGACAGTACTTCAGTAACATCTTCAAGCATAAAAACCTGCCTTTATTTCCATCTGTTTTCTTGGCAAATAATTTTAAGAGGCTGTTCAGGATCATTGGGTCGACAGGAGCTGGCTTGTTACTGCAGTGATTTCTGGATTTTTAAGGAATTAGTATTGAAGCATTTGGGACGGAAGATATATAAACTCTAATTTGTTATAACCACCTAAGAAAAAAAGGCTCAACTTCAGCAGACAAGCCAGGGCTGCGACATACTTTAAGATGACTTCAACTTGGTTCCTAGGTGAAAGTTTGCTTATGGATCATTTCTTCAGCAGTGTAATAGGCACAGATGGGTAAAGGACTCACTAACATGACTGATTCACAAGGCTGCGTTGTAGCTCATGCGAGTTTTCTTCACTTAATTCCTTTTCTGTTTTTTTCTAAAAAATCATTTTGGGAATTCAGCTCTTGCGTTCTCCAATCTCCATTAGGACAGAATCCAGTCATTGGGCATGTTTGTAACACAGCAGGGGAGGGGGTTTACTCTTAAAGCTGAACCACTGGAGAGATTGCCTGAAACAGCCCCCTTTTGGTGCCAGCGAACAGGATGGAACCTGCGCACACTGTGCATTTACCATCTTTCCAGTGGAGCCGAAGGAGTTTCCAGAATCGGTCCAATCCTCCCACCCCACCCTCTGGCTGAGTACCAGCTGGGACTCGCCCTAGAGCAAAGTGGTGGGCATCCCCAGTTCTTCAATTATGGGGATGCTCTACACTCGTCCCCATTTCTATTTTCTTCCCCCCCACCCATTGCTCCATAACTTGACCTTAGCTTACTGTCCATACACACCCCACTCAACCCTCCAAGTGCAAGGCAGTCAACCAGGGCATCCCCATTAACTCATTAAATAAGAGGCATTATGATTCAACCTCATCACTAGAAATTAGACAGGCTGCCACTGTGGTACTGATCTCAATCCACCTGGCCAGTGTCATTACCCAAGTGGCATTCACAAAGTCAAGCTCACTCCAGAGCAGAAGATCCTATGCCCCACTTAAACCTCGTGTTTTAACAGCTGTGTGTTAAGTGGGGTACATGGTTTCCTGGCCAAGCCAGTGCCCTGGGGTGAATTGCATGCAGGAAGGTGATTTGCATTGGTCTCTGAACACACATTTTGGGTGGGGGGAAAAAACCCGAAATTCCCTTCTCTGTGAGTGATCCAGATTTTCCATTTGAATAGCACCTTGGCACTGTGGGACATAGCGACCCTGGAAAGCCCCACACGCATGTAGGGAGCAACAGGCATTGCTGGCAAGGCCACACTTCACAGCATCACTATAGCCTGAAATCACTCTTGTGCTCCTTGGGAAATTAGAGCCTCTCCACAGCCCTTGCTCTTCCCCAGTGTCTTTCATCCACAGAACTCAGACTTCACAAGCTTTAACTCATTAGTCTCAGCACCACCAGGAGACAGAAATCCCTGCTTTACTGATGAGGCACTAGAAACAGAGGTTAAGTGAAATGCCCAAGGTTGCACTGCAGTTTGCAGTACAGCCAGAAAGTGGATCCTGGTCTGACTGAGTCCTGTGTCTTAGTCACAAAATCAGCTGCCTCCCTCCTCTGTTTTACATGACAAAACACACACTTTTCTTACTGTCAAAGATCAAACGCACACGGGAGAGCACCTCTCCTGTTTGCATGGCCAGAAAGAACTTACCTAAATTGTTTTAAATGTGAAAAATATAACATTTAATCAAACAGTCAGAATTATTCAGATACAAAATAAATCCACTGATCATCCAGCAGTTTTGTCATCTCAGGACCAGTTAACTGTCAAACACAAGCATTGCCACAGCATTAAAAAGCACAGACCAAGCCACATGTTCTGAACAAGGGACTGACTTATATAAATAGGCTCCAACACGCACACAGAAAAATAAACATTCATTTGTAACGCCAGTCTCCAATAGTCTTCTCCCACCTTTGTTCAAGCTGCTGCCAGGTTGTAAAAGTGCTAGAACAGAATCAGTCTGTGTCAAGGGAAAAAAACAAAAAAAAAAAAACCGAACAACTTCCACCTCTAGCTTTCCCAATTAGTGGTTCTAAACAAGAATTGTAGTAATATACAGACTTGGCTAGGTGTTGGGAAAAGCAGTGCAATCACGTCTCTCTCTCCCCCAGGACTGTGCAGTCAGTTTGTTTGAAGCATCTCAGGTCGATAGTGCAAGGAACAACTGCTACCACCACGTCTGAAAGCAAGCTTCAGAGACTCCTGTAACAAGGACACATTCACCTCCCATTAGCCACAGGACAGAGCTCGCTTTGGAGTTTCTAAAGCCATTTAAGAAAAGAATCAGAAAGAAATGAGAATAATTCCACGAACCAAGGAAAGAATCACGGCAAAAAAAAATCTTGGCACCTATTTGGTACTTGTCAACTAAAGATCTTGGTGTTTTTTGTGTTAAATCGTAAATTAATCAGTCCATAGCACACTTGAGCAGTGCTGTGTTAGCTGTGTGAATACAGGCAGGGAAACAGACAAAGAGAGGGGACATGGCTTGCCCTAGAGCAGAGTCTATAGTAGACACAGGAAAAGACTCCAACTCCCATGGCCCTCTTCTGAGAATTAAATAATGCTCCTTTTGCCTCTCAGTGGCTTGTGGGCAATCTCACCCACGTTAGAAGCATTTCCTGATGAAGACCATCTTCTGCATTACAAATCCACCACACTGGCCATTGAGAATTTAAAAAGACAACAGATGCAGTCACTAGCGTAGGACCTACAATATCTTTGCTCCACTATTGCAGAGCTGGTCAGACATCAAATAAATTAGCCCAAGCAAACCCGTCACCAGAAGTCTGCTGAGCCATCGGCAAGGGGCACAGACCAGCCAGGGTGTAGAGAAGACACGGACAGTGCAATCTCTTAGTTTAGGCTCTGCCGCATGAGCCAACAGCTTTAAAACACATCCTTCAAACATTCCTCGCTCAAAGAACTTGCCACAAGTCTCCTGACCTAAACTGTCATCCTCTATTTTGTTTTGTTAAACTTGTCTTATTTTAGCAACAACTCATGTAAAACTCTCACTAGCAGGCACAGTGCGTTCCTACCATTTCTTGCCACTGACTGCCAGGATTCTGACTGTTGAGTCCATGTGACACTGTGTGCCTTTGTCTCTAAAGCACTGTGGAAATTTAGCATGCTGTGTAATTACTGTTTTTACCGATAACAGCTAAACAAGTGACTTCAGAACTGCCCGTCCGCAGGGAGGAGAGACAGGCCTGTTTCAAACCAAGACAGGTCTAGAGTCATGATTCACCAGGTATTTCTAAGCTGTACCCCACACAAGTGCCTCTCCAGGTCTCTCCCCTCAAGCGAGAAATACTGGATTCACAGAGAAAAGTTACTAACGCATTTCCCTCCATTCATGTCCTCCTCCGTTTTCTGAAGCGAGCACTTCTCCTGGTTCGCAGAACTCTGGCTTCCCCCACAGCACAGGGGCCCGGGACCGATGGCGCATCCATTCCTTCAGCTCCAGCACCCTGCAGCATAACCAGTTACAGAAATAGTTACAGCTACAGTGCCACATTTATCTTGTCTAAAAAATCCAAACCCTGAAGGAAGCACAGCAGAGGTAAGACAACTGTCTATTTCTCTGATGAGAGCCAGCGACGTGGCACGAAACCATGGATTCTTTTGGACAACAGAGTTGAGCAGATTTTTGGAGCTCCAGCTAAAAAGTGACGCCTCAATTCTTAGGTCTGGGCCAAGTGAAGCTTAGCTGGAGCTAGGGGCAGGTGGGTCCAAAGATCATTAAGAAATATTCCCTCAATTGCCTCCTGCTGGCGCAGCCAAAACCAACTTCCATACCTTCCCTGGCTACCAGAAGCCCTAAGCAAATCTTCCAGATCCACGGACAATGTTCTACAAAGCAGCTATGGGTGTACATCTGCAGCCCAGTGAAAATCTGGAGACACTGTAAACTAACCTGAGGTTAGTATTTAATAGAACAAGAGGAGCTCCACTGACTGTGCTGTATGTACTGACCGGCTGCTCCGGAGAAGAGGGCTTTGGCAGGGGTGGGGAGCAGTGGTGCTTAAGTATGATCTGCTGCTCAGAATTTTGGGCCTTATATTGGGGGAGGCAGGGGAAGTCCAACTCAGCTAGGCATTGTGTGAAGCAGGGAAGCAAATTCTCTCTCGTTTTCAACAGGTAAATCCATGCTTATTCAAAAGAAAAAGTTAGTTAAGAGCCAAATCCCGGGCCCACCAAAATCAATGGAAGTTTGCCATTAACTCCAGCGGGAGCAAGATGTGGTTTGCAGCAACTCATTCACATTCCGATTCAATGCCTTGCCTTTACCTGATTAGCTACGTCAGCATCCTCAGCACCGGGAACAGCATCAGCTGCGCTGTCCAACAGTGCTTCTGCCGGTTCTTTCCCAGGGCTTCCTCCCTCCGTCAGGTCATTATCAGCAGGTGACTCCTCTTCGTCACTCTCTGAAGACTGCTGCCAGCTGCTGGAGAGAGTCGTAGTCACCCTCGGAGGAGGCAGAGTTGCTAAAACAGCTGGAAGAGTGAATGCTGCTAAAAACCTGGCTTTCAACAGGAGATAGGCAGGGTTCTCACTCAGTTTCTGCTGCACCAGCTCTCTGACAGCGTGCAGATCAGCCCCAGCGCCTCCACACCCACTCTCTTCCGAGGTCGCAAGGCACGACACACGCTGCTCCAGTGTTTTCTTCTGCAGAAGTAGCCTGGAGAACGTTTTCAAGTTGCACAAGAAAGGCGGCAAGTAAGGAAAGCTGGTTGTCAACAGGGGCACCGGGATGCCCTGCTTCCCTCTCAGCCACTCCTTCACCAAAGCCTCGTCCTCCAGGGAGATGAGGCTGACATCAATGAGGTTCTTTTCAGCGCTGGGTGCAGGCGGTTTGGGGGGGCTGTCCACAGGCGGGGTGCTCGGTGGCCTTGGGCAGATCGGCCTGTGCCTGGTTACCTGTGCAGCAAGATGGTCCGAAGTCCCTGCAACGTTGTTACAGGCTGGAAGCTGATCTGACCTTTGCGCCACGATCCCTTTCGCCACGACGTTGGGACTGGAGGAGGCCCCGTCGAGCGGATCACAGTTATTGCTTTTGCCTGGCCCAGCGAGACTTGGTGAGCAGTGCAGGTCAGCCGCCCGAGTGCTTGCAGGAGGCTTAGCTTGGGGCAGCAACATGGGGCTGGGGTGCAGAGCTGATCCCTCAGCCGGAAGGCTGGTCACAGTCGCACTCCTCTCTCCAGAGGAGTCTGCCAGCCTTGAGAGGCCATTGAAAGAGGGAGGAGCTGGAGGAGTCAGGCTGGGCGAGTTATGTCCAAGATCTGGTGAGACTGCCGAGGATGGAAGAGTGGGATGATTTAAGGAAACTCTCTTCCCTGAGGGCAGCCCTTCAGCTAACTGTGGGCTCAGCACTTGCGTACCCGTGTACCTCATGGGTGCTTGACTTGCTCCAGCTGGTGTCAGCAGCACACCTGGGGCAGAGGTGTTTGCATCGGAAGTCTCTCCAGCCTGACCCTGTTTTCTGGCAGCACCGCCTACGGTCCCCGCTGTGGGTGGCTTTCCTTGGCTGGGAATGCCCACCAATGCCTGTACAGGGGTGGGGATCAAACCCTGGGGCGTTACCACCCAGGTGATGGGCACGATGTTCTTGTGAACCATGTGGGACCCCCTCTGGGGAGCCATGATAGCAGGCAACAGACTGATTGCATTCTGCTGCGAGCTGACCAGAGCTGGAGCACAGATCATTGGTGTGGAGGGAGAGGTTTTCTGGGGGCCTGACTCCATGGCGGCAGGATTCAAAGAAATGGCTGAAGACGGCATAAGTGCAATCCGATGCGGCATGAAGGCTTGGTTTTGCAAGACAATAGGAGTCGAGCCACCAGCCAATGCTTGAGCTTTCCCGCACCCCCGGGGCAGGCTGTTCTCCCCTGCACCCATGAGTCTGTCCTGAGAAGCCTCCCTTTTGGACTCATCTCCCAAAGCTTCCTCATTTAGCTTCCTCTTGGATTTTTCTCTCGTGCTCTCGGAGGAGCAAGCGCTCTCTGCAGACTCCGGGGCTGGAGACGAATGGCTTACAACAGCTTTGGGAGAGGACACAGAAGCCACGACAGGGGTAAACGCTGGCAGTGGCACTGATACACACGCCGCCTGAGCATTCCTGCCACCTGGCAATCCAGCTGTCTGAGGCTCACGCCCTCCTTGCGTGGCAGGAATTGCCTGTTGCACAGGGTGCTGGATTATCACAGAGGGCGAAACCAACATCTGGGGAGCAAGAATCACTGTTCTCTGCAAAGCTTTCTTCGCCCGGGACTCCCTCAGTCTCTTCTCCCGCAGTAGCTCCGAGACGGTTTTCGGCTTTTGCTTCGGAGTCTGAAGAACAGGGAGGCCTGCCTGTGCCGCTTCTGGGTTCTCCTTGGCTTTTGAGGCAATGGGTCTCTTGGACTTCGCTGTGCCCTTCTGGGAGCGGGGCTGTGTCGGATGGCCTACGGAAACAAAGGATTTTAGCAATGCTTTCGAAGTTGAATGGAGTTTTCCAAGTCACTGTCTAGATCCTTAAACTATAGGCAAGTGTTAACATGGTAAGTCACAACTGCCATTCATGCTAAAGGGGAGCTCCCTGCAACAGGAAAGGGATTTAAATCAGCCCTGTTTTGAGGGCCTCTAAAAAAATATAAAGACACACGTGAGCCACAATAATGCAGAGTGAATTAAGCTATCTTCCCAGGAGACATGTGCAGAGCAACACTCTACCATGGGAGAGAACACCTGCTTGGTCAGGCCGATGAGATCCCAGCACCAGCACGGGACTGCTCCAGAACCCCGAGCCTTCATCTGCCCATAGAACAGTTCTACAGCGCTGATGCCCAGAGATGATGCCACAGTATTGTTGGTCACCCTGTCCCTCCAGAATCTTTGCCAGTCTTTATGAAGTGGCATCTTTCTATGGCCAGTAATTGAATGAGCAAATAATACCAGCTTAAAAGCCACCCGGCAGTAAAATGAAAAGTGATTTTGTTCTGGAGGGTTTGATCAAGAATCACATTAACCAGTGATTAACTAAGTGCAAGTGCCTATATATTGTGCAAATAAATGGAAGTGTTTGAGTAGGTACCTGAAGAGTTCTTGGAACTGCAGGAGGGCTGCAAAGAAAGGAAACAGACATGAATTATATCCTTGGGCTATCTAGAGATCAAACCAGGAGAGACATGGCCCTGAGAGAGAGAGAGGACTCAGTGTGCATACAGCATATTTCTCCTGATATTTCTGGGAGAGTCAAAATTCTGTTTTCCTGCTGGCATACATTGGCACGTTAGCAGGAAAGTATCCTCAGGACACGGAAAACATGTCAGAAGCAAACCAAAACAGAACTAATTATGTTAACTCAGTTGTGCATGTCTGATTTCTCTAATCTTCCTTTCTACTGACACCAGATGCCTTTTTTAGAGAGTCTAAGCAGCAGATCCAGAGGACTTTGCCTAGAACAGGAGTCAGTGCTACTGGTAAGAGAGACAAAAACAATCCTCTTTGGTATGAGTTGCTGTTCTTGGAGCCAGCTGGCACCACTTTAATCACTCAGCCATGGAGAATCAACTCACCAAGGCAAGGGCCTAGCTAACCCTTTCATTACTGTGAACGCCAACAACGAAGACATCTTCGCTATTTCCCAATTAGCTTCCAGGTGCTACTGCAATACTGATACATAATTGTTTCACTGCCTGCACACACAGTATGGAGAAGTACTGGCTTTGCAAAAGAGAATCGTTAGCAGCAGACCCAGTGTGCATAAACTACCCAAAACTTGGACTGTCGAAGGCAAGCTATTTAGCCAGTTGTAATTACAAATGCACAACAGCCACCTACTCTTCTAAATCAGCATTTCCCGGGTAGACCTCAAAGAGCTTTATGCAAATGACTGAGCGTTAACCTCGGCTTCCTCAGCTATAAAATGTGGTTAAGTGACTCCAGTATGATCACGCTGAGAGTTAGTGGCAGAACTGGGAACTGAAACCCATGTCTCCTGATGCCCACTTCAGTGTCCTATCCATTGAGCCATATAACCGGTTTTTAATCTCTCATTTGTGAGAATTAGAAAGAAGCAGCTGACAAACAGCATACATATAGCTTCCCCTGACACAAGCAGTCAGTGATTTCCACCCAACCACCTCCTTGAGGCCTGCTTGACGGGAAAGGGTTTTGAAACACATGTGCAGTACCTGCTGAAGTCTCCTTGAATTCCCAGCCATGGCCTTGATGAGCTCTGACTGCTTCATCTTTCTCTCACGAATAACCTTCATGCAGCCACTGGTGTCAATCTGGAAGAGCTGTATGGACATTAATATGTTACGTTAAAACTCAACCCAGAACAGCGTTCTGGAGGTGAAGGGGACAGCACCACACAAACAGGAGTGGTTTCGTTTGAAGAATCTTAGGGCCTTTTTGGTGCTACTGGAAGGAAGCCAGCTAGTATACAGTTCTTTGTATTGCTAGATTTTTTTTAAGCTGAATTTTCAGTCATGGCTTCTCTGCACAAGCCACTTTAAGAGAAAGACACACAATAATTAGAGAGAGAAACAAGGTGCCAGTGATGGATGCCACATGTTTTTAAATATCTTCCAAATGCAAGCATACAAATATCTGCATGTTAAAACTCTGGAGTCCAGTTAATGCGGTGGTGCCTACCTGAATGAAGAGTGTGAACACTGGAGTACTGGCCTGTGTAACTGACTGAAGCTGTCCTCGAATAACATCAGCTGGAAAAGACCAATAAAAAAAAATTAACTGGATGTTCACATAGGTCTGCGGAAGGTTGCAAGCAACATCCCTCCAATATCAACATTTGCAACTCATCCTGGTCTTATAAAAGACTGACAAATTATAAGACCATCTCTTAATATTACATATCTTAGAATGATCAGATGAGTAAATAAATTAGGATAATCCCTGCCTCTGAATTAACAGTGACTTGTGGACAGGAAAAAGTACCGCCACAATAAAATCCAACCTAAATGGGAAACGTGGTCTAGTGGTTAAAGCAGGAGACTACTGCCAATTCTGCTGCCATCTTGCTGTCTTTTATGGGACTACTCACGGCCCCATCTGGGGCCTCGTCTACACGACACTTCAACTGACGGAAGCCGCCTTATGTCGACTTAATGTATGCACGTACACTACCAGGTCTCACCCACTGACCTAAATCACCTGTTACATTCACTTAATTACTCCATCTCTGCAAGAGGCGTGGCGTTTAAATCAATGTTAATGGGTCAGCAGAGCGGCAGTGTAGATGCAGTGTTGTGTAAGGCAACTGAATTGGTCTCCGGGAGGTGTCCCACAATGCAATGCTGTGACCGCTCTGGAGATCGTTTTCAACTTTTCTGCACAGCAACCAGACACACAGGAAACAACACCTCCTGTGTTAAAGGTCTGGGAAACTCTGAATTCCCCGTGTCCTGTTTGATCAGCATGGAGAGCTTGCGAGCGCAGCTGATCGTGATGACAACACCCTAAACGCGTGCCAGCCCGGGGTACACAGGAAGTGACGGACCTTACCGGTCTGTGGGGAAAAGAGCCGGTGCAGGTACAGCTCTGATCTAGCCAAAGAAACTTAGACCTCTATAAAAAGATGGCACGGGGCATGATGGAGAAGGACTACACCAGGGACACACAAGCAGTGCCGCATGAAGATCAAAGAACTTCGGCAGGCATACCAGAAGACAAGGGAGGCAAACAGTCGTTTGGTTCCTGCACCACAGACATGTCGCTTCTGGGGGACTTAACACTGGTCCCCGGTCTCAAAACAACATTTGATGTTGCTGGGGAGGGAGACACTGTCCACCCAAAGCAGGTTTCCCACAAGTTGCAGCACAAGTCCCGTCATTCATGCCACTGGGCAACTGCCACCATGGCTGGAACAGCAACCCAGTTTATTGAATAGCTAGGGATTGATTATGTTCTACCTTTCACCTGAGTGTAATAAAGGGGGTATTTTTAAATAGCAACCTTGCAGTAGGCCCAGGGTATGCGCTGACAATGGTTGCCTTGTGCTTTGCATGCCTTACAGTGGAATACTTGGCCTTCAGCGCATCCTCCACACCGGTGCAGAGGCTTTCGTAGATTAGAAGGCAGGAGAATGTGTGATGACATGTTCAAAGAGACAATGAATGCCTCTGGGACAGCTGACACAGAGCTACTAGCCTGGAGGATTGCATTGTCTGAAAAACTGGAGATGGGACATGGAAAGCAGAAAAGCCCTGGAACATGAGCGTGCCACACAGGATGAGATGCTGAGGATTATGAAGAACCAATAAGACACATTGAGGTGTTCGGTTGAGCTTCAAGAAAAAAAAGCTTGAGGCTAGAGTCCCTGGGGGGGGGGGGATGTGCACTATCCCTTCCACTCAGCACTGGGGGACAGTACTAAGAACAAAAGGCAGCCATTCAAAGACCTCTGATGGGCAAGGCTTCGGTGCTTTCACAGACTAGCCGCATTTGTTTCTCTTCTCCCAATTCTATTGCACTGTTTGCCCAAGGTTAAGTTATTTTCCTATTCTTTCAAATTCTTTATTTTTGTGCAATAAAAGTAAACATTTTGCAAATGAAATACTCTTATTTATTCCAATCATCAGAGCTGGGGGGGGTGGGAGGAGGCGGAGAGGTACAGGGAAACTGATGTAATGGAGGGGAAGGCACAACACATAAGCAGCACACATTACTGTGGCTCATTACTGAAATGGGCTTTCAAAGGCTCCCAGAGATGCAGAGCTCCTTTCTGGGCTCTTCTTACTGCCCTGGTACCTGGCTGTCCAAAATTAGCTGCCAATCTATCTGCCTCCACGTTCCACCCCTGCAGAAACTTCTCTCCCTTTGCCTCACAGATATTATGGAGCACACAGCATGCAGCAATGGGGATAGTTTTCACTCAGATCTAACCTAGTAAGCAAACTGTGCCAGCGACCCTTTAAATGTCCAAAGGCACACTCCACCACCATTCTGCACTTGCTGAGACTATTGTTGAACCGCTCCTTACTGCTGTCCAGGTTGCTGGTGTATGGTTTCATAAACCATGGGAGCAAGAGGTAAGCTATTGGCATTTCAACATTATCAGTGGTTACTGTGCAATCTGGAAAGTATGTCCTTGATTGCAGCTTTTTGAACAGACCTGTGTTCCTACAGATGCTCGTTTCACGCATGTTTCCTGAGGTCAGTTTGAGGTCAGTGAAATGCCTCTTGTGATGCATCAGCTCTTGCAATAGCAATGAAAAGTAACCCTTCTGGTTTATGTACTCTTTGGCAAGATGGTCTGGTGCCAAGATAGATGGCATGCATATCCTTATCTCCCCACCGCAGTTAGGGAAACCTATCATGGCAAAACCATCCACTATGCCTTGCATGTTGCTCAGAATCACTACCCTTCTTAACAGAAGCCGATTAATGGCCCTGCATACTTAGATCACAACAGCTCCTATGGTTGATTTACCAACACCAAATTGATTTCTCGTTGACCGGTAGCAGTCTGGCTTGCTGTGCTTTCAGGGCCGGGGAAAGCTCTGCACAAAGTTTCAGGGAAGTGGCCTGCCACATTCAAAAGTTCCGCAGCCACTGCTCATCATCCCACAGCTGCATAAAAATGGGATCCCACCAGTCAGTGCTTCTTTCCCAGGACCAGAAATGGCACTCCACCATGCTCAGCTGCTGCACGACTGCCAGGGAATTGTTTTGATCGATGGCTTGGAACAGAGCTGCTTGAATGACATTGCAATGTTCCATGTGGTGGCTCGTCTTGGCTCTGGAAATACTGCAGGATAAGGTGTGAGGCGTTTGTAACGCTCACAAAGAGTGCACAGCTGAGTAGAGTCCATGCTTCGTGGGCTCTGGCGTACACATGGCTAAGCCAGCTTTTGAAAAAGGGCAAGAAAATGTATGGGTTTGCCGTTGATATCAGGAGAGGGAGGGAGGCAGTAAACTGCATCATGGGAGGCTGAAGCCATGTTCCCCTTCCCCCATGACAATGTTTTGGTCCCTTGAGGCTTTGCAATTCCCTTCCTAACCCTTCCCCCCAAGTGGCTAGTTGCACTGTGAGATAGCCACCCTGGGTGCACTGCTCTGTGCATTGACATAAGCGCTGCCAGTTAGGACGCACTCCACCGACACCATGAGCGTGGTGCGGATAGGTCCAATGAACTTAATTACTGTGGCACCTGGATGTTGACTTACCTTTGAAGTGTAGGCATGCCCTGGGTCTGTGATACCTGTACTGTAGATGGGAAGAGGTAATGCCACTTGCCTTACACCTCAGGGGGCTGAAATATTTCAAAGGTGCTATGTCCTAAAGCACAATCCTGGAGCCCTGTTTAAAAGTCTGGCCTCAAGCTTGTGCAAGATGGGGGAGGGGGGAAAACACTTAGAAACCTAAAGGGTCATCAGTACCTCTTGTCTGATGGGACGCCACCCTCTCGCTGCTAAAGGCACAAGGCAGTAGGACGTTGCCCACCCACGGAGTCACTGCCATCAAGAGCCTCCTCTCCAGGTTCTTCCTCTGGAATCGCTCTCTCTGGTGACGGTACTTTTTCTTTGTGTTGGTCTGTAATACTTGCAGCACCTGGCCAACTGACGTGCCTGACACGTTTCCGGAAACCAATGCAGACGAGGGGACGTAAGGTTTCCTTAGCTTGTCTAGCTGTATGTGGCAGAACAAAGAAGCACGCAAAAATCTAAGCCAGCTCTTCAACTGCTGTAAGTTAGCACAGCTCCACCCCGCGTTCAATGGAACAAAGCTGATTTATGCTAGCGGAGGATCTGTTCCCATGTGTTTGTATTCCATTTTACAGGACACTTGGTGTCCTTACTATGTTAAAATATACAATGTGATTTAGGAGATAGTATATATGCACCACCGGTTTCTTACAGAGGGGGTTATAGGTCAGACCATCAATATTAAAATGATCATAGTGGAGCCGTAAGGAAGTTTAAGTTAGGAACTGAGAACACAGTTATTCTTCCATTTCAGCTTCACCTTCTCTTCACAAAGGGCATCCATGTGAGTTCATCACCATGTCTTTAGGAATGCCAGTATAACCTGTTACAGGGCACTTCACTATTCCAGTGTACACTGGTCAGCTACTTTAAAATGATGATCTGTCTCCATTAGGGCTGTTTTGCCTCTCTTGTTAATTGCAGATTAGCTACCTATCTGCACACAGAACTATGCTGTTCCTTGCTGTGAAAAGATCACGCTGCATAAACAAAGAGCTGAAACATTCATGGGATTGGTCATTCACCAAGGACTTAAAAACAAACTCAGCTGATCATGTGCATGCTGAAGCAAAGCATTTCATCAGGACATACAAAGGATGTGCTGATGAGAAGAAAGTGCAAGGCTCTACATTTAGTGGAGAGCACATGAAACTGTCAGTCCCCTAAAGCCCTAACTTTGTTTAAGTGCACAGCCAGGTTACGTGCATGTTTAGACAGAGGCATTCTCAGAGCTACACACATCACTGGCCCTTAACAAGTGCTCAAACGGAAAACAGAAGTCTGAGGGTTCAAGTTGCTTTACGAATTTCACTCCATTGTACGGACATCGCAAAGAACACTCCGCACTACAAACTAATTGTGTTATTAGAGAGGAAGGCCAGAAGGCACTTACGCATTTCCGCTGAGAACAGGTATTTTTTCTTAGCACTCTCCTCACATCTTCAAGGGTAACCTTTAACACTTGCTTTCCACGTATGGAAGCCTGGAGGAAAATATATAAAAGCCCTAAGAACATAAGAACAGCCATACTAGGTCAGACCAATGTCCGTCTAGTCGTGTCCTGTCTTCCAACAGTGGATGGTGCCAGATGCTTCAGAGGGAGCAAACAGAACAGGGCAATTTACCAAGTGATCAATTCCCTGGTCTCCAGTCCCAGTTTCTGGCACTTAGCGATTTAAGGACACCCTGACCATCCTGGCTAACCACCACTGGTGGACCTATCCTCCATGAATTTATCTGAGCCATCAGACAAAATAAAAGTTTACAGGAGGAAGAGTCTCATGAGGAACTAATCTGCACTGCCAGCTAGATATCGGCATCAAATGGACACACAGACTTAATACTGCTACTACTTGTTGCAGTTTCTTAAAGTAACCAGCTCAACTTTCATTTGTGGTCAGTTTAACTTTCCAGCTCTCATGCACTAGCTCAGTGCTGTAATGTTTGGTTTGCAGGTACATCAAAGGAAAGTTTATATGCAACAAAAGAAAAATAAATTAGGAAACCCAAATTTAGGACTATTTTGCCCTACCTGTTTTGCTTTTCTGGCTCCACAGCGAGATGGGGATGAGAAACCTGAAACTTTTCCCAGAAAAGCCTGGGTAATCAGTCTCCACAAGCCACACTGGATAAAATTTTCAAAAGCACCCCAATTCCCCTGTGGCACGGTGACGTTGTTCAGGAAAAATAAAGCAGTACAACTTAAATGCCAAGCCAGTGCTATAACTGACCATTTGATTTTCCTGAACAAACTTGAAGAAGGTGGCCCAGACATAGCACAATCACATTTTTTCCCTGAGTTCTGCAAAAAAGTCATCCGCGCTGAGATGAATGGAGGCACCCACGGCCAATGCTGGCTTACAGTAGGTTAGCTTTTAACCCAAAATGCACTACAACTTATCCTGACAGGCCCCATGCACGGAGGGCTCTTCCTTGACCCCAACAATGCCACCGTCTCACGGGAGGGGAGTGTCCGCTATCTGACAGCAGCATGAAGCCACAATTTGGTCAGGAAGAACATCCTGGCCAAACGGAACAGCAGAAGGAATTGACCAGCAGAATGCAATTGACGACACTGGCACCTGGCTAGGACGTTGAGAGGAACACCTTATTCTCACAGGAAGTGCTTTGGAGGCCTTGAGGATATCAAAACGACAGGGCCCTCATCACCCACATCACCTCCGGCAGCACCTGGCTTTGCCTTAGCGGCCTCCCCTCCGACCCAATCCACCCTTCCCAGCTTGAGCTTAGCTGACAGCACCAGAGTACAATCTTGGCAAGAACAAGTCAAGTGCTCACCTCATTTACCAGTTCTTCTGGGTCCTTCAAGTTGATGTCAGTAGAAGGTGGATACTTAATGCCCTTCAGGACAGTGCTTAACCTTGCTGAATCATCTGAGACTCTGTCCCTGCCTTGCCCAGCAGATGCGTTTGAAACCCGTCTTAAGTTTCGCTTTACACGAGCACTTTCCGAACAGTAAAAGGATGGCGTCATGTGTTTCGCTTTCCTACGCTCAGCCAGATCTGTCCTTGTTGGGATCCACAGGTCGAGGCTGGGCACCAGACACCTGAATCCGGAAGGAGGGTCCATTTCTCCCTCGGAATTGTCCATTAGCTCGGACTCTGAATCCTCACTGCTGCTCTCTGAAGAGCTGGGACCGTGTCTCTGCACCCGCCTGCGTTTCTGAAGGCGTTTCCGTGGCCCAGACTTTTTCTGTTTAGTATTAAAAACACACACACAAATCCAATACATGAGACCTGACAAATATTTGCCACTGATTTGTGTCTCCCCCATATCCGCTTCATTAGAGGTGGAAGTAATCAACTGACAGTACATGTCCGGAAGCAGTGGTTTGCCAGGAGACAGCCTCACTTCACTTCTGCTGAGGTTTACTGTATCGATAACACATGTGCTCTTGCTAGGACCCAAGCCTTTTAAGAGTCCAGATTTCCTTATGCAAAGGCAAGTTTAACATTGGTTTCAGTCTCCAATGACAGGGCTTAATGCACTAGGTGGATATGGGGACACCAGTGGTCACTTGCACCTCCACACTTTTAGGGTGGGTTCTGTGAACCTTTATTCTTTAGGACCAGGGGCCAGACTTAATAATAGCTCAGCACCCAACAGCTCCCCATGCAGGATCTGATCCTACACACTGAAGTTAATGGGTGCTTTCCCATTGGCAAATAGGGCATGATTGTAAGACACCTTAAAACACGTGGCCAGATTTAGAAGCGTATTCAGCCCCCCTGTGGCGAGATTTTCAATGGTATGTCTACACCCCATTGTTAACTCACACCTGTGGGAACAAGGTTTGGGGATTTGGTGTTTACAACCCCACGCTTAAGGGTCCATATAGCACTATAAACTTGGGCTTACAACGGCTGCACTGGAGTCTCACGGCCACGTTAATGCATCCATACCGCCCCGTGCAGACCTTCTGACTCAGGTCTGCAGCTTGAGCTGTGTGCATGCTGCAAAATGGCAGAGTGAGAACCCAAGTCACAACAGGACTCAGACTCCAACCCACTCTAGGACCTAGAGTGCTCACTAACCCAAGTGATGTGTGTGTGGACAGAAGGGTGGCTTGGGCTAAAACCGGAGTCTGAACCCAGACTTAATGTGCAGTGTAGACATACCCAGGGCCTATATGAAAACCTGGAGAGAGCTGAAAGGGCCTCAACTTGCAGAGCGATAAGTAGCTCTTAGGGAGCATAAACTCTTTCAGCTGCCATTAAAACATGGGGAACCAAAGAGGCTCCTCACATCACAGGCCTAAGTACTCAGTGTGAAAGACCTGACCCCACCGAAGCTCATAAGAGTTTTGCCACTGACTTCAGTGAGGCCAGGATTTCACTTTCAGTACAGTCTTTCCCCTCATTCTTTTCTTAAATGAGACGGATCTACAGCACAGCCAGATGTTGTACTTCTAACCAGGCCATTGGATTACTGCAAAGGAAATGGAACATAACCCACAAAACCAGATCAGAGAGTTACAATACCTTAGCCCCAATCAGGGCTTTCCATTTGCTTAGACACTGGGAGGCAGTTCTATGTGGTAATTCAGAAGCTATTTTAGTCCAGTGACCTAAGGAGATAAATAGTTGGGCCATGTTAACATCACACAGTGGGGAAAACAAGTCCCTCTCTCACCAGATTAGCCTCCAGAAAATAATATTCATTTATACTGTTCAGAAAGATATTTATTTGAATCGTAACGCTTCTTAAAAAAAGAGTCAGGAATCAGTGAAGAGTATCCCTCAAAATGCTAATCTGAAGAGAGTGTGTCTCATTCAGTCTTGACAACTGGAAACTGATCTTGCTTCTGTGTCTCGGTCTGCTACAGATGTGCTGGCCGACCTTAGGTAAGTCAAAACCTCTGGTCCCAGTTCAGGAAATCAGAGAAGCATGTGCTTAACTTTAAGCAGTGAAGTCAATGGGACTGAACGCATGCTTGTGTGTGTTCCCGAATCAGGACCTCTACGCCTCAGCGTCCTTCACAGCAACCTCTAAAATATAGCCTACCAGACAAGGGTTATGCAAGGAGTAAATAAATGGGTTATTCGCTTGAAATCTTGTCAATTTAAGAAATAAAAGTTCCAACTGGTTTCAGATCCTACATCCACCCCAAGCACCCTGTCAGTTTGTGGCTTTATGGTCATACTTGGTTACTTTTTAAAAAGGTTTCTCTCCCCCTTGCATTTCTGCAAACGACCCAGACAAAGGAACCTGGCTGACTAGACAAGGAAGCGGAAATGGAAAACATGCAAAGTGTTGTGAAATGCACCAAGTACATAACTGGAAAGCAGGTGATCGTTCTTCCCTCTAATCTCTTTCGGTTACAGCAATCTGCGGGGTTGCCAGTACCAACAGCAGGCAAACATTCAGAAAGTAGTGTCATTTTTAATTACGTCCCTTTAATGCAAGTGCTTTTCATACAGAGTCAGAGTTTAAGCCCCGACAGGACCACCAGATCATAGTCTGACCTCTTGTCCGACACAGGCCATCAACACTACCCCGCCCCCTCACACTAAACCCTAGCATTATAGCCCACAGGAGACTAGACCATTATGTACCACAGGCAGAGAACAAGAGGGTCAGAGGGACCCGAGGCCCCTGCAGTGAGAGGGAAGGGAGATATACCCAGATAATCCTGGCAAGTGACCTGCACCTATACACTGCAGAGGAAGGCCAAAAAAAACCAACCCAAAACCCAAGGTCACTGCCAACGTGACCTGGGGGGATATTCCTTCCCAACCCCACGCATGGAGATTGGTTAGATTCGGAGCACGTGAACAAGGGCCAGGCAGCCAAGCTCCTGAGAGAGACAGAATGCTTGTAGGCACCTCAGAGCCCTGCCTACCCCCATTCATATCCTCCCTCCAGCTGTGTGGCCACTCATGATGTTTCAGAGAAAGAAGAACATAAAAGAAATCCTGAATACATTGGGGAGAAGGTGGAGAAAATCCCTTCCTGACCCCTACAGGTGGCCAGCGAAAGCCATGAAGCATGAACTTTAAGAACATAAGCCCAATGAAAAGTGCAGTACAAGCTGTATGTAATTTCTTGTCCAAAGCCACAAAGATTCAGTATTGAAGCGGAGGAATCCCTAGTTCCCAGCCCTGTGCTCCAACTCAACTTCTCTTTGCTGTACACTTGTAGGTAGGGATAGAAAACGGAAAGGAGGCGCCCTTGTAGTAATTACTATTAGAAGAGGAAAATTTACATCTAAGGTTAAGATTGTGTCATGGTTATTTTTAGTAAAAGTCATGACAGTTACAGGCAATAAAAATTCATGGAAGCCCATTACTTTTATTAAAAATAATTGGGGGAGGGAGCTGACCACCCAGGGACACTGAATCCTCTGCTGCAGTCAAGGGGGTGAGGCTGAAGTAATCGTGGAAGTTTGTTAAAGTCACGGAATCCTTAATCATTGCATCCTTACGCGCAGCTGCCTGCCCAAAGTTTTTGTACTGCCAAAACAGCTTATCCTGAAAGTAATGCACAGGGAAGCCCATGGAGAGAATTCTTTCCTCTTTACTGATCAACTTCAAAGTAGAGGGTTTCTGTAACCAGGACTGCACATTGCACTGAAACAACTCAGGACTTCTTTATGTAAACAGTCTTCCTATTCATAAGATTGAAAATATCATATTGCCTCTATTTAAATCCATGGGATGCCCACATCTTGAATACTGCATGCAGATCTGGTTGCCCCATCTCAAAAAAAGATATATTGGAACTGGAAAAGGCAACAAAAACTATTAGGGGTATGGAACAGCTTCCATATGAGTAGAGATTAATAAGGTGGGGACTTTTCAGCTTGGAAAAGAGACGACTAAGGGGGGATATGACAGAGGTGTATCAAATTATGACTGGAGTAGAGTAACTAAGTAAGGAAAAGTTAATTTAATTCTTCTCATAACACAAGAACTAGGAGTCACCGAATTAAATTAATAGCCAGTAGGTTTAAAAAAACAAAAGGAATTATTTCTTCACAGAACACACAGTCAATCTGTGGAACTCCTGAGAATGCTCTGAAGGCCAAGACTATAACAGGGCCCAAAAAAGAACTGGATAAGTTAATGGATGACAGGTCTATCAGTCAGGATGGGCAGGGATGCAAAATCATGCTCTGAAGTGTCCCTAGCCTCTGTTTGCCAAAAGCTGGGAATGGGCAACAGAGGATGGGTCACTTGATGATCATCTGCTCTGTTCACTCCCTCTGAAGCACCTGGCATTGGCCACTGCTGGAAGACAGGACACTGAGCTAGCTGGACTACTGGTCTGACCCAGGATGGCTGTTCTTATGTTCTTCTTACAGAGGTCACTACCTGCAGGTCATACCATACATGGAAGATTGCAATATGGATTTCTCAGTAAGAATCAAAGCTCTCCAGTACCAACTGCAGGGTTTTAATTAAACTAGAAACAAAAACAGCTTAAAACCACCACAAGCCCTTAAAGATCATGCCACAGTGAAAACTTACCCACACCATGTTTCTCTGTCAGTTCAATTAACTTGTTTTCTTCCTCTGAACTCCATCTGCCTTTCTTTACATCATGGTGTAATGCGTTTATATACCTACAAAATTTAAAGATGTGATACAATGATTAACAGGATTAAATGTTCTCTCTCATGAGACTTTTCTAAGGTTAAATGAAGAGAGTAAAGTCACTAGACCCCTTCCCTCCCCATGCTGTCCCACATGCCTGTATCCTTGGCACTGCAGATCCATTGCTTGTGATGCAACTCCTTGGTTCTTAGGCAAAGAACCTAAGACTCACAGTTAAGGCGTAGCAAAGGCAACACAAAACTAGATAGTAACTGTACCTAACTTGTAATTTAGGGCCTAATCCTGGATGGTGCTGAGAACTCCCAACGCCAGTGACAAATTACAAGTCACTGACTGGACTTTTCATAAACACGCAAAGAATCATCAAACAGTACAAAAAGTGAGAATGTGGGAGGTGCTCAGCTGAGATGCGTTGTGGCCTCTGTTTTATTTAGAATATGCTTTTTGGGGCCTTTATTCATGAAAGGTGCACAGAGGAGGTAGGTGCATGTATGTTAAAAAAATTTTTTTTTTAATGTTGCATCTTCGTTACAGATTGACAAGCAGAATCTTGCTGCCAAGTTCTGTACTGACCTGTCTCTGCACTGAGCATCATTCCTTCCAGGTACTTCTGTCCGAATTTTATACCAGTCGCGCTCTCCATACTTAGCAACTGCTGCCAGCAACTTCTACAGGAATTATACAAAGCAATATTAGTCTGGTAACACACTCAAATCATTCCAAGTTAATGAGTTGCCACTGGCTGGAATCTTTGGGGAATTACCTAGTTACATGCATTACACCCTGCTCTTTACTCATTCTGCCTCCACTAGGTCTTAGTCCTGTCAGTCACACCTGCCCTCCCTTGCCACTCTCATAGGAGAAGCAGCAAATAAACATACATCATAGCACTTTAATTTTGTCATTCTGAGCTTTGGAGTCACTCAGAGAGGCCACTGACAGATAATTGATGCCCCCAAATTATTTTTTTTTCTAAAATACCAATGATTTATTTTAGCTTGTTTTCAAAGGAAAACACTGCTACACTGGCCTAGTGCCTGAAGAAGAGGAAGCAAGACTTGACATTTCAGCTTCAGTGAAATAGGGTCCTAACAGATTAGAAGCTCTCCAGGGGAGAGTTCCGTATCTACCTCTGGATTTGTACAGCACCTATGCCATCTTTGTAACAGAGAACACAGCATGCTCCTGTCCCTGGATAACGTGTGAAGATAGTGTTCTAGGGACACGTGGCTAATTAAAGTTAATGCTTCACTAACGAACCCAACAAAGACTGCGTGTTGATCCATTCCAGTGAAAATGGGCTCAAGACAGAAGCAGATATGTCTCTACTATATTCTAAATTTGACACAGTGCCCCATGATTGCACATGAACTCTTAAGACTGCTGAACTGCCTTTTCCAATTGTTTGTTATTTTTTTATATTCCAGGGATTCAACCTCCATGGACATGTGGCTATTCAGTACTGGAACAATGGAATGCCTTCATCTAGCCACTTTTTGTACCATGTACTAGAACTGGAAAAAAGATAAAATAACTTACAGCATCTTCCTCTGGTGTCCAGAATCCTCTCCTTAGATTGGGATCCACACTCTTTGTCCATCGATAAATTAGCTGCACAGAATCTCTTCCTTCCATGTAGTAAGAAACTAGAAATGGAAAGAAATATTTAAAATCTGCTTTTAATGGGATGCTTCCAGCATTCTTGTTTAAGCGCATTGTAGTTCTGACTTAAACATTTAACTTCTCCAAACACAACTGGCATGTAACAAGAACGGAGAACACACGATGTGTAAGGAAGGTTACCATTTAAAATAAAATTGTTACACACACACACACCCCCCCCCCACTCCCAACAACCCATCTTGCAGCACCCAGGAGATCTTGCTTACAAGTATTGACCAAATCCAACTTTGGAAGATTGGATAGGTTCATGGCACCAGGAGTCATGGCTGCAGATGAGCCTTTTAAATTAAAAGAGGAAAATCCAAGGATTGTTCAAAATTAACTCCAACTCTCCAGGACAGAGACCGGTGTCCCCTTTTATATTAGGAAAGTTCCTAGCACACTGGGAGCATTACTAAAAACAAGACCTTGGAGAATCAGGCTCCATGATTACTATGAAGGGGATTATCTTAGAAGTCACTTACTTTTCTTGTAAGGTATGTGCCTTCCTACTCTCATTTCTTGAACAAGCTGTAACAGCATCTGGTCGTCTTCCTTTGTCCATTCTTTCCTTTTGAAGTCTTTATTGTAGGCCTGAAACTTCTGCAGGCACTGGAATGCACTTCGGTTTGTCTTAATAAAAGAACAAAGTTACTTAGAACAGTGTTTCTCAATCTTTTTGATGCCAGGGATCGGCTGACTGCTCTCCTAAATTGTGTCAGTAAGATCTCAGGGACTGGCGCTGATCCAGTTGTTGAGAAACATTGACTTAGATCACTGTGGGCAATTTGACCTAGAAAAGACAGAGGGCTAAATCAATCTGGTTCTAGTATGAACCTGTGGTGGTACAAATCCAGTCCTTTTAAGTATTATTAATACTGTGGTAGTGCCTGAGGGCTCCCATCAGAGCCCAAAGGCTAAACTGTATTAGGGACTACGCACAAGGAAAAGACAGTTCCTGCTAAAAAAGCTTATAATTGAAGTTGAAGACAAGCAAGGTAACGAGTGTATACAGCAGACAGATGGAAGAGAACACTAGGTGACAGTGATTATAATTATTGTCAACTAATGACCCAACAACAGTTCTCACCAATGTTTCAGCATCTTTCCTCCTTCCATAAATTAAGGCTGGAAGAGCCCATGACAGTCACCTAGTCTGATCTCCAGAACATCGCAGACCATGAAATTTCACACAGTAATGCCCCTCCCCTGGGGTCCAGCTAAAGCATCTCTTTTCAAAAGAGACTCTTTCAATCAAGATTGAAAGTCTTCAAGAGGTGGAAAACCCACCACATCCTTTGGTAAATTGTCCTACTGGTAAGTTACCCTCATTAAAAAGTTGTGTCTTGTTTCCTACTTTGAATCTGTCTAGCTTCAACTTCCAGCCACTGCATCTTGTTATGCCTTTGCCTGCTAGATTAAAGGGCCATCTTTCAGAACTCTTCTCCCCACATTAAACTGATCAAGTCACACTTTACCTTCTCTTTGAGAAGCTAAATAAATGCAGCTTAAACCTCTGCCTCTAAGACAGACTTCCCAGACCTTGAATCACACTCGTGGTTCTTTTCTCAAACCTCTCCCATTTTTTGCATCCTTTTTAAAGCGTCGACACTGGAACAGGACACAATATTGGAAGAAATTCACTCCTGCACAATTATTGCCACCAAGTGGGGAAGTTACACACTCCAGCCTTCAACTGATCCCGCCCAGAAAAAGTCCTGCATAGACTGGAGAGTGTGTTGATGCTACTATCAAGTGTTTATAAAACCCACATTCACTACAGTCTCAAGAAGGAAAATGTTTTTCTGGTTGCTTCAGCTTCTAGAAAGTGAACAAGTTCAGAGATGTTGGTTACTCTCGCTCAAGTGTGTCCCACAAAAGTATTCGTTAGCATGATTTCTAGCTTACATTTTCCTCTACCAGCATGTGGGTATACAATAAATAGAAAACTTGTTAAGAGCAAATACACGTCTTTCACCTCTGACAGTTATAAGTGCAAGAAGTTTGGTGATCTCAGGCTCCCCTCAGCAGAAATATTCCTTTGATACAATGCCAGTACCCAACTGGTGTCTTATCTGTTGGAGAAAGGTCAAGAACTAGAACAGCAGAAATGCTACAGGTCAGACTGGAGGAGTATGCTTCAACAGGCGGGCACCTACCTGCACTATGCCTCACTAGGACTCACTCGGCCCATCCATTTCCTGAACTTCCTTCATACAAGCAGCACCCCAGGGCTCACTCACCACTTCAAGCCACTTGTCAGCACATACTGCGTTACTTTCAAACGTAAGCCTAGGCCCCAAATAAATACTCGGTTCATAGTGGCGAGGGTCTTACCCCAAGCTCTTGGGCTATCATTTGCCAGTCCAGACAATTATGTTTCGCAGCTATTTCTTTTAACTTCTCTATCTCCTCCTCATTCCACTCCCTCTTGTTGATGGTTGGATGCTCCCAGTTCTGCCAGAATTTCCTCAGCTCTTTTGCACTGCGGCTTCCATCGAACTAAGAGAAACAACACAGATTAGCTCCACCTTGCAGACATTGTGGAAATATCCTAGCCAACTGAGTGAGATTGATGCAAAAGGCTTAGTCCTAAAATAAACTTTCAGATTTATTTTGCTGTTAATCTTTAAGCACATGGTTGGCTATTTTCCATCAGCACCAAACTTTTGAATCCCTTTCACAATATCAACTCTCAGAACTACACAGAACAATGTCATCCCGTCTCATCCCATTGAGCCCAGATGGCTCTTTTGGAAGTTAAATCAGGAATCGAGCTGCAGTCCTTTGAAAAGAGCAACGTGCTGTTTAAGTGCTAAAAGCTGGGTTCTACCTCCCCTGTGCACCCGAAGTAGTTCTTTACTTCACAACTAGTCCCACTGAAATCAATGGGGCAATTTGAAGAGGAAGGGAGGCAGAATCTTGGTCTAAATAATTACTCTACCAACTTACATTTATGTTGGAAATTTTCTCCCAGTCATGCTCATCCAGTCTGTTTCCTAGCAAGGCCTCCTCTGGCAGATGGCTACAGGAGGGGGAGGAAGAAATGACCACATTAACCACTGGGTCTCTTTCTATGCATGCGTGCCTCCAGATCTCACTGCCTTCAATGGGAGTAGTAGAGATGCAGCAATTCACAGGATCAGGCTCTTTATCACTGTTAACTTGATCTGACACTGGCATTTGCTCCATGTGTTTGCCTTCCCTCTCCCATCCCTGGCACATCTGCAACAGTATAGTCTTTAGAGGGGCAGAAGCTCCTTGGATAGCATCAAGGGCCGCCAGCAGACAGCAAGAGAAGGTAAGCACTTGTATTTGTTATGCTCCGAGCGTGTCACCAGCCAGGCTGTCTGGGATTGAAGGGACATGCGATTCTGTCTGCGTTATAGAACGATTGCCAAAGGGATCCAAGGGTTTCTGGCTCCCAAATCTCACAGAATTTCAATGGAAGTTGGTTCCTGAACACGCATAGGCCCCTTGGAAAATACCAGCCTCAACCTTCTGTGATTAACAGGACACGCTTTGTTCTGCATTTGTGCAATGTTTAGCATAATGGGGTCCCAGTCCATGACCAGGACTCCCAGTTACCAAGACAACACAAACAAATAGCAGGTACACACACTAGTTAACTCCCTCAGTACATTGTAGCTGTCAAAACTATAGTATGTCCACCGTACAACTGTGTTTTAATTCCATAAGAGGATTTAAAGACATTCAGAATTGTGTCTAAGAAAGTAACAACTTAACCTGTCTGCATAAACTGTGTTTTCCCTTCACAGCACCCAGACCTGGCAATTCCCCAAAACTGGGGTAATTATTTTTTTGGTACAGCCTAAATTTCTTGGTCAAAGTCCAGACCACAGAGAAAATAAAAAACAGTAAGTAAAGAAAGATTCTGAGGTCCGTTCAAAGTAGTCTGGATTTGGCCCGTGGCTCATCTAATCACTACCCCTGGCCTAAGGTGACATATTACTGTACTTTGCCATATGGGTGATGGCAGGAATGCAGGAAGTGCTGGCTACAAAGAATTTTTATAATTTAGAATAGCCCAAATGGCTCCTATTTGAATGAGACGCATCCATACACATGGATCCTTGATGCTGGCTTTACAGGCGTTAACTTTGCCCCAATTGTGAAACACACTACACAGAGCAAGTCAGTACATCCAGGAACAGTGCCCAAAGCTTTACAAGTGGCTCTGAATTTCTAACCTCAGCACTGCCAAACAAACAGCATTTGCTTGCAGCACTTCAGGCAGAAATTATGAAAAAAGGAGGATGCACATTTGCATATTAATCCCCAAAACACTCTTCAGCAACACTACCGCCAAACAATTGAGGAGTGGGGGCTCTGGGACGACACCGGAAGGTTTGAACACTGTTTTTGGAATCGTTTGCAAACCAGAATAAAGCAAGGTTTTCCAGTCTTAAGTCTGTTTGTGTTTGAGCTTTACAAATGTCTTTAGGGAAAAAAAAAAAAAAAAAAAAAAAAGAGAATCCCATAGAAGAGGAAGCATCCAGTTCGCCCAGAATAAAAATCCTCTCACTTGATCTCCTCTATTTCATGCTCCGCTTCTTTGACTTGCTTTTCCAAAATCTGCTTTTCCATTTCATTCTTGGCTTTTTCCAGTTTCTGATTCAAATAGCTGAGCCTGTTTAAGGACATTTCCAAATCATTAAACATGATCAAACAGAAGCAAGGAGAAGTGTTAAAGGACAGTGTAAAGTTGGCAGGCCCAAACGCTGGGTTCTTTCCCCTGCCATCCTTATTCCACAGAGCTTATTTCACAGTCCATTTAACTCTTTGCACCTGTCCCCACCTTCCAAAGAACAGCGCCCAACCAGATGCTCTTTCACATAGTAGGCCTGCTGCTCATTCTTTACTACCTCATCTCTAGCAAGTGCAACTCTACAACCCAGAACAGGAGACAGACCAAGGGCTTTCCCCTTTCCCGCAAGTTGGATGTACAGAGGTCCTGAAACGGCTGCAGTGGCAGCAGACACAGAGAAGCATACCTAGTCCATGGCACAGACAAGCCTTACACCCCAGGAACCAGGTGGACGGTGATACTGACTAGGAACAAGAATCTGCCTCCACGCTGTTCAGTTTATTCTAGGATGCATGGGTAAGACTCATGGGCTACGTGCTAGCCCTCCAAGCCCAAACGTTGCCATCCCTGTAATAGGATTTTAGACCATACTTCTCACATTCATGCGAAGGACTGGATGGCTAGGAAATGCCTTGGTACTTTCGAGATATAAAAGTGAACTCCCAGTCTGCTGCCTGCCTGCAATACAACCACTGGGTAATTCATATCTCAAGCCACGCTCCCTACAGTCACAGACTAACCGTCCCATGGCCAGCCATCTCCCTGCTGTGCTTTGTACCCTTACTGAAGGGGGCAGGAACTGTGTCATGACACCCGAGAATAAAACTGGCTCATCAGCCGTGATGCGACTTCTTATGCTTTGCTTACTTCAGTAACTTTGGCTGCAGCAGACGCTGCAAACGGTCGCTTATTACGGATTTGTTCAGCAGTGCCTTCTCTCTGCTTTTCCCTGGGGACAAAACACAGATGAGTCACTAACACAAGGTCATCTCCAACGGGCAAACCCGTTGTCTTCTACAACCATTTAAAGTACCCCCGCGGTCTCTTGTAAAGGTCTGCCTGCACTGGGCACAGATTGTCGCTGGTCCCCTCTGTGGCTAGAAGCACAGGGCTGTGAAACAGGAGATCTGGGCTCTGTTCCTAACATGATATGAGACTCAGCTCACGGATGAGCACCACCTGTAGCATCCCTAGCACCAATTCCATAATAGCGAGGTGCTTCTGGGACTTCTCCCAGCCAAGCACTGACCCAGCACAACCTGCTTAACTTGTGTGAGCTAACGGGACCGCCACACAATGTAACATGCATGTGCCGTGCCGCATTGCAAGTGAAGGCAGGAGTCGTGAAACTGTCAGCCATGCCAACATTCAAGGCTGGCAGAGTTTAGCATGATTCAAAGCCATCCCATTCACTTTTAGTGTTTACACCATTTCCTATGACGCGTGTGTGGCTTCGGCACGTAACATTAGGAACACTGAAGAAAAATGGAGGAGGAGGAGGATGCAGAAAACCTCAGTGAGTTTGCCAAATCTATTACAGAAAGTGGAGCAGGACACAAAGACAGGAGGTTTCTTACACTTCGTTACGTGCAGCTCCTCAAAGGATTTGATGCCTTGTGCTTTCTTTTCTTGGGTATCTTCATTGGCAGGAGGCCCCTAGCAAGGAACAGAGAAGTTAGACACAGCACAGCATTACATTTTGATTGAGAATTCAGCTCGCTCCCACAGCTCTGACACCAGCCCTTCTACAAAACAGACTCTATAATTCAAGCCTATGCAATCTCACTCTCCCACTGCCCAGGGCACTTTACAAACTCTAGTTCAGAGGAGCTCCATAGGGAATGGCACACAAGCTGCTTTATTCCCATTTTATAGATAGGGAACCTAAGGGAGTGAGAAGCGAAGTGATTTGCCCAAGACTACCGAGCAAGTCAGTGGCACAGCGAAGGTGAGAACTCAGGCCGTCCTCCTTTCTACCCAGTGCCAAGTCCACTCACCCTATGCTGAGTGTCTCACAACAGCTAAGAATTGGGTGGAAGAGCACTGAGAGTGTGAGAGCACAGTGGGAGCACTGAGAGAGCTCTTCCGTGAGAGCTCTTCTGAGAGACCATTTTGGATAAGGATTCATAAACAAAAAGTGTAATTGTTATTATTTGTATTACAGTAATTTCAACCAAGGTCAGGTCCCAGTGGGCTAAGCACCCCATGGACAGGTAACTGCCACTGACATGTTGTGAAGGCCAAAACTATACCTGGATTTGAAAAAAAAAACAAGCAAGTAAGTTCCTGGAGGACAGGTCCATCGATGGCTATTAGCCAAGATGGTCAAGGATGAAATCTCATGCTCTGGGTGTCCCCTAAGCCTCTGACTGCCAGATACTGGGACTGCACAACAGGCAATGGACCACTTGATAATTGCCCTGTTCTGTTCATTCCTGGCATGGGTCACTGTCCGAAGACAGGATCCTGGGCTAGATGGACCCTTCGTCTGATCCATTGGGGATGTTCTTATGTAATGGAGAGGACAGCTCTTGCCCCAGCGAGCTCTCAGCTTATATGACAACCAGGATGCAATTAGTAGGTGAAACAGACAAGTACTGTTGGGTTGGGAAGATGAGGTAACAAAACAGAAGTAGCAGTTTGCCACTTGCCTAACATCACATTACACTGTGTTTGAAATGCTTGGTGCCTCTATTGTCAGGCTATTACCCAGAATCCTCTTCCAGCTCACAGGCACTATCTAGCAGAATGGTTAGGAACATACATTTTGAAGGCACTCATTTGTTTTCCAGATGTGTTGTAAGCCAGGATTTTGAAAAAAAAACACTTCCCCCTCTTTTAGACCTTAAGGATCTGATAGGCAAAAAGGTGGCAAGCAAGCGACCAAAAAAAAAAAAAAAAGGCAACTGAAAACTTAACAGATGCAGTGAACTAAATGTTCAGTTATGTTCGCTTCAGGAGGAACTGCAAGTAAAAACTAAGGCTGAATGTCACTGGAATAAGGAGTGTGGTACCCATTTAGTTGTACTTACAATTCCTGACACTTTATCCTTGAAGTATGGCTTTGTAAAATGGCCCAAGAATATATTCGATGGTAAACTTCTACCGTCTCTTGACTTCGCTGCCTTTGGACCACTGACCTCCCACATGATTTCTTTCTACAATACAATCATGAATTGAAAAACATATACACCACCGAGACTTCTAAATGATCCCACTTCAAATGCTGCCAGTGGCCCTGCTGTTATGAATCTCTCAGACTAGAAAACAACGGAAAACACCAACCTGAATTGTGAAGCTTAACATTCCTAGCTTATTTTTATCCAGCTGGTCCATCAATGTTATTTCTGAAAGCTTGCAATGTAACATACTAAATTCCTTACCCATGTGGCACCAAATATTTTAAAAATCTAATTTCTCTCTCATATGAATGCTCAATTTTCTTTTGAGCTTCACTCACCTTTGTAAAACTAGACTCATCCGTTTAATTTTACTGTAAAGTTAGTGCTTCTACATTAGTACAACGCTGCTCGGAAGTTTGTAATTCATGAATGGAATGATTTTTTTTAAAAATAACCCCACGAAACTAGGCAACTAAAGTCAGATGTCATGAAAATGTTTCTGTTCATATTAGGTTTTGCAATTTATTTTAAACGCAGATTTGGGGCCTGACCCATCAATCCTGACAATACATAAGCAGTTCCACTGAAGTTAATGGGAACTGTTATAATGATTCCCATAATCAGGCTCTTGGTACATAAACAAACTCAGCAGGAGTCCTTTGATTCTGCAGATGAAGCTTTCCTCCACTGTTACCTGATAAAAGTCTTCAAAGTCCCAGAGATTTTAGAAATGATTCACCAAATAAATCACAATTCAAGGACTCAAATTTACTTACTCCCATTTTAAAAATGTCCGTAGTTTTCCCCTTCCCATTGACAAGGAGAATGGAAGCAAAAATCACAACCCAATTGTGCACCAAGGAATATTTTCCCCCGAATTCCACCTACCTGCTGTTCTCTGTTTTGTGCAATCAGGAGACTGACTTCCTCTATCTTTTCCTGAATAACTTCCTGATACACCAGGTTCATTTGTAAACAAGTTTCGGGGTCCGCTGGGAGGCTGTTATCAATATCATCATCATTGCTACTGCCCCCTCCTTTCTCTACCTCCTGATCAGAGGTGAAAAAAAATGACATTTAAAAAGCGAGAAGGGAAGAAAGTCAACTTGCCCTGAGCAGACAAGACAGTGATTTTTATTTAACTAGCCACCACCATTAACGTTATGAATTTTGTTTTCAGAAGGATTCACACCACTGTGCATCCCTAACCCAGCTGTCCTCTTTAGCGCTCTCACTGCCAACATTATCAGCCTTGTCTATTTCCCCTTTCCCCCTGCTGATTTTAGACCTGAACCGGCTCCCACTGAAGTCAACGGGAGTGTAGCTACTGGCTTCGAGAGGGTGCAGTATTAGGCCTTTAGTACTGGTAAAACTGAGAGACTGGACAGAGAGGAAGCAACTGTTGCTGCCAGGGCCGTCTCCTCTGCTGTATGAGCCTGCCTTCCAGAATCACTTTCCTGATTCTAATTTCTCCCCCTTTGCTGTTATTTTTCCCCAACTGCAGGATTTCTGGACTGTCTAGAGATAGTTTGTATGAACTATGCAATAAGGACATTGTGTATGAAACAGAGCTCTGTTTACATAAATATATTATGTTCAAATATCTCACTAGCCAGATATGAAATGCCAAAGAACCATGCAATGACATCAACTGGATCTGAACCACAAAGGACGTTCCCTTTGTAGGTGCTCTGTTATATAAATATTTTTCAATCCTCTTATCTGAGTTTGAGGAAACATTTTCTCTAACTAAAATGTTTTATTTTTCTAAAGAAAAAACAGTAACTGGCTTGTAAAAGTGAAAATTTTAGCAGTAACTTTTCCCTTTTTAGGGAGCAGGCATTCACCAGGTCCAAAAATGTGAAAACCCTCCTACAGACATATGAAATTCTGTCTGTTCTCCCCACTAGCAGAAAGATAGAATAATGCATTTTAAGTAAGATTAATTACCATTTCAGAATGGGCATCCGAATCATCATCATCTGTTAGAAATAGAAGCACAAGATTTTCACTGATTACAGGAAGAGATGACAAGAGCTTTAAAAGCAAAAGTTTTCCAGCTAAAATGACCACGGGAAAACAGAACAATATATAGTATTTTTAGTATGACCTAACAACATTCTAGGCCACTGTTAAGGTTGCCAAGACCAAACTTCAATCAATCATCATTCAGACATTTTTTGCTTTGGAGAATGAAAGAACCTCTCCCAACAACTAGAACTGCAACTAAGCTATGTTCCAGCTCCTACAGTGCACAACACAAGCAAATAATCCAGGGCACACAACCAAGCAGACTAGGGTTCCATCCCCACAAACACTTAAGCATGTGCTTAACTTTAGAAGCCCATGAGTAGTCCCATAGACGTCAGCAGTAAATACAGCTTCCAGTGAAGCATGTACTTGGTGTCACACTGGCTGGACTGGGGGCGATGGGAGGGGACACAGCATTTATTATATTATTTAACATCAATATGTTAAAATCATAATTCATATGTGATGTGCTGTGGCAGGTGCTGTTAGAAAGGCTATAATGTGCTAAGTAAGATGATGATGTTTATGTTCATGTGTTACGTGTGTAATGGAATTATGGATACGGTTGGTATATCTGTATTTCAGATTGTGCTGTCTGTGCAACACCACAGACAGGATGGCTGCAGCACTAGCCTGCTTAATGGCTCATTAAGGAAATTCACAGGTACAGGGGCCCAGGGGAGAAGCCAGGGATATACCTGATGAGTCGCCAGGACTTACTCATGTGACTCTGGACTCCATCTTATTCTTGTAAATTTCCACAAGCAGTATGGCAAAGCCCAAATGACATAAAAGGCACTGTACCACATCCATTTTGTCTTCAGCCTACCTCTGGATCAACCCATCTACAACTGAACTGAAGCTGTGAAACAAAGGACTTAGAACCATCCAGGTACTGGATGCATACCAGAGGGACTATACAAGCCTGCAGACTCCACCATTCTATTAGAAACCTGATATAGATGGACTTTCAAATCAATTGTGTGTGTCTGATTGCTTTAATCCTTTAACACTTCTCTTATAGTTTTTCTTTCTTTTTGTAATAAACCCTTAGTTTCAGTTACTAAAGGATTGAATTCATTTCAACTGTCTATTATTCTCTGTGCCTAATCCTCGATCCCTTTGCCTTATGTTTAAAACACTATGATAGAATTTTGACATTACATGAAAAGCAGTACAGTGTGTTTACTGATCTGATGTAATGCATGCTCTGTGCGGACAGGAGCCACAGAATTAAGATTCATATCTAGGTAAAGTGATGCAATAAAAACCACAGGTGTCCATTATAAAGCAGGCACAGACCTTTTAGCAGGAAACATCAGGACTTTTTAGTTCTGCACACAAATCTGATGTAATTATGAGACAAGGCAACTGTCTTTAGCATCAGCATCTAGATGCTGAAGGACACACACTTTGAGCAGAACTATAGGAACCATAAGATATCAGATAAACAATTTCACTCTGTGAGAACGGACCTACGTCAGAATCCGAGTCCAGACTGGAATCCGACACGACGACTTCGATACTCGGGATGCTAGGGTCCAGGCTCTTTTCTAACTCCTCGATTTCCCTCCTGATTTTCTCTCTTTCAGCATGTAAATCCACAGGTGACATGACTTCTGAGAGAGAGAGGGGCACAAGTAGAAGAGTCACCAAAGACACAGCTAGAATCATGACATTGACTTACCCCATTTGCCACTAGGCAGGTGCTGTGGCAAAGGAGTCGCAGCCGCCCTTGTTCTCCCCGGTGCAGCCGGGACACAGACTCAATGTGTGGACAGTGAATAGCAGCAGGGAAAGTCCCCTGGAGACCCCCCTCCCAGAGGGCACAACCCCCATGTAACCGGGGAAGGCACAAGAGTGCAGCCTGGGAGCCCTGACACCCCCCAGAATCTTCCCTGGGCAACCCAGCGCAGGCACAAGAGCCCCCAGCCCCACACACACTGCACCACCCCACACACACCCTGACCCGGCCCAGCCCCCCCCCACACACACCGCCCCAGCCCTCCACCCTGCACCAGCCCCCCCACCCTGCACCGCCACACACCCGCCGCCCAGGTAATGGGACATGGCGCCCAGGCCGGCGGCGCCCCGAGGGCCGAGAGCGGCGGAGGCGAGGCGACTCTCCCCCGCGGCCCCCGCAGGCCCCTCACGGCCGGCCGAGCTCCGCCCGGCGCCCCGCCCTCCGAGCGCGCGGCCAATCAGCAGCACCCTGGCGTCCTCCAATCAGCGGCATCGCCCGGAGTCAGCCGACCACCCCTCCCCCCGCACGTGAGCGGGATTCAGCCAATCGAACACGTCGCCTCGGGGCGATGCAAAACACCACGGCCAGTGAGTCCCGAAGCCCGGCCGGAAACCCGCCTCCCCGCTGCCGCCCCGCACGTGACACCGGCTGCCCAATCAAATTCGTTTCCGTGGGGGGGGGGGTAAGGTCAGGTGACGCCGGCACCCAGCACGTGGTTTTGTCCCCGTCGCGCTGGTGCCGGCCGGGCCGCGATTCCTCGCCGCCCTTCGTTCCCCGCCGCGGCCGGGACCGGCCCCGCCCTCCTGTGAATGAAAGGGAGGCGGCAGCCGCGGGGCCCGCTCCCCGCCGTGCCCCGAGCCCGTCCCCCTACGGTCACGCCCCAGTCCCTGCTCCCAGCAGCGGGGCAGCCCTAGCCGCAGGGCTCCCAGGCCGAGTCCCCCGCGGAAAACGTGAACCCGCCCGCCTCAACAGCACTGCCCCGAGGCTGCCTGCCCCGCAACAGCCTGCCAGCCACGGCGGGCTCTCCGGCCCCGCTCCCGCCCCTGACGCCAAGGCTCCAGATGCGAGCCTCATGCAGAGAGGACAGAAAAGAAAACAAAATTTAAAAAAAAGCCCACAAGTAAAAGCCACCCACAAAAGGCTACTATTTGCTGTTTAATTTCACTTTAAAAAAGTATTGTCACAAAACCTAGTACAATTAAAAAACGTTTTCAAATATATTTAGGAAGTACTTAACAGCTTAAAGTAGGTATTTTGTAGTCTCATTTTCATATTTAATTATATAAGAATTCATAAAATATTCCCCCCTACTTCACCCCTCCGGGCAGTAAAAAAAAACCCATAGAAAATAGTTATTTGCTCCCAACATTGGTAAATTACTTTGACACAGCATTACTGGAGGGAATGAGAAAAAAAGGCAAGGAGCACAGTGGTTTGAGTCCACTGCTCCAGTTCATTTTAATGGGAGACTGCAATGCACAAAGAGTGAAGGATGGGTCTTGAGATTCCAATCCAACAAAGCACTTAAAGTTTGTGCTTTGCTGGATCAGGTTTCAGAGACCCAGGAGCTGCCATTGTACTGTTGATAATGTAAGGAAGGCTAATACTGCATCAGTGTATAACAGTTCTCCCACAATAAAACCATTATGGGCAAAGTTTGCATATTTTAAGTCGGCGTTTTTTAAATATTAAAGCAAACAATCTTTAGTGATTTCTACATGCAAATAAAACTCTTTCAATGGAGTTCTTTAGTTTGTTTTTTTTACGGTCCATCATCTGAAATTTCAGAAATTCTGTCTATCGATGTAAGGAGTTCAGCAACAATCTGCAACGATTCTGCTCCAGAGACCAACTGCCTAGAATTTAAAAAACCAAACACAATATTGAACAGGATAGGTACAAGTAAAAGGAGATGTTAGCAGAAGGGGTAGATATGCAGATACAAAGAACAAACAAGCCATTTCAAATTTCTTTATATTAGAGAACATTTATGCAACTTCATTTGCTGAGAAAACAGTTCACCTGAATTGCAAAATTCACTTTAAGATTCAGGTAGTTCAGAATTAACCTTTACACTGTTCATTAAAACTCCTAGTTGCACAGAAGCTAAATACTACACAGAAAATTGATTTAATGTTTTGAACCATTAGTGAAAATCTGTGTTGTGCAATTATTTTTCTGCAGTGGGTGAACACAAACATAGCATACTGTAAGAGAACCAGGAAGTAAAACTGGCCAGTCTATTTGCACCATCAAAGCTCTGTGAAATTGAAATTCAAAATGTAAATGAAAGGTGAAATCATGATTCCATGAACATCAATGGAAGCGCCTCCAATAATGAATTCTGTATTTAGTCTGTAGACTCCTATGAGGACAAGTATCCTATCTTATAGTTCTCTTTGTAAAGATGAACTTACTTTATTGACGAGTGTGAATTTGCAATTACTCTGAGAAGATTCTGCAAGGCAATATCTGCATTTTGTTTCACTGCTGCCAAGCTAGCAGACTGGCCAGTCTTCAAGACTTCATTCTCTGTCTTGTAATTCTTCAGCTGAACCTTAGAAAGAGCCAGTTTATTAATTCTAGAGCAGATGCAAGTTTATCAGGTGGCATGAGAAAACAATTCCTTTGGGTACTTTTATGCTCCTTTTGGGGGCTGACTTAGGGCTCTCTCCATTAGGAACTTGTGCTATCTGCAAGATCATAGTCTACACAAACAGGGATCAAAGTTCTTCATGTGATGTCTGATCCAGGATTAAAGCTTGGAAGTCTTTACCAGACCGGAAAGCATTTGTACTGATCCTGCACCAAGTGCTTCTAACCCTGGCAGGTTGCTAGATATCAATCCTGAAATCTACTTGATTCAGAATACCATCTTGTTTCTGCTTCTCTTACTCAATTTTAATTCTGATATCACAGTGGATTTTCCAACTTATTTAGAAATTAATATTTGATATCAGAAAGCTGGACTTTCAGGGGGGGTTGGGGTTACTGTCTTTTCCTGGCAGTGTAAAATAGGAGGCAGTAAAATCCGTTCAAATTTAGAGTGTGCACTTGGGATGAGGAAGCAAGAGGTTAATCAAACATTAAAATCATACTATTCTGAACACATAACATACCATGGCTGAGAGTCAGTGTTTATGCCAATGGAAAGTGAGACGTCCCTGATTCTATGGTTTGCAAGGTAAGCCTCACAATACCTACTGGTCCCATGGCTCATAAGAAGTTGTAAAGTCCTGTAATTTTTTATTTACACTGACAATGTACATTCAATCAGAACAAAACATTTTATAGAAGATGCACCCATGAAAATAAGGCACAGGTGAATTCTTTTCCAGTAGCACTATTATAAACTCTATTATCAAGCAATGTTCACCTGAAGTTCATACAGTAAGAGGACCTTAAAAAGGACAGCTTCATACCTGAAGTAGAGCATTCTCCTGCTTCAGTTTTACAACATTATTTTCTGCTTTCACAGCCCGTTTCTGGAACAAAAGATACCAAGAATATTTATACTGTGGTAGTGCCCAGAATGTGCTATGCATTTTCCAAATACAGAGGAATGTATAAGTCCTACCCCAAAGAGGTTAAAACGACATACCAAAGATAGGGAAGGGATACAACATACCAACCGAGTGATCAAGGCAGCAAGATATGGCTTGTTAGTTACACATTTGGTTATTAAAACTAACCCCCTCATTTCTTTCCCCACAGTGTCATCTACAATTTCAGTGTCTTAACACTTGTCCCCCCAATCAGTCTCTTCCATTTGAATAATAAAAGAATTTACTCAATAATAAACAAATAATTTAATTACCAATTTAAATATTTGTAAATTGTGCCTAAATTTCCAGAAGGCTACACAGAAATAGTTGAACATGAGTGATTAAGACTCTTTAATCAGTCATGCAAAGCTGACAGATTAAACCAAGAAACTTTTGGAGTGGAACTCAGCTCCTTTTTGTCTCAGTAGCCTTTGCTTCATAAGTGCAGTTAGTAACTGTGACTTGATCTTATGAAAAAAGTGAAATTAATCAGGAGACAAGTTATCTAAAATAAAAAGTTGAGTCCAAGCATCAAAGTTGAAAAGAGAACGTTACCATTACTGATCCATCCTCCCACCTTTACTGCTTACACTTCCTCCAGTGTTTAAGGGGAAAAATAAAAAACCCATAGGTCAGCCTTGATCATAGTCTAGAACTAATAAGAACAAAGAAATATTTACAGTCATCAACTGGAGATTCTTTTCTACATGCTGCACCATTGCTTCTAGGTCCTGGGCCTCTTTTTGCTCTTTAATCTTGTTCTCTTCTAGTTTTCTTTCAAGCTTCCTTACCCTTGTTGAAGAGAACAAAGTAGGCATTTTTGTTTGCATTCCACTGGAGAGATTGCATAGTGTTGCAGGCAGGAAGATTCTATTAAGGGTCCAATGTTTTTAGAACACTCTAGATGGAGGCTTCAGTATGACAAGTGTTCTTTGTAATGCATTAAAGAAAAACCCAACCACACAATTAGGTTTCCAGGCTGGATCTCATGGGATTTATTTGTTCAGCATCCATTAGTGTAAAGGAGAATTATGCAGTCATCTCTCTGCACAACATGTCCATTATGTTGCTTTTCAAGCCATTTTAGGAATCATCAGTGGTGGTGTAACAATCCATTTCTAGTAAAGTCTGATTTGCATGTGACGTATGTGAAGCAGCATGGTGCAGTGGACAGAGGAATTCCTGAGTTCTAACTACAGCTCTGTCACTGACTCACTGTGAGCAGGGAAATTTACCTAACCTCCTCTCACTATCACTTTTCCTATTGAAATGAAAATACTTACTTGCCCCACAGGAGTGAAATAAGGATTATTAATAAATCACTCTGAAAGCATGAAGTGATGCAATAGGCAAGTTTACCTTCATTTGCACTCTAAGCTGAATAGGTTGAACATGAGGACAGTTTTTTTCTCCAATTATTTAAAAAACCCACCAGATTAGGATAATGTTCTACCTGTTTTCCCTGATGTCTTTCTATAAGGGAATCCAATTTCTTTCTTAGAAGTTTCTCAGAGGAAATAACCCTGTAGTAAAGTTGTCATACAATAGTGTAAACTGTCACAAATCTTGTTTCACTCAGTACCAATTTATGAAGAATCCAGCACTTTGTCTTCATTTATTAAGTTAATGATTTATTTTCTGCTTTAACATACATACTTGTCTGCTTGAGATTCAGAGAGGAAGTGAAGCTTGTTAATCTCGCTTCTTAGTCTGGCATTTTCTTCTTGTAGCTGAAGAAAAGTTCTCATTAGAAATCAGGAATGTACAGTCTGGTGACTATACTGATCTTTTTAGCATGAACTAGCATCAGGTGAAACCTTCAAGTCTGACTTCTAGAGCTGGAAAATCTTGGTACTTTCCATGAACTAAATTCACTAACAAATATTTAAGAATATATCCTCTCAAAACCAAAATAATAGTCATCTCAGAAAAAAATGAGGCTCAGAAAGATTAAATGAGATAGGTGTGAGCTTGGATAAAGATTTTACTGGCATGAATATATGGCAAACTAATCAGTGTATTTTATAGGTCATCCTGAGTGTCTAAAAAAACTTGTTAGGCCACACATCAACATTAGTTTTAACTTATGCTCTAAAGAGTTAAGAAATATTTAAAGAGGCCTTGTTTTGTATTTCTCCAACTATGAAACCAGATTGCCTTAGTACCATGCACAAACCTCAGTGATTGAGAGGATAAATTTTAAAGACACTTTAGGATAGGGGTGGGTAAACTTTTTGGCCTAAGGGCTACATCTGCATATAGAAGGGCCATACAGAGGGGAAAGGGCAGGGGCAGAGCTGGGGGGGGGAAGCAATGGTCCTGTGGCACTGCTTGGGGCCAGGAGCAGCTCCAGTTAGAACCCCACTGGGCCCATGGGAAAAGGGGCAAAGATGGGGGAGGGGTGGGGGTGGCCACCACACTCCTGCCAGGGTGGGACAGGGGCGGGGGAGTGGCTGTAAAAGCTCAGATGGGCCATAGTTTGCCCGCCCCTGCTTTAGGATGACTCGAAATAGGTTATTTGTAACCTGCTGAGGTGCAAATTTAAGGTCCAGCACCTGACAAACTACCAGGACTATATAACAAAAAGTCAAGGTGGGTGAGGCAACATCTATTCTTGGACCAACTTCTGTTGGCGAGACAGAGGCTTTCAGGCGAGGCAGAGCGCTTCAGGTCTGGGAAAAGTACTCTGTCACAGCTCAAAACCCTATGGCCCAGGCAAGGACGTAGCTGGGACATGAGGTACTATCCCCAGACCCGAAGAAGAGATCTGTGTGTGTGTGTAAGCTCGGGAGCTTGTCTCTCACCAACAGAGACGGGTCCAAAGAAAGATGTTCCCTCACCCACCTGGCCTCTCTGGTACAGGGCCACAGCCGCGCTGCATCCAGCTCCGTGCCCGAAGCCTCGATTTGCCCCTTTCCTCCTCCAGGCTCCCGGAAGAGCCGATCCGGATCAGCCCCAGCCACTTACTTCTCGGCCGGGGGGCTGCAGAGGGGGGGAACCTCCCTCGCCCCCCTCCGAGGCCAGGCTCAGGTCCCCGCTGCCAGCATAGCCCAAGGGGTCGCTCTGGTCCAGCCGCCAGGGAGCCGAGTCCTCCCCCAGCCCCGACCAGTCCGCGCCGTAGAAGAAGCCTGAGGGGCTGGGCCCTGGCGAGGCGCCCCCAGCCCGGGCCGCGTGGGCTCCCTCCACGGCGGAGGGCCGGTAACTCCCGCTCCACTCCGCGTCCTCCTCCGACTCCTCCCGCGGCGTCTCGCCGGCCGTGGGCTCCGCGAAAAACGGCTCGGGGGGCCGGCGGCGCCGGAGGGGCGGCGGCCCGGGGGCGCCCTGCGGGGAGAGAGGGCGCGAGTGGGCGCCGGGCCCGAAGG
>ML675655.1:5713815-5744075 GCA_007922155.1 Mesoclemmys tuberculata
GAGGGGGCGCCGGGCCCGCGGGGAGGGGAGGGGCGCGAGGGGGCGCCGGGCCCGCGGGGAGGGGAGGGGCGCGAGGGGGCGCCGGCGGGCGCTACCTTGGGGCTGGCGCCGCCCGGCTCCTGGCCGCCCCGGGCCACGCTGCGGCTCTGGCTCCGCACGAACTCCCTGAAGGAGAAGGGGTTGGCCTCGCCGGGGCTGGGGGGCTCCTCGCCTGCGGGCAGAGAGGGGGAGGGGACGCGTCAGGCCGGCGGGGGAGGGGTGCGGAGACCCCCCGGCCCCGCCCCCGCCCCCGCCCCCGCCCCCACTCACCGCTCCAGAGGTGCAGCACCGGGGAAAGGGGCCGGGGGGCGCGGCAGGGAGCCGCCATGGCCGCCCCAGCGCAGACTAGGCCCGGCCCGGGCCGACCCCTCCCCCCAGGCCGGCGCCGGGCGAGTGGGCTCGCGTAGGGCCAGGGGGCGGTGCTGTTCCCTGCTGGGCCCGCCCTTCCGGGAACGGACCAATCAGCAGCCACCTCCGGGGGGGGGGCGGGACATTCCCGCCTCAGCGCTCACCATTCAGACCCCGCCTCCGGGCATGCAGCCCCCGCCCCCCCCTTCCTCTTGCCCCGCCCCTCCCCGGCGCGCGCTGGCCAATCCGCTCACAGCGCCGCCCTCGCGGGCTCCGCGCCGGCCGGAAGTCGTGGCGGGGGGGCGGGTCTCCCGGGCCGGAGGAAGATGGCGGCGAACATGGTGCGGTGTCGGGGCGGCGCGTGGGGCCCGCTGCGGAGGTGAGAGCAGCGCCCTTCGCCCCCCCGCGACTAGTCCCCTCAGGGCCCCGCCCCTCCCCCCGCGGGGCCCTGGATCGTGTCTCGGCGGAGCCGGGCCCGGCCCGAACCCAGCGGCCCCGGGCGCTGCCTGCAGGCGAGTCCCCGGGTTGGGAGTTCGAGGCTCCCTCCCGGGGGGGCGGCATCCTGCGGGGCTGGAACCCCCGGGGGGGGCGGGCTGTGGGGCGACCAGCCCTGGGGGGCCGGCTGGGGGCTGTCCCTAGGCAGGGGCGGGGCCAGCTGGCGCCCTGGGTTCATCTGGGGATGTCCCTGGCCCAGCCCTGGAGCAGCCCAGGGGATTTGTATCTTTCCCACCCCGGGGCCAGAATCCACGTTTTACCAGGTCGGGCTGGGAGCCTGTGGGCGAGGTGGGAACTGGAGCCGGACCTCGCCCGTCCACCGCACTAGCCTTTCTGATTCACTTTGCAAGTCTCCTGTCCACACAGTCAAGGCGGCCGCTCTCATTAGCTCCTAAAAGCCTGTAGGATAGACTAAGATCCGGTGCACTCATCAGGGTCTTTATACAAATGTCTATGACTGGTCTAGGTCTGGCCTGGCAGCTTACAGGCAATACAGCAGTGGCGGGGGCTACCCCAGCATCCCGCTCACGTCTCCTCTGCCTGGAGTGCCTAAGCCTGTCTTCGCAACAGTTGACGGACAGGAGAAATTTGAAACCAAAGTTACGACGCTAGAAAACGGACTGCGGATTGCATCACAAAACAAATTTGGACAGTTCTGTACTGTAGGGAGTAAGTACTGAATGATTTCAAGCATGCAACTCTCACGGCTCAGGAGAAGTTCTATGAATGGTGTTATACAGGTCAGACTCAATGATCACAATGGTCCTTTCTGGTCTTGGAATGTATGAATCATCTACTGTATGTAGAGGACCACATCCTGCTCCTACTGGCAACCGTGAGACTTAATTGGGAGCAGATTTGGTATTTAGATACCAAGCAGATATAGACATACCTAATGGTTTGTCTTCACTGCAGTGTTAACTTGGCTTATCTACACTGGAGTTACTCCTCTTGAGTTCACTTCACTGAAGGAAGAGCAACCACACTGCAAAATAACACTGGAGCTGTACTCACTAGCTGGATTAGCAGCTGGTGAGTTGCATTAACTTGAGCTTGAGCCGGTGGGCCAGGCAACTTGAGTTAAAAGCACCTCCTCACTCAAGTCAAGGGGTTTTGTGTGTGGATGAGAGCAATGCTCAAGTTATAATTGGTATTCTCTCTGCAGTGAAGATATGTCTTTAGCAATATGGTAAAATATTTACTTAGAAATTGTCTAATGCATTGAAATTGTTTTAAATTGAGATGGTCTTTGCCAGTCATATGCTTTCTCACACTTGTAAAACCAGGGAGTAGGCTATGGGGTTAAAATAAATATTAACTCATTTGTTTTTTATATCAGTTCTTATAAATTCAGGATCAAGATATGAAGCAAAATACCTTAGTGGCATTTCACACTTTTTGGAAAAGCTGGCTTTCTCTGTAAGTATTGTTTGTGATTATAAGGTTCCTAAAGTCTTTGTGTTTAAATGTTTACAAAAAAACTAAACTCAGTTATTAATATGCCTGTAATTAATGGGTTCCCACGTTTTCTTTCTTTGAGCACCCAAGATTCTTACTGACTTCAAGGAGTGCAGATCTTGCTCATATTTATTTGCCTTCAAGTGGAAAGAAAGACAGGAAAATGTGCTTTGGTGTACTAGGTCACACTAACAAATAGTGAATGGTCACACACTTCATAAGTTAACACTTCTTTTTTTTTTTTGGTTAGTCTACAGCCCAATTTGGCAGCAAAGATGAAATTCTGCTCATGTTGGAAAAGCATGGGGGCATTTGTGATTGTCAGGCATCAAGGTACACTTCTTACTCTGTATTGTCCCATGCGTGAATAGTTGTCATGATTGTTGATAGTGACAGGCGTGACTGAACTTGATTTTCTGTTCCATCACACCAGCAGTTCATGTATTCCACTTGTAAACTGAATGCAGAACACATCTGTTTGTGTTGCAGGGATACCACAATGTATGCTGTTTCTGCTGATGTCAAAGGCCTCGACACTGTGGTCAATCTTCTGGCTGATGTAGTACTACAGCCAAGGTTATCAGGTGCGAGAATCTGAGCCACTGTTTTAGGAAAGGAGACCCAGACAGCACAAGACAAGAAAAATTCAGAACTGTTGTTCATTGCACTCCACTGTTTTAGAGACTTTATAAAGTCTGTGTTGAGTATAGGAAGAATGGAGCACACATTTTGTTGTTACAGAATGTTTTTGTTATGAAAGTTAATAGGCTTATGAGATAGGCCAGTCATTTTCACTTTCTTCTGGCAACTAGGTTTGTTTTAGACTGCTTCCATCTGAGAAGCTAGACTGAGAATAACATAGCCCTAGTCTGCAAATGGATCCAATCTGTTGCTGCTTTCCTATCAGCCTTAATGTTTTACTTAAGACTGGATAGTGTGCATGTATTCTCTGCCTCCCCCCTTCCCCGTAAAGTTGAACTGCTTTGTTTCTGGACCTCAGGGACTCTGCTGGAGCCAATGTGCCAGGGTGTTCTTCGTTGTCTCTGCAGGATCTAGAGAGATCATTACCTATTCAATATTTCGGGACAGTGGTTCATTGCCTTTATTTTCTCTCACTGTAGATGAAGAAATTGAGATGACTCGAATGGCTGTGCAGTTTGAGCTCGAAGATCTGAACATGAGACCCGATCCAGAGCCTCTACTAACGGAGATGATTCATGCGGTAAACTACTGTGGGGTTTGTCTCATGCGCGTTGCTCTCTGCCATATGTGATGCAGTGTCTTTCCCTCCCTTTACTTAATTTCACTGCTGCTCTTTATCTGATCTATAAACAGACTTCTTATGCTAAAATAGAATTGGGGGAGCATTTTACTGACACCTCTGTTTTGAAATCCTATATTCTGCATAGGTAGAAAGTCAAGGAACAGGTAGTTAAGGTTCCAACATAAACTGAAGCTTATTCATATGGCAGGTCTTCGTATAGTGTGCTTGATACTTAGAAACATAGAAACATAGACTCATAGGTCAGAAGGGACCAACATGATCATCTAGTCTGACCTCCTGCACAAGGCAAGCCATAAAACCCTACCCATACACATTTATAACAACCCCGAACCCATGACTGAGTTATTGAAATCCTCAAAAGTGAGATTTGAAGACCTCAAGCTGCAGGGAATACACCAACAAGCGACGCATGCCCCATGCTGCAGAGGAAGGCGAAAAACCTCTGGGGCCCCTGCCAATCTGCCCCGGAGGAAAATTCCTTCCCGACCCCAAATATGGCGATCAGCTAAACCCTGAGCATGTGGGCAAGACTCACCAGCCAGCACCCAAAAGAGAATTCTCTGCAGTGACTCAGTTCCCATCCCATCTAACATTCCCACAGACCATTGAGCAGACTTATCTGCCGATAATCCAAAATCAATTGCTCAAATTAAACTATCCCATCATAACATCCCCTCCATATACTTATCAAACTTAGTCTTAAAGCCAGATAAGTCATTTGCCCCCACTACTTCCCTCGGAAGGCTGTTCCAGAACTTCACTCCCCTAATGGTTAGAAACCTTCGTCTAATTTCAAGTCTGAATTTCCTAATATCCAGTTTGTACCCATTCGTCCTCATGCCTATATTAGTACTAAACTTAAATAATTCCTCTCCCTCCCTAACGTTAATCCCCCTGATATATTTATATAGAGCAAGCATATCCCCCCGGAGCCTTCTTTTGGCCAGGCTAAACAAGCCAAGCTCTTTGAGTCTCCTTTCATAAGGCAGATTTTCCATTCCTCGGATCATCCTAGTAGCCCGTCTCTGAACCTGTTCCAGTTTGAATACATCCTTCTTAAACATGGGACACCAGAACTGCACACAATATTCCAGGTGGGGTCTCACCAGCGCCGTATATAACGGCACTAACATCTCCTTCTCCTTGCTGGAAATGCCTCGCCTGATGCATCCTAAAACCGCATTTGCTTTTTTAACAGTCATATCACATTGGCGGCTCATAGTCATCTTACTATCAACCAATACCCCAAGGTCCTTCTCCTCCTCCGACGTTTCCAACTGATGCGTCCCCAACGTATATTTAAAATTCTTATTATTAATCCCTAAGTGCATGACCTTGCACTTTTCACTATTATATTTCATCTTATTACTATTGCTCCAATGTACAAGGTGATCGAGATCTTCCTGAATAGTATCCCGGTCCTTCTCCGTGTTAGCAATACCCCCCAGTTTTGTGTCATCCGCAAATTTTATTAACACATTCCCGCTCTTTGTGCCAAGGTCAGTTATAAAAAGGTTAAATAAGGTCGGTCCAAGAACCGATCCTTGAGGGACTCCGCTAGTAACCTCCTTCCAGCCTGACAGTTCACCCTTCAGCACGACCCGCTGTAGTCTCCCCTTTAACCAGTTCCTTATCCACCTTACAATTTTCACATTCATCCCCATCTTTTCCAATTTAACTAACAGTTCCCCATGCGGAACCGTGTCAAACGCCTTACTGAAATCGAGGTAAATTAGATCTACCGCATTGCCTTTGTCTAAGTAATCCGTCACCTTTTCAAAGAAGGAGATCAGGTTGGTTTGGCACGATCTACCTTTAGTAAATCCATGTTGCAATTTGTCCCAATTACCATTGACCTCAATGTCCTTAACTACTTTCTCCCTTAAAATTTTTTCCAAGACCTTACACACGACAGACGTCAAGCTAACAGGCCTATAATTACCCGGATCACTTTTATTCCCTTTCTTAAAAATAGGAACTACGTTAGCAATTCTCCAGTCGTACGGCACAACCCCCAAGTTTACCGATTGCTTAAAAATTCTCGCTAACGGGCTCGCAATCTCACGCGCCAGTTCCTTTAATATCCTCGGGTGGAGATTGTCCGGTCCCTCCGATTTTGTTCCATTAAGCTGTGCAAGTTTGGCCTCTACCTCAGATACGGTAATATCCACCACCACATCCAGATTCCCGTTAGTCATCCCTCCATCATCCCTAAATTCCTCACTAGTCTTATTAAAGACTGAGGCAAAGTACTTATTTGTACTTATTGTAGACTTGTGCTTAATGCTTCGGAGAGTCTGTTAGAACTCCCTGTCTTCAGCATTCCACTCTTTTCCTGTTCGCACCTTCGAGATGATGACGTACCTTTTAGTGCCCTGTCTGCACAAGGATCCAAAATTGCTTCCCAAGCCATTCATCCAGTATCACTGATGTCTGGGCACTGGCTCTGCTGTGGTGGGAAGCTGAACAGCATCCTGCCCCTGGAAGTATAGGCTACAAAAGGGGCCAAGATATCATTAATAGCCATGTAGAGCAGAAAGGGCCTTGGATTTTTAAGCCTCTGGAAGTGCCACGTACATTGAGTCCATGAAGTTTACTGTACTTTCCTCAAAAGAATGAAGGGCTTTGTTGATTCTGAGAGTCTAGATTTTTCAAACCTGAACCCTAGACAATTAACCAATCCTCTCCCAATATAATTTATATTTTGGGGAGGGCAACAAATGAAATGATACTCCGTATGTACATCCTCTCTTACTGCATCTCACTTATATTCAAATGATAGGGCATTATCCGAAATGTAAGGGGGCAAGGGAAGGCTTGTGGGAGAATAATGTATGCTCTAAACTAATTGTGGTTGTGTATTTACCTTCCCACTAGGCAGCCTACAGGGAAAACACTGTGGGACTCAACAGGTTCTGCCCTGTGGAAAGCATAGAGAAAATGGATCAGCAAGTGCTCCATTCATATCTGCAGAATTACTATACACCTGACAGGATGGTGTTGGCTGGGGTTGGGATAGAGCACGAGCAGCTGGTGGAGTGTGCCAGGAAGTATCTGCTTCATGTAGATCCAGTGTGGGGAAGTGACAAGCCGAAGGAGGTTGACAGATCAGTCGCACAGTACACGGGAGGAATCGTCAAGGTAAAATAAAAGCAAGAGCTAATCAATGCACTGTGTGACTTCCTTGTCTGTTAATAGTAATAGATGTGGGCTCCCTTGATTTGACTCATAGAAGTAGGTCTTCATTTTCAAAAAGGCACCTCTTGAACTCACAATAAGCAGCATTTTTACCCACAAAAGTTAATTACATCAGTGCTCATTTGTACATATGGTTACCTATGGTGCAGCTAGAAATACAGGCTTATGAATGTGCCACAGCTCTGTGTGCGCCTATCGTAGCTGTCGCTTGGGCAATCGCTGTGTTTGATTTCTGTAACTTATCTTGCCAAGCTGTGCAAGTGAAATTCAATCCTAACTTGTCTTCCCTCCCCACAGCTTGAAAAAGACATGTCAAATGTGAGTTTGGGCCCTACCCCGATCCCTGAGCTGACCCACATCATGATTGGGTTAGAAAGCTGCTCGTTTTTGGTAAGTACCATCCCTCGTATCCCTGGGATGTGCACACCCTAAACTAGTAGAGCCTTGAGCAACCCTGTCATCCTCCAAATGTTGGAGCTATTTTGTGGCTGAGGGCACAGAGGCATGCAAGTAGCAGGGGAGGTTTTTCACCAGGAGCCCGGTGAGAGGCTGGGAAAGCAGACTCACATGCAGGAGTTTGCTATCACATGTATCGCTAGCTAGCTAGATATTGGTGGTATACACCACTATTTACATGGCTTCTTGTGTTCAACGGGGGCCTCTCTCGTTGTTTTTCCCTCTTCCACATACCTTTGAGTGCTGAGAGACCCTGCACTGTCTCCTCTGTCGAGGTGACTGACTCGTTTGTTGTGATTCAGGAGGAAGACTTCATTCCCTTTGCTGTGTTAAACATGATGATGGGAGGAGGTGGCTCCTTTTCTGCCGGAGGGCCTGGCAAGGGCATGTTCACCCGGCTGTATCTTAATGTGCTCAACAGGTGTGTGTACCTTCCTCTGTCAAGGCATGCCGTCAGAGACTCTCCTCTGGCTGGGCCCTGAGCAGGCAGCCTCACCTTCTGAAAGCCATTTCTAAAACATCAGCCCTGGTTCCATTGGAAGCAGATGTGCCGCACTTAGGAGGAAGCAGGTGGGAGGGTGTAGGTTGAAGTGAGCACAGGTGCCCTGGAATCCTGTCTTCCTCCTCCAGCTCTTGTCTCCAACTGGGAAATCTCAAAAATTAGCAATTGGTGCAACTATTCCTGCATCGTATCCTTCTCCTGTTGACCCCCACTATAGAAACAGGAGAGGAGAGCAGAAGGCAGACATCCAAAGAAGGAAATAATCCGGGGGGGGGGGAAGGGATGGCATGGAGACACGGCATGTTCCTAATGATTGGACTGATAGTTTAAGGCTTCCCAAGTGCTGATGGAATTCATCTTGAAGATGAAGCAGGGAGTGCATTGTCTTTTGTTAGTTAGAGCACTCAGATGCATGGTTTTGTACTTACAGGCATCACTGGATGTATAATGCAACCTCTTACCATCACAGTTATGAAGATACAGGTCTCTTGTGTATTCATGCTAGTGCAGACCCTCGACAGGTACGTGGCTTTTCTACATGCCAAGACATACATTCAGAAAAAGTAAGTTTATCACTGACTTAATTTCAGGTAGATAGCTCTTGCCATAGTATCATTAAGCAGTTATTGGTTGCATATAACATATCAAACTTCAAGTCAGTCACACCTAGAGGATATTTTGCAGTGGGGTTGAATTTTCATAATGGCCGGATTCCATCAGTTTAATCTCCAGGCTCGTTCAATGTCGGGTTCTGATAGAACAATGAAATGTTATTGCCCTGGGGAAAGTTCACCACTCGGGCAGAGGGAATCCTGGTTTCCAATTTAGCTGACTACGTATAAAGGTGAATTGTGTTTATGCATTCCTGAGCCACTGCTGTAAACACCTTCCACAGAAGACTCATCCTCACTCCCCTTCTGGCAAAGTTCCCTTCTCATTGGTGGGAATTGCTGGCATGGTGCCCGCCCCACTACACGTTTCTCATGCTCTTGCAGTTCAAGTAGGATGGCGTCTGAATCTTTCATACTGTAAAAGGAGAAAGTGGCAAGTCACTCTCTGATCTCTGCATTTTCTTTTTTTCCCTTAAATCCAAGTGAAAAGAATGAGCAGGCATTGTTCTGTTTTTCTTTCAAATACATGCTTGTTTTTACAGGTCCGAGAAATGGTGGAAATAATTACAAGAGAGTTCATTTTAATGTCAGGAGCAGTGGGAGAGGTAAGTTGCCCAAACTTTACGGCTTATACACAGTCTCAGTGCTGAAATACCATGGTGATGGGCCCTAGCTAGGCCGACGTATTGCATACATAAGCTTTTGAACATAATTTCCTACTGAATGTGTTTCACATGTCTTTAATATTCTAGTAATCACAAGAGCCTCTACCCAAAAGGGCAGGTGTTTATAGATCTTTTCCATTTTTTTGCATGAACTGGTGGCAAATACCTATGTAGAAGAGGGACCCCTTTGCCCATTCCTGACTCCATGCTGCTACGTTTTGGAACCATCTCCGTTAATTTACCAACCACCTTCCTCTTAAAAACCCACCTCTGCAGACTCGTCGTAAAACACCCCCTCCCCCTTTCCCCAGTTCCAGACTTACAGACAGCAGAATGCGACGATGTCTTTCAGTTATTCCTGGAGGATGACGACTGTACAGCATGTAGAATAGTTGCCAATCCTGAGACCATTCTAAAGCAGTCAGCTGTATTTTCTGTTGCCATGCAGGTAGAACTGGAGCGAGCAAAGACCCAGTTGAAATCCATGCTTATGATGAACCTGGAGTCCCGGCCAGTTATCTTTGAGGATGTAGGAAGGCAAGTGCTGGCAACAAACACGAGGAAACTACCTCATGAGCTGTGCTCTCTTATTGGTGAGTAAACCTACTGACTGCTCTGACTGGGTGTACTCTGCTGGGAATGGAACTCCTATTGGACTGACACTTTGGTGCAGGAGCTACCTAGAAAGCCTGGGTGGGATAAATACTTAAATCCTGGATTTGGGAAAACTGGACCATTTGGCAGGGCGCCAGCTCTGTAGTTCTGGTCAAACTCTTCAGCAGGGTGGGGCTCTTAGGCCTCCCGAATAGGGGGGCAGGGAAATTTCAGCAGAATCCCCCAATGGCAGCAGTCGTGCTAGGGATTAGATATTTGTTTGTCAATATTGGGGCAAACACCCATCTCACCTTGCTGCTGAAGGTATTTCAAATATAGACAGCAAGTGTAACTAGTGAGGCAATGAGCCAAAGCCCATTGAAACCAATGGAAAGACTGTCAGATTAGGCCCTTATCGTCTAGTGGACTGGAAGCCAGGCTGGCCCAGCTCTGGCATGGACTTTTGCTGTAACCTTGACCAAGCCACTTGATGTTTCTGATCCTCGGTTCCCCCATCAGTAGAACAGCAATGGCACCTTTTCACTTCCTGTGGCATTAGGAGGGGAGGCTCACTTGATGTTGCCCCAGGGTATTTTTACACTAAGCAAACCTTAAAGATACACTATCAATTTGATTTTTTTAAATTAACTTGAGACAGCCCCATAAAGCTTTTATGGGCAGCTCTGGGAGTAACTCCTGCAAAGAGATGTAGGCTAAGAGAGACCCTTGTGGCTGGGGCATAGCCCTTGAGTGAGATGGTTCAGTTCATATATCAAAACTAGAACAACTGACCAGCACAACAGGGATGACAAAGCACTCTCAAAAAAGTTCTCTGGTCTCAAAAAAATTGTGGCAATTAAATCAGATTGAAATGTAGTTGCAAAGCTGTGTCCCTTTAACTTGGCATACTTGTAATAAACTAACTTCTTCAATAAACTAATACCTTCTTCAAAGCATCTCAAACTAAGCCTCAATTGCTTGTGAGCTAGCTCAGTGCTCCTATTTGAGAGATGGAGAAATGTGACACAGTCTGTCAGAGCTGGGTTTAAAATTCAGGCATTCATAGATCCAGCACCTGAAATTATTCAGTCTCCATAGCAAAACTGCTATCTCTGTTTAAAATGCATTTGTAATAGCTTTTTATCATTGTCTGCAGGTAACGTGAAACCCAATGACGTTAAGAGGGTGGTCACTAAAATGCTTCGTAACAAACCAGCTGTGGCTGCATTGGGTGACTTGACAGAATTGCCTACGTATGAACACATTCAAGCAGCACTGTCTAGTAAGGACGGGCGACTACCTAGGATGTATCGGCTTTTTCGATAAAGCAGTAACTACCACGATCCGTCTAGAACAGAGACTTACTTTTTTTTACGCATATTGTTTTCTGGATTATGTCACCGCAAAAAAGAATATTTACATACACATGGTGTAAATATGGGACTTCTCATAGCTGAGACTACTTTAGATGTTCGGAATGTGAAGTATTTACACTGGTATAGGCCTCCAGACCTGTCCCAGCTGAGGACGAGTGCTTTGGCCATCAATAAATTCTGCCAACTGTGCAAGGCTATGTGTGCAGCCCCTTCTCTTGGCACCCCGAACAGCCATGTGGCAGAGCAAACAAATCACTATAGGTGAAAGGCTACACATGCAGATGAATAAGCCATGATCTGACAGTTACCACTTGCTTTAAAGACCCAGCCTTGCAAAGGAAGTGTGGTCGTTACTTTTTCTTCATAACCCTGAGAATTGGTGCTTGTAACCCGAAACATGTTGTACTCCTCAGCAAAGGAGTAGATTTAGGTGAAGTTACATTTCATGGGTCAGTTTTCCTCCAGTCTTCTAGACTAAGTAGTAATACTGTCACTTGGGCATAGGAGGGTTGTTTTAAGTACTGCTATTGCGATGATTCCTAGTCCAGAGGATATGTAAAATTAATCAAGTTGAACAGAGGGCGCTAGAACAATCGCTCGCTCTAAAGTTCGGAGTTTATACTTAATTCATTTTTACATGTAAATAGTGGCTGCTATTGTAAAATGCCTGCAATAGTGGTGAACAAGATTGCTGCATCTTCTCGCTTTTAGTTAGAAGTATCATGGATAACACTTACTTGGCTGTAGCTCTCCATCTCCTGTTCCGTTCTGTTGGACGGATCCTCTCTGTGAAGGGTGTGGGGTGTAGATACGTAGCCACACAGAGCTACCTTGAAATTAGGTTGAACCTAAAGTGCAACTAATGGTTTCTGCAAACACAAAAGCAGTTTACCCTGATAACTGCCTATTTCCCCGAGAAAGATTAATCTGAACTAAATGTTGTCAGCAAAGAGACTGATTTGTATAAAGAGCTTAGCCTTGAAGGTACTTAGCTCTTACTAAAAGCCAGTAAGAAGGCATGTTATAGAAATCCACATAAGAATACCAGTAGTAACGGTTTAGTGACCTGTTTCTCAGACAGAAGAAAGCATTGCCTTTGACACAATATCTGACATTTCTAGGCATAAACAGTCAGTGCTGCCATTAAATGGCTTGGTGCATAGGTGAAGTGATCAAACTGAGCAGAACGTTACGTCACGTCCATTCCCGTGACTGGAAGCCGTACATGCTCCTGGAGCAGGAACAGACCCAAAATGGTGCTGCTAATACTAAAAAATGCAACTTTTTTGGACCCCCTGGTATGTTGTACTACGTGCAGCTTTGTCCTGTCAGCTGTGGTGCATATCTTTGTCAAGGAAACCAATAAAGACTTGGAAACAATTGGGTGTGATTAGTAAATGAGCACAGTGACTGTGCCAGTTTAGAGAGTTACCAAGGCTCAAGGATCCCTAGAAGGCTTTGTTAAACAGATAGTTCATGAAGTAACCACTTAGCAAGGTGAGGAAAGATGACAAGTTTTGCCCCAGGACACCCAGACAGCACATCACAGCTTTGACTAGAACTCGGCTCTGCTGTTGCTCAGCAACAAGGCTGGCTCTAGCTTAAGATGAACTGTTCTGGTGGTTAAAAAAGGGCCAAGATTGAGGGCCCGACCTGGCCCTTGCACAAACAAAGATGGCTTTAAATTCTTGTACCCAGTCCCAGAGGCTCTGTGTCATTCTGTGAGCTATTTATCTGGGCATGGTCCTAAGGCTTAGGCTATGCATATTGTCACCACTGCACCTACCCAGGACCCTTCACTCTCTCAGCAAAGGGCTTACAGCACATGGGCAGCAGCCCCCTTTCTAGCTCAGTATTGTTCCCATAAGAAATCTACCCACCTTGTGAGCTATTGGTTTAATATCCCTTCAACCAAAATCTGATTAGGTGGGTTTTAAGGGGAAGGGGAAACACATTAAGGACTCAGTCCCATAAGGTGCTTGGGTCAGTCAAGCAAAGCACTTGAGCAGATGCTTAACATTAAGCACGGTGAGTAGTCTCGCAGCCTGCAGCAGAACACCTCACCTACTTAAGTCTGTTGCTGGATCAGGGCCCCAGCAGCTCATTCTAACTTTCTCACCTACACACAATTCTACGCTCAGCTACTTCAACGAGGGTTTTGCCCAAGTAGGTCTTGATACGTGATTACTGAGAGCAGAATTGTTGTTTAAAACACGAATTGGCAAGTAACTTACTACCAATGAAGAGTAGCGCTTCTAATAGGTTTTCTTCTCAGAGTTTGGAATGATCACAATATTGTTTGTGTTCTAACACGTTTTTTTATCCAGAGGTTTCTTGTGGAAGTAGGTGACTGCAAAAACCTAATAATTACAATGGAGTTTCCTCCTAGCCATTTGTTTTGTATTTTCAGTAGTAGTGTGTTTTTAAGTTAGTTTTCTTTAGCCAATGATTCAAGCAACGTATGCCCATGAAAAATTTTACAGCATTAACTGTTGTGTACATTTTATCAGTGTAAGCCTTGACTCAATGCCCTGGCCTCAAGAAGAAGCCTCTTTAAAGAGAAATTCTCCACATTTTGCTGATTGAGAAACAAACACAGGGGGGACATAACTTATCCAAACTGAGAATCAGAAGGAACAGAACTGAATTCTTATTCCCGGTCCTTGCTCCGATCTCCTCAGAGAGAATGTTCCCTAAAGGTAGAAACAGAGTTTTCTCCCATCCCCTAGGCAGCTTTCTTTAGTGCTCTCTTCACTTGTATATCCAATCACTTTGTGCTGGACTTTTTACACACTAACCTCACCAAGGGCACTGATTTCAGCTGTAGTGTCTCTTGCTACTGCAAGCATGTGGCCAATTTCTCACTGAAGTAGAGACTAGACTTTCCACTGCAGAGGATCCATAAATAAAGATAATTACATTGGTTCAGAAAAGTCTGACTTTATCCAAGGACATAGGCTGGTTTGTGAGATTAATATGCACCCTTAGCAACAACAGAAGTAATAAAAATAAATACTAATTCCAAAGGACATATTAAATGCACCTTAATTACTGTACATCCATACAGATCTTGCTGCAGTGGGTCACAACAGCAAAACTATTACAAGCAAGCATCAACCTAGGGGAGAGAGTACTCAAGTTCTCTAGTTGGTTCCCTTTGGTATTGTATAGAGTACAGTGGCTATAGATCAAGAAATAAACAGCTGACATCAATGCCATCCTGAGATGGTTACTTACAAAGCAGGTATCCAGAACAGACTGAACAGAACAGGCGGAATCACAATTGTCTCCTTTTTTGCGAAGTTTCCCTGGGTAACAGCTCCAATCCAAGACTACTTGTAATACAGCGCATCCAATGGGGAGTCTTGTCGTGGGTAAGGCCAGAATCACCACCTAACTGTATCCTGCTGCTTGCAAAGGACGTTTTGTTAAAAGTGACCTGATTGAAAAAGCAGGGGCATCTGTTATTTACTTCCTTTATCTTCAAAAAAACCCCACTCCAGTTCCTTGGATTAGCTCTCTCAAATGAAACTTGAACAAAGGTGAGGTTTAAGACATTTGGCACAGGCCACTGCAACTGTCACGCTGGTGCTCAAACTGAAAACACTTCCTCTTGATCTGTTCTTTGCCTGGTTTGAAATCCTCCATTAGGCCACCTTTTACAAGCTTGTTGCTGGGTTTTAAGGTCAGGACACAGTACAGACTCTGCTGGATTTTTGGTCCTTTAACTCCTGCCGCTTCTGAAGTTCCCTTGTAATTCGTCTCTTTATTCCAATTAAATACAGTTCTCGGTCAAACTGCCCTGCAGCGAGTGGGATGCTACAATATAAAGAAAAGTTGTTAGATTTGCGCAATATGCACAACTAAATGTGATTTATGTTGGCTGAGAGCTTCATGATTCATTTAGAACCCAATAGTAACAGGAATGAACTTTTCCATTTCCTCTTGCAGTAAGACACTTGGCTATAGCTCTAACAGTAAGTAAAACTTACTGTGTTTCTCTATCCTAGCAGCAAGTTATGCTTATCCAATTTTTGTTTCGAGTGGCTAGCCTGAGTAGTAAAAGGGAACATCATCAGTCTATGCATGAAACTTCCAGCACTAATGGGAGACATACTGACAGCAGCTTTCTCATGTATTTGGCCCTTAAACATATGACTGTAAGTCAAACATTTATTTTTTCTTGTATTAACCGGTCCCGCTAGTCTCATGATCTAATTTCCAAGAAAAGTCACCCTCAAGTGCTTAAAGTGCAACAACTCCTGTCCCAGTTGTTCCACTCAGGCTAAGATGGAGTTTACTTATGCAGAGTTGGAAAGCTTTTCTCATCCTCCTGGCCCCAACGTTACATGCCACCCTGTAGCAAGGGAGCAGAAGAATAGGAGCAATGCCCCAAATCGGTACTGCCTTCATGGAATCAGCAACACCCTGTATTTATCATGCTGACATGGTCACATATTACCCACACCAGAACAGAGCAACTGAGCAAATAGCAATTTTAACTGCACTGATTCCCCAAACACCCAGTCAGTGCTATTTTCTAACGTATAGATTCTTTTTCATTTGGAATTACTTGGGCATACAACTCCCAGGGCAGACACAACTACCCAGCTTCATTGATTCAAACCAATTCATTTTTACAAGCTGCTAGGGCAGAGAACTGAGGCAAGACAGTTTACATTTCTATAAGGTTATGAATCCTAAAGGATCCCAAGGTGCTTGGCAAGCTATATACATGCAGCTCTACTGAAACGCATCTACTTCTGGGATGGGAGGACAAAAACCACTCCAACAGGGAAAAGGAAGTTTTGGGCAAGGAGAAAAGGGCACCTCCCCCCCCCCAATTTCCTCTATAAAGGACAATGAGGGCTGACTGTCTCTCAAGTGAACATGCCTACATGATAAACTGCACTGGACTTAAGTTATGGCCCCACAAGGACCGAAGGGGCTGGGAGCAGGGATTCTGCAACTGGCAGTCTGGTTTAAATGCTTTTCATCGTTTTCAGCATTGCTTCCAAATATCACACGGGGAGAACACAAATGTAGCAGTGAGTTACAGAGGATTCATTCCATCTCAGGTGCTCGTGACACCCTAAACCACGCACTCCTGAATGGAAACACGGCCTAGGAACTCACTGCAGCCTGATCACATGCACAGACGCACAAAGAGGTCACTGACTTGTCTCTGCCGGGCCTCACTTTCACCCGGAACAGCCCATACACTGGCCTGTGGTCTGACGTTTTGATCGCTGAACAGGAGGAGTACTTCACTGCATGGATGTCATCCTTGTGACGGCTTCTGTATATCACTCTATCCTGGGAGGCCGAGAGAGAAAGGAGGAGGCAAACAGATCGTCACTACCCTTTGCCCATCTGCCTTGGAGAGAGGCACCTGTTTGCTAAAGATGCAAGTTAATTTAAAACACTCCACTTTTAAAAATGCCTTTCAATCAAAGGAACTCCGAGCCCTTTGCAGGGACTCACTCCCCCCTTCCTGTCCTAACACCCCTGGGATGGAGACAGCACGCTAACACATGCATAGGTGGAACTGCAAGCCCAAGGACCAGCTTTGCATACAGCTGTGTGTGGCTGAGAATTCCCTCTCAGTGAGCTTCCATGGCTGACCCTCCAGCTGTCATTACCGCGTCACACGTCCTACATGGCAGGGGACGGGCCCCTGGATCGATGTATCTGAGGCTCCAGTAACCCTTCCCCTAGCCCAACCCTTATGCACCACTCTGCTCGGGTGACGTGGAAGTTCCCAGCATGGCTGTTTGATCAGGCAGACACACCGGCGGGAAGCACATCCCCATCAGTCCCCTGGGACGAGGGGATTTTCTCTCAAGAGCCCAGAACTGCTAAGCAGCTGTGATGGGGTGTTTGCCCCACACTAGCCTGGGAAGGGAAAATGTGGCTCAGAAGGGGTTAAGTAGCCTGCTAGGCCGCACCAGAGGAGTTAGACTTGATAACAAGCACAGAGGGAAGCTGAAAGAGCTCAGCTGGGCAGGAGCAGGCGGCTGGTATAAGGCAGGAAAGGAGGGCAGAAGGGGACTGCAGCATGGAAGCCTGCAGTCCCTCTCTGGGCTGAGAGAGAGAAAGGAGGAGACCAGGGGAAGTGCAGAACCCCTGGGCTCCTGGCCATGAGGGAAGGGTTTATTCGGAAGGATGGTGGAGCACCAGCCTCGTCGAGGTGGAACAGGAAAGGGCCCAGGGAAATAGCAGCCGGGTTTGGGACGATGCAGACCCTGGCCACTGATTCGAGGGTCCCTGAGCTGGAACCTGGAGTAGCGGGCAGGCCCAGTTTCCCCCACTCGCCACTGGAGAAGTGGCGTAACATTGAACTGGAGGACTGCTGGGAATGATGGCCGATCAGCCAGCCCTGTGAGACTGATTCCCAGGAAGGGAAACTATAGTGATCTGGCCAGAGGGCCAAGCCATAAAAAGGAAGCACTGCACCTCCGGGAGCACAAGAGGTGCCACATGAGAGACAGGAAGGGTGTTGGACCGGGCAGAGCTATTTCCCAGTCAGGAGAAGGCCAGCCATGAGCAGAGAGCCTGTTGCAGTGGCCAACAGGGATTTTCAGTTCATTCCCACTGCAGAAGGGTGTTTGTAAGTAACCTGTACCGTGTACGAAGGCGTCCGCTGCTTCGAAGTAGTGTCGTAGCTATCCTGCCGTATGTCGAACTTGTAGGAAGGACGGAAATGAATGGCAGCCTCCTGGAATCCTTGGAAAATAGCCCCTGCACGGGAAGGGGAGGCAGCATGAAGAACAAAGTGATTCTTCCCTAGTAACCGAGCACAACAGCATCTGGGCATTGACAACACACGTTTGAAAAGTGGTTTGCCAGCCTTGGCTAGAAACTAAACCAGTAACATACAGGGCTACAAAACCTGACCCAGACAGTATAAGCTGGGGATTAGCTGAAGTCTGTTCAAACAAGGGGTGACTCTCTGGCAAGGGAACATTTAAAGGCCTGGATAATTACTACTAATGCTTGGCATTTTTATGGTACCTTCCACTGAAATCCTCAGCATGCTTTGTAAATCAATCAACTCTAAGCACCCCTGTGGGGTAAGGGAATTATATCCGTTCTACAGAGCAGTAAGCAGAGGCACAGAGCACTCCACCTATATGCAGGGGTGACCACCTCAACTACAGAGGCAATAGGACCCAGAGTATGGAGTTAACATGATGTTTGCTGCCATCATGTTGTTCACTTGAGTGTTCGACCCCTTTCCCTTCCCCGCATTTCTCTTGTCTGTTTAGACTGTAAGCTCCTTGAGGCAAGGACAGTCTTCTACCCTGGGTTTGTGCAGCACCTGGCACAATGGAGCCCCAGGCTTGGCGGGCCCTTATGCGCCACCATAATAAACATGATTAACAATAACTGACTGTCTTGGCAGGAGTACGTGGTATGTCAGGCAGAACCCAAGAATGCAGATTCCTAGTCCCCTGCTTTGAAGTATCGTTAGATTTCAGAGCTACTGGCTTTCCCCTTCCAGAGCCAATGCCCTCATTTATTTCAGCGGCTATTCAAAAAGTAAGGAGAGGGCTGTAGAATATCACGTGCTTGGAAATTTGCAGTCAGCGGGGGGGAGACGCAGGTAGTCCCTTACCATCATTCATTTCTTTAATGAGCTGGTCATACTGCAGTAGCTGGGACATGTCTGTTTCCAGATTCTGACTCAAGATTGAATCCACGCCCCCGCGATCCTTGTTTAGTCGGAAATTGAAGTCTCCAAACCAGAACACCTCATCAAACCGAGTTGTGACATCAGCTGCAAAGCCAAGGAAGACAGGCCATCAGCCTGATTTCTGCTTTTGGGGGGGGGAGGGAGGCAGCAAGTTAACCCATAAACCCTTCCACTAGATGTGCATATGCGTGCACACAAACAGAGACACAGATTCACACTCTTCAGGATTCTGTTCACAACAAGTTACTTACAAGGGCTGGATCGATAGGGATTTGTATCTGGGACATTCTTGGGAAGTGCAAGTGCTTGGATGGTTTTATTGTAGTCCAACATCCTCTCATACACTTTACCATCCCCCGCTGAAAAAGAGATGCGTAAACACAGCAAATTCATGTGGAAAGATGGAGATTTTGTGCAGAATTTGAATTCAATCACCACAGATTGTTATTATGTAGATTGTGGTAGAGTCCAAAACATGCTAGGCACCTTCTTAACATGTTGGATGAGACAGTCCCTACCTGAAGAGAGTACAAACTAAAAAGGTAAGGGATAGGGAAAGGGGACACAACATACAGACAGAGCATTTGGCATTTTGGTAGATGTTTGTTTTGTGCGTTACATACACTAAGTTCCCTTCCCAACCCTTCAATCCCCAGCTTCAAATCTGGTGCCCTCATGCATGAAGGAGCCGTTAACTCTCAGAATCCATTAATGTAATGTACAAGGAGGTGACCTCGTCAGCTGGTTTCTTGCAGACATCATGGTAGAGTGGTCTTCACGAGGGATTTAAATGAGGGGAGGGGAGTCACTTTATGCACCAGCCCTTGTTCCTTATATAGGGGACTGTGTGAAAGGAGACGCAAATGTGGAAGAGCTGGAAAAATGGGGATAAATCTGGCATCAGTGGCAAAGCAGAGGCGACTGGGTGGGGCAAAATGATGGGAGACCAGGGGAGGTATCAGAGCAGCAGCAGCCTCAAAAGCAAGGAGCTAGGATTTGATGCAACGGAGAAGAGAAGGAGGGATTCAAAGCAGGTGTGACAGAACAAGAGGCGAGAGAGAATTTTAGCCGCTGTTCTCTGTATGAACTGTGGTTGCTGGGTGACCGGAGAGGAGCTTATAGTAATGAAGCCAGGAGAGAAGGGTTTTAGCTGTGTGGTTAAAGGGAAAGGCTCAGATCTCAGAAATGCAGTGAAGGCAGAAGTTCAGACATGCCACCAAGGAGTTCATTCCACACTGAGTTTGCTCACAGCTTTAATCATGGGGTGTGCTACAGCAAAGAGTAGATTAAAATAAGGAATTCATACACTTTACCAGTGCCAAGAGCAAAAGCACCGTAGCTCCATGTCGGAGACAGTCTTACAGCGGTAATCAATACAGCAAATGGGCATGTGTATTGTGTAAGCCAGTTGAAGCAAACTTCCCCCTCCCCCAAACAGGACATTTGTGTTAAGTATGTAAGTGACTCACATGTGAAATGGGACGTGATGAAGAGGAAGGAAGTCCCAAAGAACGTGAAGCAGATTCCCAGGGCTCCCTTGGTTTTGATCTGAGACACAATGCGAGTGGTCACAGTGGCATATTCCACCTCTGCAAAGAGAAGGGAAAGAGAAGATGCACCTGCTACAGGAAGCCTACTGAACCTGCACTATACGGAGGAAAAGGATGAGGAAGGGAGTCAGGGGCAGTCATTTAATCAGACTGCTGCACTGTTTGACAGGGCTCCCAGGATCCCAGCACACTTCACCAACTTCGCACTCCCAGCATCACTGCAGTATGACAATCCCCCAGCACGGGCGCAGCCAGGACACAGACTGCCAAACAATAATGAAGCTGGGAGAATAGTCTGGCTCAGGACATAGGGGAAACACCCAGAAAATGCCCCAGGTTTGTGAAGGTCCATGTGGCACACACAGGACCTCTGCTGTCATTTTGCCATCTGTGATCACATACAGCAAAATGAATGTCACTCAGCTTGTCTATCTGGGAACCTACCCTTCAGAAGATTCCCATCCTGGTGGGAGCGAACCTCAGCTCAAGGGAGTCCAGAGGTTTCAAACACAAGGCTTAGTCCTCAGAGCCATCCCCTCTGGCTCGTGGTTCATCACAAATACATAGGTTACCCTGCTCCCAAGAGATGCTGAGTGCTCGTGACCTCCCCCCCCCACCTCAGAGCTCCCCAAAGGCGTGACCCCATTTGGCATTGCAGGCTACTGCTCAGAGTCTGGGCATCACGAACACTTTCAGCACGTAAGGGGAATCTCGACATTTAATTGATGCCACTCTCTGAGGTTTCCACCCACTATTACAACCCTCCCTGTTCCACACAGCACCACGCAATATTTTCCCCTCTGCAGTCTCCAGTGCCTAATTAACAATGTACCTGAGCAGAACCAGATGAGGTCTCTTCTTATGAATACTGACATGTAGAGAACTCCATGTGCAGCTGAGTACAGCATGACGTAATGGGGTCCCAGCGTCTCCTGCAGACGGATCTCCCACTCTCTTCTATGGGAAACAACAAAAGCACCATGGCTACAACACAACTACAGAACAACGTGGAGGGGAGGAATTGTATCCCAGCCTGTGGGCAGTAGGAGAGAGAGATGTAGCCCTGGGGAAATGCCAGAATGATGGCCACTGGTGATGGGGAGGAAGGTGAGATTGATGAGGAAGATAATGGAATTCTTAAGTAATCAACGTCATTAATACATAATCTATAGATCGGGCTACAGAGGAACAGAATGAGCAGGAAGGAAACCAGCAGTGTGAGGGTGCGGGCATTGCTACTATATAAGGGCTTTCACGGCAAACCTCTGCCAAAACAATGGCACACTGGGCTGATCAGAAGACTAACAACTTTTTAAATTGACATATAAAGCCTATAGGCAAACACAGTAAGCACCCTGTTGGTTGTACACAGAAGCTTCACTCTGAGAATTTTAGATAGCAATAGATCACAGGCTAAGAGGAAGTGCCAGAGTGCGTTCTGAAACTCTTGGGAGGATGCGAAGAATGAATGCACACCCACAGCACCTTTCAGCCAGTCTGAAGTGAGCTAACCTGCTTAAGGCCATACAAGCCAGCAGCAGAGCTAAACGTTCCCACTGAAATCAAGGGAGTTTGGCTTGCCTTCAGCAAGATGAGGACTGAGCCCAAATTTCACATATGTTAGGTGGGTAGGGCTATTAGGACATTTAATAAAGATACCCTCTAGGACTCATTTTTTTCCTGATGCTGAGGAACTGACAGATTTATGAAATATAAATCAATTTTAATCAAAGGCAATTTCATTGTTTTTTAATGTACGGAAAACTAATTTAAAAAGAAAAAACCCAGCAGTGGTTAGCAAGTGATGAGGGTGTCTCTTGGTTACACTGTTTCTGCTACCTGTCTGGACAGCCTTCTTGAACCCCAATGACATACATGTCCTGGACATAGTCAGGATCTGCTGGGAACAAGAAGTCATCCAGGTTCTCTGGAAGTTCCTGTAATAGAAAGGAAGAGACGCACAGCATCTGTTATGCAAGCATTTAGAAAAAGAGGGGAGGGAAAATCCAGAAAGACTTAAAGCTTAACAAGTTAATAAATCATTTACGATCACTGCTAATATTTTGTACTTACATAGCATTTCAGATCTAAAAGGCTCAATATTAATCAAGTCTAATAACCTCCCTGCCTGGTAGCTCAGCCTCATGGTACCAATGCTGTAGATGTGGAAACTGAGACCCAGAGGGGTGAAGCGTTTTGGTTAAGGTCACACAATGAATGCTGTGGCTTAGTGTATATTTGTAACTTCTCTCAGATATTTATTTAAGACAAGTTTAGAGGCTAATATACAGACCTCTTTAAGGTCTTGATCCCAAGAGGTGCTGAGCACCTGCATCCCCCATTAAACTCATCCGCTGTTCCTCAATATCTCCTGGCTCAGTCCCTAAGTCACGTGGCTGCCGCAATCTCAGGTTTCTGTGCTGGGCAGAGATGTAGTTATGATTATGTTCCCCCTCCGAGACGCCTTCTCCATAAGCAATTGTGCATCACACAGATTAACAGGGCCCCTGCTCCTAACCGAGGCCCTTGGGAGCACCCACAATCCAAATTTTTAAAAAGCAGCTGCTCCAGCTTCCTACTTTCTCTATACCAAATACTACAAGGTCACAGAACGTCACCATTACAATGGCCACTTCTACTCAGCGGAGACTGTGCACGAGGGGATCCAAGGACACATGAGGAAGGCTGAGCTGCCTTAGAGACTAAGCTACTCAGGCAGATGAGGATCAACATCATAAATATATTGAAAGTGACAATTTCACAAGAAGCAGTGACTCTAGTCCCTTTAACAAACACAGGGGGAATATGCGCTGCCAAGAGTGGAATTCAGGTGACACGTCCCAACCTTCTGGCCTTGCATGTTCCAGGTGGCCACAAATACTCCAATGCTCCGATCAGGGAAATATCTGCTCAGTTCTTCTGCTCCCAGCAATGCACCACTAGCTAGAAGGCTTCCTTCCAAGTAGCTTCTGTGAAACAAGGAGAGGGAAATGTATTTTAAAACTCCATCTTGTTAAAAAAGGCACATAAGCAAATGTTCTGATTGCTGGAATTCTGATGTGCATCACTCGAGAACAGACCCAAATCTTAACAATATTTAGCATTTTTATAGTACTCTGTCTATTAAAAGTTCCTTTAAAAATGAGCTAATATTCACAACCTTCAGAAATGCAGTTTTAAATGGTGAGTTGCTTCCAGGAAAAGAAGACACGACACAATAAGGAATCTAGCCAGAACATTAGAGTCTGCACAGTTTTTTGTGGAAAGTGCCACAAGACTTTTAACACCCACAAGTGGTCAGGTTTGTTTGATGTCTTAGCAAAGAGACAACAATTCTAGCAGTCCAATTCTACCCACTCTTCTGTTACACAGGGGCACTGGTCACTAACAGCTTAGCAGGAATAATTCAATGTACCGAATCACTAATACCGCTTCTTGCAGCACCAGGGGCGCTCCCTGGGAGGTCTTCACATCCGCTGAAGTGAAGTACTGAACTGGCCCAAGTCTGCTTTAGTTTGAGAGGCTGATGAGATCATTGCCTAAGAGGGCACCAGGCCATAAGCCAGAGACACTGAAGATCTGAAGCACACAAAACAAAGCAGAATAGCTTGGAGTTCTCAGAGGTCTTCTTATGGCAGAACAGAACACACACAGTCATGTCTCCTGGCATGCAGGTGTCCTGACTATACACTAAACCAGAAGGGACATTTTTAAATAGCCAAGTTGCAACAGTTACAACATCCAATTTCAAGAGCTCTCTTGGAGCGCTGCCAAAGCTCCTTGCTGTTCTCCCAAGCGATCCCCACTCATCTCTGACAATGCTCGGATTGGCGTTGGGAGGCTCTGGAGGAACACATCCCCTCACCTTCGGGGAAGGGAACTGGACGGAACTCCAGGAAGGCACACTATAACCAGAAGGGATGTATTAGAGCCCACCCACATTTTGCTGAATATCTAACTGAAGTATCAAGTCAAGCTCCAGTTAAAGCTGTCTTCACACTCAGAGGAGAAAACCCTCCTCTAGCTTTTGGATAGTTCTGTTAATGCTCCACTACCACGACAGTAGGAGCCACGTAAGTACACCAATACAGCTGACAGATGGGATACTATAAGCGAGTATATTATTTATTCAGCAGAGAAAAAGGCAGGCTGATCTCGTTCTGAAATGTTCTAAAGAACGTGAATTTGGGAGGAGAGAGTGAACTCAGAGCTCAGGCACTTGGAAATGGCATGTAGCCGCACATCACTAGATCACCGTTCCAAAACAACACAGCCTGGTAGGAACAGACGTTGATCCCATCCACCTGTTCACTGGCTTGTGGAAAATGAATTTGATAGGCACAGCTCAGTTCCCACTGAATGCCACCTTTAGCATTCATCTCAGTGGGGAGTTCAAGGACTGAATGAGCTACAAACACTGAATTAGCCTCTTGTTCCTAGTCTCTTCCAGCCAGGGCAGAGAGACACTGGCACATCAGTGTCCGGGAAGCTTGCAGTGATGTTACCTGTGCTGTACCTGGTGTGTGGTTCTACAGATCGTTACTTCTTCCAGCACTAAACTCACACACAGGAAAAAACAGAGTGACTGGTCTGATGTCACAGCCCCACCAAGAACATAATATGAACTTGTTCACTTCATGAAATAAAAGAACAACAACAGTTCCTGCATTAGGCTGCAGGAAACTAAGGAGTCAAATAAAATAATCTTAGCCTCATTTCAGTGCACTCTGTCAAATAAGGCTTTTTAAAATAAAAGGTTTCTGGAGCTCTAAATAAAAATATGTGAAATTCAAGGCAATTGGATAATTTCCCCATCTCCTCCTGTAAGTCCTACAGAGATTCTACTGCTAGCAATTGTCAGGGCTTCATCAGGGACTCACACGAAAGGAGAGCAGGCTGAATAAACACGTCTAATCTGGTGTAGTTTGTGGAGCCTTAAACCCTGCAACTAAAGATGACAGAATAATGTTAGCGAATGCAGGATCTGACCAATGGCTCACTTCACTCTGTGTCCTAATTCCAACAGCTGCTTCAGAGAAAGGTGCAAGAAAACCCATAATAGACAACTGTGCAATAACTTGCCCGTAGGGGAAATTTCTTCCTAATGCCAGATAATTACCTGCTGACTTGTACATTAAGGTATGAGGATTTATATCCCTTATAATTATTTAATCTATCTAATGTAATTGTTGTTATTAATCTTATTGTTCATATAAATATCTAATATCCTTTTGAATCCTGCTAAGATGTTGGCTGCATCATCATCTTGTGGCAATGAGTTCCAGATGCTATTATGTGTTTGAGTGAAACTCAAAAATTCTCAAGTATCAGAAGAAAATTAAAGCAGTGACTGGGGTGGACAGATAGTCAAACACCTTTCTTCTTGTGTCTGGAAATGCCCCAGTATAGAAACTGGACTATGACCATTGCTATTTATTAATAATAATAGATTGCTGCTTTCTGCTTTGAGGGCTGTATAAATTAAAGTTATGCTGGCAGCTAGATGAGAAGGGGGACTCACAAGACTGTTCCCTCCAGAACAGTTGAATCCTCCTGAACATGGGGGATAAATGAGCAAGAGATACACGTGGGAAGCACTGTAGGAGAATGGGCAATATTCAGATCCAGTTTGGGGCTCAGATATTAACACCCCATAAAGCTGGAGACTGTATGGAAGCAGGGTTTTGAGTTGGGCTCTCTCTGCTTTTCAAATATTTCCCTAGCTTTCTGAGCTACAACCAGGCATTCATAAAACATGGCATTTAGTTCTAGGTATGGGGTGCCTGTGGATACTACCGATGTCAGAGAGATTCCACCAGTTCACCTGCTTTTCTTGGATTTATTCCCTTTTCATTCTGAAGAATACAAGCCCTTCTTCGTACCCTTTTCTGTAACCTATTCCAGAAGGTAGCGAGGGGAGGAAGAGGAAGAATTGTGCTCTCTCTGAAGGAGATTCTAGCAAAGCTGTAGTCTAGGATTTCCTGCGACACACAGATGAAATATTGTTGAAAAGCGGCCCGATCCTGTGAGAAGCTGCATACCTTGTATGAGGTGCTGAGCAGCCTTAGTTCCCATGGACAGGAACACACTTTCAGCAAAACTAAGAACTGCCATTGCTCTGCCACATTAGCAGATGATGTCACCCCTGCAATTCATTCGCTAATTCTCTTCTCTTCTGAGAGTGGCGGGTAAATCCTTGGCTGGTACTACGTGACCTCTTTTAGCAGTGGACAAATGCACCCGGACTCAGACCACTCTATTTGTCAGTTCTGACAAGATTCCAGCCATCTTAATTTGACTCATAACAGATCCACTTAAAAGATCAGATACCTATGTAAGGGCTGATCCTGAAAGGTGCCAAGCAATGGAATCCAATGGAAATGGCAGGTGCACAGCACTCTCCTTTAATAAACTATTCTTGGCAGATTTATGGATGCTGATAAATTGTTTACTTTCCCCTCCCATGTAGAAAAAGGAAATAAAGATTAACTGGACATTGGAATTTTCTGATCAGATATCACTGAAAATCATGCAGCTTCCGTTAAAGAAAAAAGCCCTGTTTTAACTAGTAGCTTCAGCTCGAATATCTAGGTTTTGGGGTTCCCCCTACCCCAGCCATGAAACATTTTAATTCCAATTAAATATATTTTTAAAAAATACACTGAAGGTTACTCCTAATCCTCAGCAATCACACCTACTATTTCTTAGGTTTCAAACCAGCTACTACCGTGCTATTTTCATGTGAAAATACGTTACAGCATGAAAAAGCCAACATGACATTTGGCACTTATCCTGAGCTTTTCATCTTCAAAACAGTTAAAAACATTAACCTTCACCGGTGTGCATGTGATAAGCATTCTGCTATGAAGCCTTGATTAATACAGCCAGTGCCTGTGCTCTCAAATATTTCCTGCACTTCCTGGACAAGTGACGCGCTGATCCAACCCCAGTGTTTCTTGCTAGCATGCTGCTCTTCAAAGGAGCTTGGCCATAAGCAGCCATTCACAAATGTATTCACTTGCCCTTTCCCTTGGCAGTGAAAATAATGGGAACAAACAACTAATGTTAATTTACTCACTGGTCAAGTTATTTGCGCCAGACAAACAGAATTCTGCAAGGCGGTTGGCCTTCTCTCCTCCATAAAAAGCTGGAGTACGTACCTGTTTCGAACATCCTTGGCACGAAGGGGGGTGAGCAAGCTGAACGTAGACTTCATGGAGTCTGTGGAACAGCTATCACAAACCATCCCGCTGTTGTGCAGCCTCGAATCACTCAGGCTACTGCTGACTCTTTCAGACCTGCTCTGAGAACAATGTTGGTAATCCAGGTAATCTGAGTCGATCCTATTAGCTGTCCTCAGCACGTGAGAGGCCATGCTGAGTTCCAGGGGGGGCAGCGGTCGAGGGGGTGTTATTTTGGACAGCCGGGGCTTGTTGCCTGAAGATTCTTTCCCTTGCATAAGCGCCACAGAGGCACTGGGAACCTCAGAGACCTGTTTCTCTGGATCAGAAATACTACCCTTGTTCTTCCAATAAGGGCTTGGTTCCAAGGCATCCTGCAAGTTGTGCAAAGAACCTCGATCGCCAGAGGGCGCCGCTCTGCTCCTGGTGGAAGGACTCAGGGAGGACTCTGGGAGAGAGTCATTGGAGGAGCTTGTCTCATTGGGATCGATCAGATTTTCCTGACTCATTCGAAACAGTCTCCTCCTCCTCCAGCTTTTCTCATCAAGAGATGATGCTCGCGCCAGCCGGGGTTTCCTGGGAGGCTTCGGAGTGACAGATTTAATCTTCATATTGGGTTTGATTTCATCAGGGGGAAACCTTAAGGTGTCATTTAAAAAGGATTCTATGTCTGGATGGTCCTCAAGTGCAAGAACCTTGCTGTCACCAGCCTCCTTCCTCACAGCTCCACCAGCCTTCTTCACTTGCTGCTTCTGGTGTGCTCTGCCCTCTCTGCTGGAAGTAACAGCCATTGCATGTTGGGAAAATCCATTTGGAGTGTTCATTCTCTTCCCACGTACCAGCTATGGACCTCACTCCACAGGGTCAGTCCCTCAAACAGCCATCTTCGTTCACTGAATAATTCTGGCTCCCAGGGCTGTGTGCTGAGGCGTCTGAACCAAAATAAAAAGATCTGAAACGTGAATACAGCTGAGTCTTTTGCCAGGCAGGAAGGGAAGTTATGTGAGTAACAAGATGCATGGCTGGAAAAGCCTTAGAGCTGAGACACCTGCAATTTCCCAAAAGAAACACAGAACCTACTGAGCCATACACTGGAAACACAGGCATTTTACCATAAAATCATGCTTTTACAGAACACCTTCCACTGGAGAATCTCAAAACATTTTCCAAACCTTAAGAAACCCCTGTAAAAAGAGTCAGTGTTGTTTCCCTTTTACAGATGGGGAAATTTAGGTCCAGGAGAGTAAAGTGACTTCCCAAGAACTATATGTGACAGAACTGGAACTAGATTCCCAGCTATGCGCATTATAGGAGGACAGGATGTTCATTCACTTTAGCACATCAGGAAATGGAAATTAAAACCCCAGACACTTTGCCACCTTAATCTTCGAGGCTTTCAGATGCTCATTCCCTATAGTAATTCATTAGTGCAGGTTGGTAAAACATTCAGCACCAGAAGTCAGAAAGTTTCAGTGATCTCAGTCTGTAACAACCCCATATCACCATAATCAATTTAGATGTATCTTTGGCTCCAAAACACATAGACCATTACCACTTGAGCTGAAGAAGAGTCTACATTAGTTGCAGCAGCATTAGGAGTCATATTCTGTATGGGACACAGCTTTGAGATCCACAAACAACTCCTTACTGTGGAAAAGCAAGGTGCTTGTCCCTATAGCTGCAAGCAAACAAATCCACCCCATTGCAACGCTACACTACGTAGCTCAACAATCTCACCTGACAGGTGTGAAATGCAAAGCTGATCAGAGCTATCATGTTAACTATAAATCAAGCCTGAATGCTATCTTAATCTTCTCAGCATGTATAGGGTCAGTAGGTGTATGATCTCTTGTGGCCTGGCTGATTATTTATTATTATTAATGTGGCACCAAAAGTGTACTAGGAGCTTTATGACCTTTTAAACCCTCTGTGATGAAATTTACTCACCTGTAAAGTGGTCCTACTACAACTAACCTGCCAGAGAAGAGCCTGATGAAACCTAGGCCTCACTTACACGCAAGATTGCATACATTTAAATGGGCGCAAACCCCTCTGACTTCGGTTTAAGAGCGACTTACTTCGTTTTAGCATAAACCTGTTTCTGACTGATTTAGAGGTCAACCAATATAAATCAAAAACCCTTTGAGACTCTCGGATTCAAATCACCATACAATGTATTATTTTCCAAGGTACTTTGTAAGAGAAGTTCTGCTGGTAATGCAAATAATAAATACCACAGTACTACCACTAGAGTAATTGGAGCGGCACAAGAACCTGGAGAGAGGAAAAGCAGAGCAAAATGAAAAAAGGAAGGATTCCAGGTTGGATTCCTGGTCAGCCGTAACACTATGCTGCCCCAAAAGGGCCCGTCACTCTCAGCGCCTGGGAAAAGTATTTTTCTCCAAAGGGGCTGGAGCCGGGGACATTTCAGTGACTGGATGGACCCAGACTCTGAACAGCCTGGTTAGGAAAGGCCACCCCACCAGCTCCCCTTCCCTGGAGCGGGAACCCCCCCACACCTAGGCCGGAGCTTTGTGTTGATGTTAAAAACGCCTATTTCACTATCTCACACACGCACGGGGAGGGTGGGACACGGCCAGGGCATGTGTCTACATATATCGGGGAGGGGAGACAGGTTGGGTTGATATGGGGGGCAAGACACACAGTGTGTGTGTGTGTGTGTGTGTGTATACGGGGGCTCAGACCGTGCGTGTGTGTGGGGGGAACCCTGCATGTATATAGCAGGGACACCTACACCCAGAGTGTGTGGGGGGGGGGCTCAGACCCCATGGGTATACGGGGGGGG
>ML675655.1:5744475-5795329 GCA_007922155.1 Mesoclemmys tuberculata
GGGGGGGGCTCAGACCTGCGGGGGGGCACACAATGTGGGGGGCTCAGCCCCCCTGGGTATACCGGGAGGGGTGTGTGGGAGGGGCTCACACCCGGGGGGTCAGAAATGTGAGGCCCGGCCGGGGGGGGCCCCGGGGCCCCCCGGGGGGGGGGGGGCAGGAGCAGCGGCCCCGCGAGCCGGGGGGGCCCGGCGGGAGCCCCCGGCCGCCGCCCTCACCTCCAGTCCGCGCCGGCAGCCAGCGAGCGGCCCGCGGCCCGGCCTTAGCAACCGGCTGGGCCGCAGCCGCGGGCCGGGGCCGCCCCTGACAACGAGCGGCCGGGCCGGGCCTCGGCGAGCCGCCGCCCCCCGCCAGCGCGCCCTGCCGCCGGGAGGAGAGAGCGGCAGCGGGCCCCGAGCCGCCTGGTGCTCGGCGCTGCACGGCCGGGGAGAGGCGCCCAGCTCCACTCCGCGGGAGGCGTAGAGCAACGGGGCCGGGGTACAGGGGCGCCCCGTGCTTCGTCACCCCCCCCTGGCTCCCCCCGTTGGATACTCGCCCCCGAAACGGCCCCGCTGGGACAGACCCGCGCCCACGGGCACTGCGTCCACCCAGCGACCCCCTCCGCCCCCGGCCGGGAAAGGGGGCTCGGCCGTACACCCAGGGTAAATTGGGGGGGTTGAACAACGACCCCCCTTTTGAGTTGATCTGCCATGCCATCCTGGGGGGGCGGTACAGATCAGAGACCCCCACCCCACCCAGCCCTGAGAGCTGGGAAAGGGGGACGTTTACGTCGGATTTGAAATGGCCACGGAAGCGCCAGCAAAATAAAGATGCCAACACTAAGGATGTGGCATCGCTTGCTTCTCCTCCCTCAAAACTGATTGGAGGTTGGACACGGGCTATGAAATATTTAATCCATTTAAAAAAAAAAACCAACCAAACCAACGAATTGTCTTGTGCCCATAGAGCAGCCACGGTTTTTAAGTAGGCCTGCTCTAGGCAAGTGCCTCTTAGTTCATGCTGTCTGTAAGTGGACAGAAACTAACGCAGCGTTTATTATAGGCTCTTAAAAAAAGTTAGGTTGCAGTTATAAGAAAAAGAGGAAACAGCTCCTTTATAAAACCACTGCTATCATCATGGGAGTTTTGGAAAGGTTACCCACAGATTAATCCTTAAAAAAAAAAAACCTGGTATGATATTTACTAAGAAGTGAACATTTAAATCAACTTTATTGCTTTTCTAATAAGCACTGATTTTTTAAAATTTTTTTTACATTGTTTCCAGTTCTGTTGCAATGTTGTAAGTTGTTTAATTTTCTGGACTATAGGTTTTAATTTTGAACATTAAAAGGAAAATATTCACTTATAAATCAGAGGCTGAAATACCAGTTTCCAATATATATACACACACACAAGTTAAAGATTAGTAACAGATAGGTGGCAATCCTTGAGATCACAAAAAGAGGCAGTATTCTCTAAATTATTTTAAAAGCCTGAACAGTCTTCAAAGTTGTATCTCCAGGTATACAGAAAATTTGTTTAATCCAACTAGCATGCTAACCAATAACCACAAGAAAAAGTAAAGTGTGAAAGTGCTCCAGAGCGCAAAATATTTTATTTCAGAATTTACAGTGTCAAATCTAACACTTCGGAAAGATAGCAGCTCCCAGCTCAGAGGAAGCCTTCTTGAATTAAGATATTTGACAGTCTCTACTGAAAGAAAAATCAGCAGGATGGCTGAAGTAGATGAAGCCAAGTAACTGAACAGGTTTTTAGTTACAAAAGAAAGTCTCACTGACTGCACTTACCAACTCGAGGATTTAGAGTATGGCCCATTAGCAGAAGGCTACTAACTCTCCCAGATCACCACATTTTATTTCAATCACGTATAATCCCTTTGGAAACATGCTTAAGGCTATCCAGATCTCAAAAGGTGGTATTACCCCGGAAAAGAAAAGGAAAAAATATCAGGGGCCAACAAATTCCACTCATTTCTCCTGAGTTATGAGTTATTTCTACTCATGAGCAGAAATGCATGCAACGTCCATCAGCTTTCTTGAAAATATTAGAAAATATGACCTAATGATTTAATAAATATTTGAAGTTTATTTTCTCTCCTTGTGGGCCATTTAAACTTTTCAATGCATGTGAATGTTACACCTCACTGATGTTCAGAATTTTCTAAATTAAACAAAGGCTTTCAAGTCCATCAGTAGAGGTCTAACCCATTTAGTTTAGTATGAAATTCAGATGTTAGCTATTTAAGACCTTAGTTTTTTATTAATGGAAGTTCAAGAGTAGAGTATTAGGAACAGATTCTGGCACTCAAAAGGAAAATTATTTTTAAACAACTTTCAAGCTGTTACCATCTAATTATATAGTGCCAGTAGTTTGAGAAAGCAAGTAACCATATTGCACTTAAGAAGAACACTCACTCATCAGAAATAGTACAGCATTGACTATTGTACAAATAGCTTCTTTCAGACTATACAATTTGTTTTACACGGAGTCTAAAACACAAACTACATATATACTAGATAAAATCCAAATCAGATCAATTTTAGATTTTATTACAGTCACAGTTTTAATTCACTATAGGTCAATTTATTTATTTGGATGAGCTGTGGCCCCCCTCCCCTTAAAAAAAAAAAAAAAGCATGTGAGGCATTTCCCAAATGAGCATCTTAAACCTTCATATAGTGGCAAATGCCAGTATTGTTTTATATGCATTACAATTGTGCATGGTCCTATTAAGGCCATATAACGTTCTGTTAAAAGATGGACATACAGCTCCTACATTGGAAGGGAAGTGTCCTTCAGAAATGAGGGAGTCCCTGAAACCTAATTTATGTCTTCAAGTCACACTGGTGGGTTTAAAATCAACTGAAAGAACTCTCGCCTTTGGTTGCAGTTTACAGTTGGTTTTCATAACACACAGCAACCACATCCTCTCCCGTTCATCCTTCTCCATCCCCAATAGAAGATTAGACCTTTCTAACCAGCTTTTAAGAGAAAATGTATATTTTTTCTTTTATGGTAATGATTCACGTAGATGAAGTACATGAGAGTACAAGTAGGGAGACCCATGACAAACAATCAGCCAGCATTCAATTTCACAATGGTACTGATACTATGTGCCATTACATTTGAGATATTCTTTGAATGTCCAGAACTAGCGTAAGTATGCCAAATGTCAAGTCCTTGTATTCTATTTCAATGTTGGGTATTTTCTCTGTCCAATTCTCCCCAGCCTTGAACTTCCAATAGTTGCAGGAGACTGAAAAAGATAAAGATTTATAAAAATCAAGCAACTTAATTGCTCTTCTCACCTACTAAATAAAGTCCTGCAAAAATTCAGTTACCTTTCAGAAAAAATACCGGCAATTTTTTTTTGCTTTGAGAAAGTCAGGTTTAATACACAGAGGTCTGATCCTATTCCCAGTGATTTACATGGGAGCTGGACTGGTCCATAAGCAAAAATAACATCCTAGTATCCATTATGCATGTAACCATCTATGTGAAGTGCTTAAATATAAAATCAAAGTTGATCAGAGAATCAGCACAGTAGATAATGATTTGCTTGTCTGCTGCCATTAAGTATTACGAAGCTAAGCCACATTTCAGAGGTCTCTTGTAACACACCAAGTTTGATTCTACACAGCACAAGCGTGGAGTTTGCATGTGTTAGCACAAATTCAAAAGTGATGAACAGGATGAGAGAACAAGGGAACCTGATCTGGTAGTAATGAAAGCCCTGCTGCATGGCTAGCAGGTTATTCCTCTCTCCTAACAGCAAAGCCTAAAACTAGAGAATTTACCATGCCCACTCCTTTTTGACCCTGCATACTTGGCTGAGAGGAGCAGATGTAAAGGACTATGGCTTAGCACTTAGTAAGATTAAGTCCGAGAACACTATGGAGGCAGGGCAAGCAGAAAGGATAAGCCAAGTGATTTGTAAATTGAAGATACTGGCACCTTAGAAACAATAGGAGAACTGTAGGTGTGGATCAGAAAGATGAACAGCTAACGGGGACAGAGATGGAGAAGAAGAGCATATACAGAGATGAGACAAAGATAAAGGGCAGAAGAGAAAGCACAGAGCTTGTCTGTATGTTTGAAATTAGTATTTGAGGTCATGCCAAGTCACTTTTTGAAAGCAAATGTGAGAAGCGGACACGAAGCAAGAAGTTTCATCATCACTGTCTGCTGTGTCAGCAATATTTTGCTACCTGGCTTTATTTTCAGTATAAAATTGCATGGTTTCTTTAACAACGAGAGGGTTTCACTCACTTGTGTAAATTGAGAAGGGTTGTAGAACTGAACAGTTCCTGCTGGAGGTCCCCCAGAAGGTGGCACATTACTGAGAGGCTAGAAAGCAGATTACAATCCATTAACACTATGTATTCTCTCTCCCCCAAGCTTTATTTGCTTACTAGAAAGAAGATACTTTATGGTAGCAATGCCTATAATACGTACAGAGCAGCAGATTGTAACACGTGAATGCAAAATGTGTCAGCACTTTTTGCAATTTTTTTTTATTACTTGCTTAAGGTAGGTATTGGCAAAACAATATAACATGCACAAACTGTGAACAGCTCTGAAAATCCAAGCATGCAAAAACAAAAGTAACAAGACACCAGTGCAGCTTTACTGACTTAGTATCTTGTGGTATTGTTAGTTGAGCTTAACCCTCCCCCAAGAATAAAATGTTCCATCTGTGATAAATGTTGTGCTTTACTGTAAGTACCAAAAGGTTTTACGTCAGCTCTTTACAGTGACCCCAGAGTACTGAAACTAACAGCAGAGATGAAGCATTCCTTTCATTTCTACAGGGGTTGTCAGATGAAATGGGCAATGTTATCACTATTAATTTCAGTGTTGCAGCATACATAAGTGAGGCTTTTGTTTTGTTTTTAATTTAAGGCGACTGACTTCTTTGGCTCTCTCATTCATGTAAGGGCAGAGTTGAGTAGAATTACCAAGTGAATTGCTTAGGAATATAAAGATAAAGCAAGCGTGCCTGGATTATGTGCTTTTTTGATAAATGTAATGGTGAAATTTTGAAGACCCTGTTTAAGTGTTAAAAGGAACACTGCATCGTAAGTTATTTTTAATGTTAATTCTGTGAAATGGAGGAGGAAGATAAGGACTTAAGGTAGCATTAGTAAGAAACTAAGCAAATGCAAAATAAAGGAGGTGGGGGGGAATCAATGTAAGTGAAAATGGCCAGCCACATGTACCTGATTAAAATGCTGGCTCACTTCACGTGATAATGAACTCATTGAACTAGAGCGCGAAAGCTACAAAACAGCAAGAACACACACATACAAAAAACAAATAAAAATGTTGTCATGCATGTCACTGCCCCAAGCTTTCAGTCATTTTATTTAATTAAAAATGAAGTTTCACTCTGCAAAAGGTTTAAACCAATTTCAAATAAAAAATAAAGAGCCAGAAGTTAGTTTAAATCAAAAGGATTTTTGTTTTTTAAAGCACAAAATTATAGTTAAAGAAAACAGTTGGTAGGAACAAAGATGGCCTGGCACATAGCAATCTATTCTCCTCTTTGTGTCTCGCATTTAAAATTAGTGAAATTAAATGCATGCACAGAGGTAAGATTCCAAAAACTGTTAATGTGATACTTTATTCTGAAAAGACTTTCTAAAATTCTGTTCAAATAGAACCAGGTACTCTTGCAACAATGAAAGTAAGACACTTCGCTTGTACTTTGCTTACGGAACTGAGGGTCTCTTCTTTAGATTTTTAGAGGCAGTAACTAAGTTTTCATCTTGGCAAGTGATCAGCAATTGAATCAGTTACTTGCTGTTTTTGATTACCCAGGTTAAGACCATTACAGCCTAATGGTTAAAATATGCTGCACAGGGTCATTAGTTGATCCATTCTGAAGCAAGCCTTACCTCTCCTGACTGGGAGTCATCTGGATTTGACCCAGGGAGTTCAGAACCAGGTGGAAGCGTTGCAGAGTTTAAACACTAAAAAAACAAAAAACAAAAAACTAACTTGTTCATCTTCAATATTTTAAATCAGCAAGACCACATGTACATTTTCAGTAGGATTCTCTTTTGCTTCACACTTGTACTAACATCTCTGAAGCAAACCTAATGCAATACACTGAGCTAGAACACACTTGATAAGGCTAACACTGCTGAGCATGCTGCCATATTCTGCATTACCTGAAGCTTTTGGGTGTCCTTCAAGCATAGCCCTGAGAAGAGCCACTCTAATAGTAACATTTTACTAAACATCAGGGACTGAGTCAGATGACAGTCAGTTTGAGAAATATATATATATATAGGGGCCAAACGTATACACTGAAGTTCAATGGCAACTATTGCAGACAAAGAATGAGCAGATAAGACTTATTTGTACCGTGGTAGTACCTAGAGAACCCAACCAAGATTGGGCCCCCATCATGTTACTGCAACAGTCTCTGCTCCAAAGTGCTCACAATGTAAATAACTGAAATTACATCTTAAATATGTGGCAGATATGGATGTGTGCAGAAGAAACATGATATTCTAGTCACAGGTTATTGATATTGCAGAATTCTTCATTTTGCGAGAAAGTCGTAAGACTGAAGAAATACTGATGAGACACAAAACTACCTCTGTCTGTGTACTGACTGATATGCCAATGAACTACATGTGGCTTGATTACACAACATGGTTATGAGTAACATAGAGGTAGTACTGAAACATGGAAAAGAGGGAGCAGATCATGTCACTCTCAGGCTGTAAGTTACCAATGGCAGATAGAGTGACTACATATACTAGGAAAAATAATTAAAAGGTCCTAATCCTGTAGGAGTTTTCCACGTGGACCCGAACTGAGCACCTGCAAAACTGGGGCCCAGGGGAGTTTTTAGTATCTTCATTCTTCCCCTTTGTTTTCACTTTTATTTCCTCTTCCTAGTTCTTTCCCTTCTTTCATTGGGGGTTATTTATGTACAGCTATAACATGTTTTTTAGGTTACACTACTAGGAAATCGCAACTGTCATATTTAGTTTTTCAATAAAAGTTATAATTGGGTATGAATGATAGTTTGCATCTCACTAACCTACCTGTGGTTCTGTAGTAGTGTCAGCACTGACATGATTCGCAGCGGATGTCTGTTCTGGCCCACTCCCTTCCATAGGTTGCTGTTCCTCAGGAACTACAGAAGAAACAGATTTTAACCAAAAATGAAATAACGAGGAACAGGATCAACAGCAGAAAAATGGTTACCTTCCATAACTGTTATTCTTTGAGATGTGTTGCTCATGTCCATTCCACGTAGGTGTGCACGCACTGCATGCACAGTTGCCAGAAGGTTTTTCCCCTAGTGGTATCTGTAGGGTTGGCTCTGGAGCCCCCTGGAGTCACATCTTTATGGTACTATATATAGGGCCCTGCTGACCCCGCCTCTTCAGTTCCTTCTTGCCGTCTGGCTCCAACAGAGGGGTAGGAAGGTGGGTCTTGAAATGGGCATGAGCAACACATCTCAAAGAACAACAGTTATGGAAGGTTAGTAACTGTTTTTCCTTCAAGTGCTTGCTCATGTTGATTCCAAATAGGTGATTCCCAAGCAGATCCATAGGAGGAGGGGTCAGAGTTCAATGACCTGCAGATTGCAGCACCACTCTGCCGAGTGCAGCATCATCTCTGGCTTGCTGTGTAATAGCATAGTGTGCTGCAAAGGTGTGAATAATGACCACATCATGGCTCTACACTTCTGGGATCAGGATCTGAGCAAGGAACGCTGCCGAGGATGCTTGTGCCCCTGTGAAGTGAGTTGTCAGCACTAGGGCCGGTATCTTTTGCCAAGTCATAACACGTCCTCATACACAACATGATCCACGAAGAGATGCTTTTAGATGATACTGGAAGGCCTTTCACCCTATCTGCTATTGCTACAAAGAGCTGCACTGTTTTTTTTAAAAGGGGCTAGTCCTCGCGATATAAAAAGCCAAAGCCCATTTAACATCCAGAGTATGTGGCCTCTGCTCTTGGTGTGTGGCTTTGGGTAGAAAACTGGAAGGAACGTGTCCTGGTTTGACTGCTACCTTCCAGGATCAACAGAGAAGTGAGCATGTCACGAGAGATTTGAATGGAGGACCCATCAGTCTTGACAGTATAAGGTTGAGAATCCCATTGGGGAATTGGCTGACACATTTGACACCTTTCTAGACCTTTAAGAAAATGCCCCACCATGGGGATGGTGAAGACCAAATGGCCTGCGACCCAGGGATGAAATACTGAGACAGGGGCCAGGTGGACCTTGACTGATAACACGGACAGCCCCTACTGTCTGAGATGTAACAGATAGTCCAAGATGAGAGGTATTGATGACCGTGTGAGCGAAGTACCCTTCTGTGTTGACCAAGTGGAGAACTTCTTCCACTTAGCTCCGTAAGTGGCCTTGATGAAAGGTTTTCTGCTGCCAAGGAGGACCTCTCTGACTGGTTTGGAGCACTCTAGTTCCAGAGGATTCAGCGATGGAGCTTCCATCCCATGAGGTGGAGGGCACTAGACTGGGGTGACAAAGGCAGCCATGGTCCTGAGAGATTAAGTCCAGAACCAGAAACAGACTGATAGGAGTTTCCACTGAGAGGTTGAGGGTGGGGTACCAGTATTGTCATGGCCATTCTGGGGCTACCAGAATTATGAACAACCTTTCCTTCTTGACCTTCAGCAGGACCATCTGAACAAGCAGGATAGGCGGAAACGTGTAGAACAGATGGCCGGTCCAAGGGATGAGGAATACATCCATGATTGATCCTGGGCTGTGATTCTGGAAGAAGCAGAAACGCATATACTTCCTGTTGCATTTCATCACAAACAAGTCTATGTGGGGAACTCCCCACCATTGGAAGATGATGTTCACCACATTTGGGCAGAGAGATCACTCATGGTTGGAGAAAGACCTGCTGATGTGATCTGTCAGCTCATTCTGATATCCAAACAGGTAGGATGTCTTGAGGTGAATTGAGTAGGCTATGCAGAAGTCCCACAGTTTGAGGGCTTCCTGCACAGGGGAGAGGAGCGTGCTCCACCATGTGTGTTTATATAGAACATCGCTGTTGTATTGTCCATCATGACTGATACACATTTGCCTTCCAGATGGGCAGAGAAGGTGTGACAGGCCAAGCGTACCACCCTCAGTTCTCTTACATTGATGTGGCATGAGGAGTTCTGCCTGGGAACAGAGGCCTTGGGTCCTGAGCCCTCCTAACTGAGCTCCCCAGCCCATCACTGAGGCTCCGGTGACCAGGAATAGCAAGGGGTAAGGTGTGGAGAAGGGGACTCCTGTGAAGACAAACTGTGGATTGAGCCACCAGTGGAGGGTTCTAACACAGAGAAAGGAAGCAAGACTACCCTGTGTATGTAGTCTCAGGACGGACAATACACTGAGGCTAGCCAAGACTGGAGTGGTCAGAGACGTAGTCTGGCATGCTGAACAACATATGTGCATGCTGTTACGTGCCCTAGCAGTTTTAGGCCGTGGTGGTGGGGTACCATTTTAACTCTTCTATAATGGAGCATATAGTCCAGAATCTTGAAGCCCTGGCCTGGTTTGAATCTAACACTGCCCCTATGAACTCAATCCTCTGAGTGGGAGTCAAGGTCGATTTCTACACATCAACCAGGAGACCCAACTTTGTGAAGGTTGACCTTATCGACTGTACGTCTGCTTCCACCTGCAACTCGGTGCAACCTTTGACCAACCAATTGTCAATATATGGATAGACTTGCAACTTCCACTTCCTCAGGAATGTGGCATCAACCGTCATACACATGGTAAATACTTGAGGGGCCGCAGAAAGGCCAAACAGAAGTTCTGTGAACTGGTAGCGGATCTGGTTGACTATGAACTGGAGAAATCTTCTGTGACTTGGAATGACTGACACGTGACAGTACAAGTCCTTCAAGTCAAGAATGGCATACCAATCCCCCGGATCCAAGGAGGGAATAATCGAGACCATGAGGAACCTCAACTTCTTCATGAATCTGTTGAAGTTTTGTAGGTCAAGAATGGGTCAGACTTTGGCTTTCGGGATTAGGAAGTAGCAGAAGTAGAACCCTTTGCCCCTTATTTCCCAAGGAACCTCTTCCACCCCTCCTATCTCTCTACCAAAGAAGTCCAATTTTTTAGCATCCTTTGCCTTTGACACGGGGCCTTGCCTCTCACGCTCATTGGCCACTGCAACTACGAGTGACCCTAGTGGGGGATCAGTATACAGGTATTCGTGGTCCTTGGATGGTACAAAATATTTTCTCTCTACCCTCTTTGCATTTGGAGGCAGAGAAGCAGGCATCTGCCATAATGACTTCGTTGTGCCACGAACGGTCTTTATTAGTGGCAGTGGTACCCTGGATGGGCCTGCAGAGGCTAGAATGTCTACTGTAGGGTGTGTTGTTGCAGACCTCCTCAATCTGGAGCCCCAAATTCTGTGCCTCCCTCCTCAAGAGCTCCTGATAAGCCTTGCCGTCATCCGCAATTAGTGCTGCCGAGGACCCTGCTACTGCTTCATCTGGGGACGAAGAAAATGACACTATGATCAGGGCAGTCTCTTGACCTTCTGGTCCCAGAGGGTCCTCTGGCATCGGTTCCTTGAACTTGGAGCCAAGGTCAACATCACGCTTGGTGCCAGGCTTGGCGTTGTTTTTGGTGCTGGTTCCAGTACCATGTGGTAGCATGTCACCCGATTGAGGTGGGTGATGTCTGCTCCTGGAGGCGAGCAACAGCAACTGGCCTGATTGTGACCCCTGAGCCTTGTGGAATGCCCAAGGGGTCCAAAAAGGCCACTGAGCTGGCATTTGCCATTGCGGCGGCCAAGGCATGGGTAAGAGATGACCAGCCTCAATCCTCTGGTGTTGCCTTTCTAACCAGTGCCAGCTTTTTCTTGAGGAGTAGGGCTCCACTTCAGAGTAGGAGCCCGACAACTCACCTTGCTGGGAGTAGGGTGGTGCATCTCCCAACTGTGCCAGAGAGGGGTGCTGGGGAGATGGCGACTGTGGCATCATAGCCGGCTTTCCCCTGGATGGCACTGGGTGCCTTTTCGGCACTGCTGGTCAGGTGTCTGGAGCATGCTCACACCTGGAAGGGGACGGCAACACCATGATCTCTATCAGTTTCCTGGCCGCTTCAAAAGTCTCTGGGATGGAGGGGAGCTGTAGGTCCTCCTTGTGGGTCTCCCTGGGTGGGGAATGCAAAGGCACTGCACTCAACAGATCCCTTCCTGAGGCTGGAGTTAACGCTACCATGGCCGAGGGTATAGCACTTGAGTGGCCCGACGTCAGTCGCACTCTGCTCGAGCCCTTACATCCCATTGTTTTGGGCATCAACGAGCACCCCGTCCATCTTCCTCTGCTTCTTACGTGGTAAAGGGGATTGCAAGCAGTGCCACGTCTGTGAGGTATCCCTTGGTGCTGGTGATCCGTGATGGTGCCAGACACAGAATCCTTCCACAACACCATCACTCTTACGGATGCCAGTGCGCTCCACACCGAAGTCAATGTACTAGGTGTCAGCTTGGCACTGAGTATGGCTGGAGAGCAGACGCTATTAGGATGAACTTCAATCTCTGACTCCTCTCCTTCTTTGTCTTAGGGCAGAATTCCCTGCAGATGTTACAGAAATCCCTCCGATGGGTCTCCCCAAGACACTTTAGACAAGTGGTATGGGGATTGCTCCTGGGCATGGGCTTTTTGCAAGCCCTGCACAGTTTAAAGCCAGGGGAGTGATACATGCTGCGGCCCTGGAGAAGGGGAGGTGACACCAACGAGCAGGGTTCTTTCTAACTAAACTACCTATAATTACAAACTAACTATTTACAGATATTTACAGACTATTTAAAGATATCAGTTCAAACAATCACTAGGAAAACTCTTAAAAAACAAGAGAAATCTATTCCAGCGACCGTCATGGGCAGTAAGAAGGAACTGAAGAGGTGGGGAGTCAGCGGGGCCCTATATATGGTACCATGAAGGCACAAGTCCAGGGGGCTCTAAAGCTGACCCTACCGATACTACTAGGGGAAAAGCCTTCCAGTGACTGTGCATACGGTGTGCACACACCTACTTGTAATCAACATGAGCAAGCACTCAAAGAACCAGGTTTTCAGAGTAGCAAACTGCAATCAGCGAATGAGCTGAATTAAAAACAAGAGCAATGTAAAAATCTCATTTGAAAAGTTACATTGGTTTGATTATATTCAAGGTAAAATTTAGAACAACTATTTCCATTTTTTCTTCCATCTGTCCTCAAAGATGGTGACAAGTCTTGTTCGATGAATGAGAGTACAGCTAATTATACTACTATAGTTAGCCATATGCAATAGAAGCATATATATTTTATATGAGAACACATGGAGTAACACAATAAACAGAGGACATGCAGCGAGCAAACGTGCCGGTGAGGCCCAGAAAAAGTGATCCTGGGGCAGGAACGGGGAAGGTGAGAAAGAAATGTGAACTGACACCAAGTACTTAGCAAAATATGAATAAGAGTTGAACTGTGCCACCTTGCACAGCTCAAATTTGAGGAAACAAAAGCATTTTGTCCAGCAAAGAACATACATTGCTTAAACATATTACTTTATTAAGATGCTCTTTGTGGGTTCTAGTAAAACTTCCTATTTCCTGTTAAATAAAAACAGAGTTACTACATAGCATCACCATTTGAAAGTGTCATCTTGTTTGCTGGAACCATTCAGATTTGTTATTCTCACATCCCAGCTGCCCAAGACAGCTAAGATGTGACCCCTCTTAGTACACATTTTCTAAAAGAGGTTGTTTGTGAAGTGCAGAGTTGCAGCTGTTTTCGCCTAGTTGCAATCTCCAGGCTGACATGGAATTCAATGCCTTTTAAAGACATTTTAAAGTTTAGAACAACCGTTCTAAAAGGGTATTTGTGATACATGTAACGGATAAGTATCCTTTAACATGCCTGCTTCTAGCAGTTTATCTGCACTGGGTTTACATACCTGAGTTTGGTACAAATAAGTTTGCAGGGATAGGCATTGGTGCCAATGGGGCAAACAGGTCTGACGGGGCAGGAACAGCACCACTGGATTTCGCTCCACTTGGGTTTAGAACATCAACGTAACGAGTTCTGGTTCCTGCTGAAACCGGAAAACAAAAATATGAAAATAAGTCCGCATACAGTAAAAATTTAACATGGAGACAAGACATGTTTTCCAGTTAGATCATCTTTCAGGCTCTGAAAAAAGGGGGCCCAAGGATCAAAATGGTAAACCCTGAATCACAACATGTGGTGTTGGCAGCAATCACAACAGTGATGCCAGTTTACATAGCAAGGCCAATGCTGCCCACAACTCCATAACATGGCAAGTTGCCAAGTGTTCATCAGAGGAGCCACCTCCAAAAAGGGGCGGCAACTTTGCCTTAGGATTCTTCACAACAGGGACAATCAAGCTTTCCCCATTTTATATTGAGGAATGCCATCCACTATTGTGTGGTTACCTGCTCTTCTGGAGAACATGTTGACGCTGGGTGGACCCCCAGGTCCAGGTGGAGCAGTCTGAGGAGCTTTAGGAAACCCTGTTGGAGGTGGTGGTGGTGGCTTGCTCTGGAAGCAAACAACATTAACCTTTGAATGCAGGCATTTTTCCTTGTTGTTTTCTTTAGCCACTCCCTCAAGAATATAATTGACATACAGCCCTTTTAGTCTTGCACAATATTTCTCAACATTTTCAGACAGGCAACCCCTTATTTGAAATTAAACTTTTTCACAACCTCCTTACGTTGACTATAAGCTTAAAAAAATTTATCAATAGCAATGCTAAGTCTACCATAATGTATGCCTGTTTTGAGAGGCTGACAGAAAATTTGATCTTGAAGGGTAAGGGTATGCAGGAGGGGATTTTTTGCTTTAGGTTGTTATAAAATTTGAGGATTTGTGACATCTCCCCCCTGCCTTTTGTATCCCCTCTCCAAGGATCATGACCCTCTGGATGAGAAAAAGTGGTCTAAGTGTTATCAACTCCTACAGGCCATAGCCTCTTTTCAGTTACTCTGATTTACACCAGTGTAAGTCCCCTTAGGAAACATCAGAGCTCTCACTGGGTCCACACTAGTAACTGAGGGCATAAACAGACTCAGAAAACATATCACTCACTTTGATTTATGTAAATTGTTTACCAGTTGCAGCTGATGTCATACTAATGTTTTGATCCAAAGTAATCCAGCAAAGATGGCTCTTAAAAGCCACTCTTTGGACAGTTATCCACTCAGGCAAAGGAAAACAGAAATTCCTCAGATTTTTTTACCTCCTCTTCTGGCTCATCTAAATTAACCCAGCGCTGTTTTTTTTCATCCCAGACAATCTGTAAAGAAAACACAGTTCAAGATTAAGAGTGCAAATAGGTCTCACAGCTAGTTAGCAGCAAGTTATTTACAATATTAACTTTGAAAGCCATTTTCAGTATGGCATTTTGAAACTTAATGAATAAAGTTTTGTTTGGCCACAAGAAAAAAAAATCCATAATCTGTGGACTAGAAAATAGTTTGAGCAAATTAATGTGTGTGATGTGTGCTGTGGTTTAGGGCCCTTACTGATTTGTTCTTATCATCTGGAAGGTGAGCTTCATTCTTTCCTTTTCCCATCAGCCAGCGAAACCAATTTGCACCACTCTAAAAATAAATACAAGGCTTTTTAGTGTATTCCTCTAAGAATTTGCTGAAAGCAGATTTAAAAATCTAACTTCATACAATTCCATTTCAATTAGTCCTTCATATAAACTGTATTCCAAGACAGTTTAAATGATAATCAATAGAGAAAAATTAATAAGGCTTATATGGAAAGGAGAAAGATGCTAGTACTTGAAATTTGAACCCATGAATCTCAATGAGGCAGAGGGATACAAGAAGGCTGAGCCAGATGTAAGAAGCTGCAAAGGGGAAAGCTCTTCTCTCTTGAGACAGATGTCTGGAAGGATAAGAGGTCAGTGCTAATTGAACAGAAATGAGCAGGAAACAAAGAGTTGGGTAGGTTCTGAGAGACTGGCTGAAGTCCATTGGGGAGTTCTGACGTCAAAGAAGGCAATTTTGAACTGGCTCCTGAAGTGCATGAGAAGCCAACTGTGATGTGGGTCATGCCTCAGTGCATATAACTTCCATGCATGTACGAAAACCAAGTAGCAGCAGTCTGCACATGCTGGAGTCTGAGGCTAGCGGTGAACGTGCAGTCTGAGGCTGTAGGAGTCAAGACAAAGTTCATTTGGCAATTCAGATAGGCAGCCTTTTATCTCCCATTGTATGCCATGATTTACTATGGTTGCCATTAGTCATTGCTACTTATAACTAGGTATCCATTTCAATTTACCTTTCTTGGTGCTGCCTCCTTCTTGGTCTCTTTTCCTTCAGGAATGGATGGAGGTGGAGGAGAAGAGGGCTGCTTTGCTGCAGAGTTACATCTTTCTCGTCCTACAGAATGGGTGGAAGATTCCGAGGTGGTCCGAGATCTTCGCCCGTAGCCCTGTATTGCAAATATACAGGGGTTTTAAATCATCTTGCCATAATCCCTGTAGGTTACTATTTTATTATGCTTAAGAGATTCCTTCTTTTGAAATGTCAGTAATAACAGAGATGCAAAGTCATTAGAAGTGGGTGAAATGTAGATAGGAATGATAAAACAGCAAAAACCAGCCTGGTCATGGCATACCATATGTGCTGAAGACTGAGAGGTGGATCTGGATCTTCGTCCTGGTGCCTGGTTAGATACAAAGCCAGCACACATGCTTAAAAAGCAAGTAACTAAACAAAACAGACAGTACAGTCCCTCCATTTCCAATTTTAATTATGTGATCCCCCCAAAAATGCAAGACTTTGAGTTAGTTCAAGCACATCTCTGCCCTCAGGTTTACGTGCATGATGCAGTGGCAGAGAAAGCTGAAGCTTAACCATGCCTTCACAGCAGTAAGGCCGATCTGTTAGAGAGGTAGTCATGTCAGGGCATCCCACTGAACGCATTCATTAAATAGCTATCACCACTGAGGTGCAATGGCTGCACACAAAAAAATGTTAAAGGAGGCAAAAACATTGCAAAGAATAATGTTTGCTACACTGATTTTATTTGATACTGAATTCTTTTTTTTAAAATCTTTATTTAGCAACTTTGGTATTAAGAATATCAGTTTAGATTTGTACATTAATTAATTTAACACCTGGTTAACACCACCTCATTGGCAGTAGCCTAATGTGTCCCTATTAAGCAAAATTTACATTAATTCTGTTTCAATTAAGCAACTGTTACTTCATGAGGCTAAATCAGTTCCCTAGGAGATGTCCAACTTTAGAGAACACTGAAAATACCTGCTATACAGTACAAGATCTCCATGGCTAGATTTTGAATGCTTGTGAACAATTTGGATAGCACCACCCATCGTTCAGGGCAGGACTTCTTAAATGCAGATCAATACTGATTTTTAAAGGCATGGTCAGCAGACTTACTCACTAGGATCTACTTTTCTCTCCAGGTTTTCTCCCCCACTGATATATGCTACAGGCCTGCTGGATGGTGGTGGGGGGAAGAAGAGGGAGGAGCATATAAACATTTTAAATCCAGCATCTCTGATTTTCTACTTCCATGAGTATTTTAAAATAGTCGGTTACAAATTTCTCTTGGATTTTTTTCTTCTGCTAGAGTGGATTGCTGATAAGAAGCACTTCATGTACTTAGTATTTTAGTGTGCCACTGTATATTGAGTTCTGAATTTCACAGTGTGATTTGGAGAATGCACTAGATATGTAGGATATAAAAATACCATAATCGCCATTTTGCCATAGAAATCCTCCTCTCTTTGTTCCGGGAAAGTCTTTTGAATTGGAGATTCCTGGGGAATTCTCTGCATTGCTTGAAAAACAAGAATAGAGTAAATTAGTAAATTTCAATGTTTTTCAACACAGATGTCTAAGCACTTGTTCTAGAACTGTGCTAAGCTTTAAAGCTTCTCATTTGTTAGTGATTCTAGTGCTAGAGAACCTGATGCTTTAAAGAATTAACATTATATTTCAGGGCTTGTATGAACTGCATTTGATATCTAAGTTTGTTAGTGTGTATTTAGTTTTCTAAAAAGGAGGGTCAGAACTGGCTAAATGAGGCATGCCTGAGGACGGTGTTGTGCAAGATTTTTTGCACTGCTCTGTCTGTCTACTTCAGCCTTCACATTCAGCATCTCTGACTATTTAAACTCTCACTGATCTAAAAATTCACCTCTCATTTGAGGTGAAAACTTCCTGCATTTCCTATCACAAGCATTTCCAACAGAAACTGCCCACATGACTACATTAGTGGTTTTGTGACAGACAAGTGTCCAGGAGGGAACAGGCTGTGACTCTCACACTAGGTTTATATCATAGCTTTAAGTCAAGCCTGATATGCAAGGCCGGCACTACTCAACTCTTCTCAGTGAGATTCTTCATATTTTAAGTTTTCACTCTACTCTCAGCTATCCAAGACTTGCATCACGATTTTAGTTATCGAAACAAGTTACTGGGCACTTAATCTCCAAAAAGACTTCAGTGCCCTTAAGGGCAGGGAAGACATTTATTGAGAGCACAAACCTGTTTCCTGGTTTAATCTCGCTTCTGGCCGTGGTTCTGCTGCTTGAGGAGGTGGTCCTCCTGGGGGCACTGTAGATCCCAGGTATACTGGAGATTGTTCAGTTCCATATTGATTTGGAAAACCTGGTGGTACAAAGCCAGAGCCTGGCCCAATCGAGGGAGGGGTCATAGGATAGAAAGGAACACCACCCCCAGTTTCTTGCTGAGTAGAAGTCACTGCTGTTGATCCCTCAAGAATAGTCTGAGGTGCTGCAGAACAAAATTTAAGGAAATTACTTGTAACAAAAGAGAGAGAGGTGGTCTAAGCACAGGACAGAGGAGCCAAGAAAAAGCTCAGTTCTAACCCCAGCTCCAATTCCAACCATCTCATCTGTAACACAGAGTATTCGTCTGCTTTACAGGGATGCATTTTACTGTGAAGATGTTATTGCAGTTCATGAGCAATAGGTCATCTTTAGGCTGTATTTGTTTCCTTGACAAAGTTAAGCAAGTAACCACTGCACCTGTGGCAGTAGTAAACCCCTCTGAAGTCAAAAGGGGACTGTAAAACTCTCCCAGTTATGTTTCAAATATTGTCTCCTATTTCTGCCCTCAATACAAATGAGACATGGCACTAGGCCTTTATGGGCTTCTGTATGAACAGCTGTATAATCTTTACACCTGTTAATGTGCAACTGAAAGTACTAACTGGCAATTACATAAGGAAATGTTATTTTTACTTCTAATGCTACATAAATCAATCTCAAAAAGAGTCAACTTATACTAAAATGATAGTTTAGAAATGAAATCTCTTTAGTTCTACTTTTAAATTATTTCTCTATTTTGTATTCCACTGCATTGGTTCTTCCTCTTGACAAACACATGGAGAACAATAGGACGTACTAACCTGAAGGCATTAGCTGCACACCTTGCATGGGCTGCACCATATTAGGTAACAAGGATGCCAACAATGGGTTTTCAGTAGCAGGCCCCATTTCCTGTCCAGGTCCTGTTCCATCACATTGACTGATATGGTCTAATTCAGAGCTTGGTGTGCTACACGCATACTGCTGAGGGGTGGATCTATCTGCATTATAAGCTATTGTACCATCCTGTAATGAGGAGGAAACAAAAGTGTGTTAATCACCATCAGATGTTAAAATCATAACCCAGGAAGAGCATACCAAGGAAAGTCTTCTAAATAAAAAAAGATAATTTGTTAGCTCCTTGAATGTAAGGAAAGAAACACTTTCCAACTAGATTTTCCATTCATCACTTTCTCCTGGTCCAAAATAAGTAAATGGTCAAGTTCAGCTTAAAAAAAGCTTTTTAAAAGAAACCAAACCACACACAAGCTTTTGCAAAAGCAAAGGCAAAGTAGAAAAGTTTCCATCCGCTTTTATAATAAAAGTTCTAATGGAATCAGTTTTTTTAAACCAACTGCAGTATTTGCAAATTAGTTACTACAATCAATATTTACACGCTCAACTTTCTTCTGACAACTGGATCTCTGCTTGCTCCTATGGTGTATTAAAACCTTGGAGCTTTATAATTCTCCTTGTGCAAGAATCTATGTGCACACACCTCACACACACCCTTTATACATCACTTTTAGACTATTTTGTATTGAAATCTTAGCAAGGAAAACCTTTAATTTTGGAAAGCAGATTTTAATACCTTGATCTGGCCATCCAGGTTCCGAAGTCGTATTAACCACGAAGGTTCAATAAATAATTCCTGCTCTGGTTTCTCTTTAATCTGAGGGTCAAACAGGCGCAACTGAGATGATATCTATCAAAAGAAGCATTATAAAAATAAAGAAAATTGGTAAAACGGTCAATAAAATAAAAATTTTAGAGATTTCTAAACTATCATTCATGAACCAATATGCATCAAGCCATGAGTTCTTCATTTTGAAGAGCACTAATCACTATAGTACCTGAATGAGTTGGCTGATAAGCACAGGCGAATAATAATAGGGATTTTTAAGAACAGTTCTGGAAATCACTTCACAGTAATGAAATGCTTGTGCAGCAAGTCCCATTTCAGCTAGTCGGCAAGCATAGATGAATTTGAAAACCTGTAGAATGCAAGAAGGTAAAGTTATACTGCAAGCCCCCATCATTTCTAAAGGTATTGCAGGGCAGTTTGTTACTCCAGCCACAAACTGAAGTACCCTATTATCATATGTATTCTAGATTTAAAAACGAATACTAGTCAAAAAGCTTTCAAAGTGTTCCTCCACCCAAGTTTTACAAGGGGGACTCGGATTGCATACAACAGATACAAACAAATCCTGCTGTATTTCTTCTTTGAATTTTAAATTCAGTCACTACCTCTAACTTAGGTTATGGAAGTCTGGTTCTATTCACAATATTTGCTTTTAGGAAAAATCAGATTTAGTGATTAGCATCAGAAAAATCCTCGCTCCAGCCAAATTTAGAACTAAATCTTTAAAAAATATATATATATATACATTTCGTTGGATGCCAAACAGGAAAATAAAAAAGACCCAAAATAATGATGTACATGATTTTTTTCAATTTTTAATCACTCCTGAGTTTGTTTGCACTGGAAAATTATCTTGCATTATTTTCATCATCAGGAGTCTTTTCTGAGCAAGTTTGAGAGAGAGAGAGAGAGAGAGAGAGAGAGAGAGAGAGAAAGAGAGAGAGAGAGACAAGGTCCTTTAAGTACTTGAGAGAGTACACAATGAAAGTGAACAGCACACCATTAATAAAAATGATAAAGAGCACCTCATACAAAACCTGTGATACTACATTAAAAAAACCTAGCCACTCCTAACCTGGAAATTAGGTAAACAGCAGGGCTGGCTTCCCAGTGACTGTGCATATTCATAGGCTTCTGTTCTTTGAATGGCTTCATTGGTGGCAAACTTTAAAAATGACAAGCTGAGAGAAAAGTGGAGAAGTAGATTAACTTTGAGATATTACTTCTAATTTAGATGTACGTAGTGTTACTAGCACAGCATTACTGAGTACAAAGCAACAGATCAAGAAACCTCCATGCTTCTAAAACAAAAAGGGAGGCCTAAACAACTTTGGTTAAGTAATTACATATTGTGGAGTGTTGTTAGAATCTCAAACCATTAGCTTCCATTTTCATCTTTTAATCTAAATAGCAAAATTAAAAAAAAAAAAACATACTTAAGCAATTTAAATCCCACACCTGTGATTTGATCCAATTAGGACGAGCTTTGTTGTTTTCTTTGTATAAACGCCAAACCCAATCTGGGCCATCAGGTAGCAAAAATGAGCAGCATCTAAAAGCCCTTTCGAAGCTGAAACAAAGCACAAGAGATCACTCAGGAAACTCTCTCAAGGGTACATAACTAAGGGTACGTCTATACTGATGGCGGCAAATTCGCCACCGTCAGATCGATGTCTCTGGATTGACTGAGTGGTCTGTGTAGACCCGCTCAGTCGATCCAGAAATTGATGGAGGAAAACCACCTCTGTAAGTGGCGCAGCACAATGTGGATGGCACACGGAACAGACGCAGCAAAGTTGACGGGAGATACGTAAGTTTTTTACATCACTTGCGTATCTCCCATCGACTGCTGCCGAATCCGGAAGGTAAGTGTAGACCAGGCCTAATTCACAGTATCTTGAATTTTTTTTGGCTCTTTGTAATTTAAATATATCCTCACAAAACAAAAATCCACAGAACTAAAACGGTTTGGTTTTATCATTTAAGTAGCAATTGTTACTACTGAATTTTCATAAAACAGACCCAGTGATTTAAGTTTAAGAAAACTCTTCATTTGTTCACAGCCCTCATCCATTCCATTGCTCAAAATAACCAACCCTGCTGTTTACCCGCTCTGTTTTCCATTGATTCAAATTCCAATTAGTTACCAAGAGTATCTCCCATGGTGGTAATAGTCCTCGATTCCACATCCATGTTATTGGTCAAGTTTGATAGTACCATAGCAAGATGAGGCCTCCAGTCTCCCCATTTCTCATCTCCACAGCACTAAAATTAGAACAGATACCCATCAAGCCACAGAATGGAAGGGTGTATGGATTAGAATTACAACCTGAGTAAGGGCTAGAATAATTTTGCATTCTAGATAATTTATATAAGAACATAAGAATTTCTATATTACTGGCCCATCTAGCTCAGGATCCTGTCTTCCAACAGTGGCTGGTACCAGATGCTTCAGAGGGAATGAACAGAACAAGGGAGTTATCGAGTGATCCATTCTGTCATCCAGTCTCAAGATCTGGCAGTCAGAGGTTTAGGGACACCCAAAGTGTAGAATTGCATCTCTGACCATCTTGGCTAATAGCTATTGATGGACCTATCTTCCATGAACTTATCTCATTCTTTTTGGAACCCAGTTATATGTAAAAAGCAGACTGCTGGTGTGCTGTAAGAGGTAATTCGCAACAGAACACATACAAATCTTAATTGAAACTTATTCTTAAAACTCACTGTGGATGCTGCCGGCATTCTTCCAGACATGAGCTGGTAAACAGTTTGCAGAGGATCGTTAATCGGGAGACTGTTGGCGAATCTACATGTACATTATGTAAAAACAAAAATAAAAATAATTGTAGGTAAGCAGTTAACATAGCTAACTTTTTTAATATTTAGTTTAGCTTTGAGAAAGGAGTCCATTTCAAAGCACCGCAGTGAAATAAGTGTAATTGGCCTGTGGATCACCTTTAAAACAGGTACTGGCTAACCTACTGGACCTGAGTACTGCCATATGCAAATACAAGCCTAGGAACAACTTCAAGAGTTGGTCTCCCAATGCTGGCAGAGAGTAGATGTAACATTGTTTCAGAAGCTGTGGCAAGAGGGAGAAAGTGCCCTTATCTACAGACTGCCCTTGCTGGAAGTTGCTTGCTTCTTTCCGAAACAGGAAGAAAGAGCAGAGGCATAACATTATGTGGGCATTAAAAGTCCCAAAAGTAAATGGGGAAATAGCCACCCAAAACCATGAAGGGAACATCAGCATACACACAGTGTATTTGATCCCCGCAGTGTGAAAATGTTAGTTTTGAAATGCGAACTGCAGTTAATTCATGCGCTATTCCCCCTCCCCATTTTCATTAATGTTCTGTAGTTTGTACTGCATAATTCTATCAAAGCTAGGCCGATTTGTCAGTCAGCCAGTTATGGCATGGTTTAAGATCCACTGAGGAAATCATTACAGTGAAGGTAGTGGCAGAGTAGCTCTTACCAACCATTGTAGCAGTCACTGCAATTCTGTGAAGTCTAACTTTAAGGCTAAAGTCCCTGAAACTAAAGCTGCAACGTGACTGAAGTCACTACACAGAAATAGATCTAAAACAGGAGTCCTGCATAAGCACAGGTACACATCATACCTGTGGCCTCAAGACTTCTGAGCCATAGGACTTTACCTCATCAACGAGAAATAAATGGCTAGTCCACATCATGAGCATATTCTAATCATCATCACCATCAAGCACATCATTACCTGGTCATGACTCTCGCATGTGTTCTGCTATCCATTTTACTGGCAAGTAGCAGAGCATGACCCCATAATCCATGCTTCATGGCAGACTCCAAAGCATCCTGTTAATATAAAACACACACGAAAACTAAATTAGTTTATTGGGGAATGAGTTTAATACACTACTCAGGACACGGTATTAATGATGTCTAGTGCAGGTATTTTATGACCGAATTGAAAACACTCATTAAGTTACATGTTAGTGTGTTACAATATAATTTGGTTTTCAATTGTGAATTCTTTAGGGCAGGAAATCTGTCTCTTTACTGTGGAGCAACGGTTCCCAACCTGGGGTGCAGGACCCCCTTGGGGGGCCGCCAAACTTTAGGGGGTCCGTCAGGCTTCAAATAATAATGAGGTCATATAGCCCACCGAGCCCCATGCCCACCAGCCTCAAGCCCTGTGCCTGCCGGAGCGAAGGAGCAGCGCACACCCCCTGCACGAAGGCACTGCAGCCCCAAGCTCCGCGCCAGCCAGAGTGGAAGAGCAGGCCCCGACAGCCCCAAGCAGGCCAGCGCCCGACTGGAGTGAAGCAACCCCGCCAGCCCCCCAGCACCCGCTGCCTCCATTTCTCTCAGTTCACGAGGGATGGGAAGAAGTGGGGCCACACACAGTGTGCAGTGGCAGCTGCAGCAGGGAAGGCTTAGTTTCTTACTCCGGTAAAAGTGATTGATTATTATTATTTATGTAATGTAGTGGTATCATTATGTGTGTTTCTTTATGGCCAGGTCAGAGGGTAGGATGGGTGGGGCGGGGGGTGGTTGTTACCTAATGTTAACTAGTGGGGCTTTCACTCAAAAAGGTTGGGAACCACTGTGGTAGAGTGCCAACGATATCAATGGTACCATAAACATTACACATTATATACATTAATATTTTTGTAGCTTTCATTTTATTACTTGATATTTTATTTAGATACAAGGCACTAAGCCTTTAAAGATACATGGTTTTCGGAACAACAAATCAAAGTGAAAAAAACAAGCTAGTACTTGGAGGAGCAACATAACCATTTACCTTCTTTCGACCATAAAGCAGAAGCTCCCTGAATCTCTCTGTCTCTCTTTCCAGACTGTCAATTGTGGTTATAAGACTATCCGTGAGAAATGAGAGTTGAGCTTCACCAGACTCCTCTTCCACTTGCTCCAAAGCCTCATTAGTGAAGTCAATCAAGTTTGCGTCATTGGGCGATTTCCCAGGAAGCCAAACTGTTTTATGATCTCGTAGCAAAAGCTCCGCAATATCTGTTCCCACTACAGTCTATAAATGAAAAATTAAATCACTGAAATAATTTGATCGAAACACTTTAATGTTTTACCACTGAAACACTTGAAGTCTAACAAGTTAATTACCACACATGATGCAGTGGGTTGGATAAAAGGAGATAAGATTGGACTGGCCAACCCAGGTGACCCAGCAGGACTATACAGATAAAGACTTCTTGTCCTCATTTTATCTGGCACTTCTAAGGAGCAAGATTAAGGAGGAATACCTGCCTTTTAAAATGTTTGACTTGTATTCTTGGGCCACTATGAACACTCTTAGGTAGTCTTGCTACCTTCACATAAATGGACCTGCTATATCCCAAGACTCTTATCTCAAACCTAAAGATAAAGGCTCTGAAAACTGATCTTCAGGGCATCAATAGAAAATTTACAAAAATTTAAGAAATAAGACATACCCCATTCTGTCTGCACAATAATACAATAAAATCCCAAAGCAGGCTTGCAGATTCTTTGTCAATTAGATTTTCATTCTGAAAGCACTTTGTAGCTTTGTTTTGTGCAAAATTAATTACATCCACTTTATGGGTATCATCTCTGGAAGAGGAAGAAAAGTATGCAAGGAAACAACGAACAATTATGAAGTGTCAGACATCATTACTACCATAATAAATAGTATATAGAACACAGCAAAGTCAAACTCCAGTTATATTTAGGCTTGTGGAATGCAGATAAGTGATATCTGACCAAAGCAGTTTAAATCTATTATTTGTGGCCATGCAAAATTACAAGGAAAAATTAAGCTTGAGAACATTTAAAAACAGCTTATCAAATCCATAAAACATACTTAGCAAGAGGGCCTGGAAAGGCTCTCATCTCTTCTTGTTCTGGCATATGTTGCAACATAGTCTAAAAAAATACAAAGCATGAAAGCACGATGAGAAGCATTTACATCATCTATAAATTCTACTATTTATAATTCATTCCATACCCAACAGTATATCAAAAATAAGAGCTAGATGTAACCTCTGGTGTCCCTAGTCCATCACTCCTATACAGTAGAGAGGTGTTCCCTATAGCATATTTGTTAGAGCCCTGTCCAATCCAGTTTAAATGTCTTAATTACTTCCCATGAGAAATTATTCCACAATCTAAGATTTCATGGGAAGTTTTACCTGATATTAAGCCTACATTTTCCTTTTCGTAGCTCCTTGTTACATTCTAAACAATTCCTCTGTTTCCTTGCTGTACACACTATTCAAATACTTGTAGATAATTATATCCCTTTTGGTAACATTTTAACCACGTGCACTCTACTTTCCTCATACATCAGATCCTGCAATTCACTTATTACTGTTCTCTGAATTCTCTCCAATCTGTCCACATCTTTCTGGTGATGAAAAAAAAATTGTATTCCTTTGGCCCACTGTAGAGTCACAAGACAAAGGGAAATATACACAGAAAACTTAACCACCTTTCAATATGGGTACTTCCACACAGCAAGTGGCAGTGAGTCTCCAAGTCTGGGTCAACTGACTCATGCTTGAGCTACTGCACTAAAAATAGCTGTGTACACAGTGTGGCTCGGGCTGGAGCCCAGAAGCCTAAGGAAGAGGTGGGCTTCAAAGCCCAAGCCAAAATGTTTACATAGCTATTTTTAAGGTAGCTGTGCAAGCCCTCTAAGCCTGAATCTGATATACCAGGCTCAAAGATTCACTTCCACAAGCAGCGTAGCCATATGCTAAGCAAACCACCTCCCTATCCTGCAGAGAAAGGGACAAATGCTCATGTCTCAATTAATGGCTGTGTGCACAAAAAACCATGAACAAACAATACATCAAGACCCCAACCTTCCTAAGACTTGAAAATCCTTTTTTAATTAAGGAAATGCCACAGTGAGAAAAAGAGATACATACTTTACACTAACTGCTTGCAGAAAAAATCAAAAGTGAAAACAAGGAAACAAACCGAAGCAAAGACTCAGAGTTTGTTTCTCAATATACTAATGCACATACAGCAGAAAGCCATTCGTAACACAACCGAAGCACCTATTTTCCTTTTTAAAAAACCCCAAGATTTTATAAACGTAGGACATCTGTATTTCTGCTGTACTGTCACTTTACCTCCATGCTGTGTATCTCAACCAAAGCCGGCTGTCCTTCTGAAGGCAGGTTTGGCAGTACTTTTGTTAGATGGCCCCCAGGACCAAACCTTGCACAGACATGAGGCACTAAAAATTTTTCAGGTGTCGAGGGTCTTGATGGGACTACAATGGAGATGAAAATCAAAATGAAATGATTTAATTACCTTGCAGCAACTTAATTAGTTGATAAAATTAGTAGATAAAATTAATCTTTTATTTAGTTTGCTATATAGTCATTATCACAATCAAAGTAGACATGAAACAAACCAGCTACTGAAGTTGGCTAATCACAATCTTCAACAAGGTAAGAGCTGTGCTATCTTATCAAATGCAAGAGTATTGAGAGCAGACAATACAAAAACTTGCAATCATGAGACAAAGTTTTGCATAAAGAACTTCAACATTGTTTTATTTAAATACATTATTTTCCTAAAAGACACACATTATTTATCAATCCTCAGTACATTTCTGTGCATTGCTATGATTTAGAGGACTTCTGACAAATATTTTCTTAAAGAACTGCAGGATATGAAAAACCTCTCTTCTTAGAAACGCTGCTGTTTAACTCCAAGAAGCGAGGCTAACAGAAAAAATCAAAGATTATATAAAGAAATTGTTTCTGTTATGTTTATTTTAAAGATTCTCCATGAAGCAAGAGAAGATCTCATTCAAATCATGCTTGGGACAAGAGAGTTTCACAGCATCCTATTAGTATGCACACAGTTCTACAGCAAACACCACAAATGCAAATAAATGTGCAGTACTTAATACATAACCAGTAGCAATTAATATCTAGCCATAAAATAATGGAAACTGTTCAGTGAAAACCCAGGAAGGAACAAGCAAGGGACAATCCTCACACTGAGCAAAACTTAACTTAGGTATAGCTCATATCAATCACTCTACAAATATCAGTAACATCATATTCTTCTATTATCAGTCTAGTATCTATTATGAATGTAGGTGTCTTTGCTGCCAATATTTGTAAAGCATTCTAAAGTCAAATGAAAGGCACAAAAGCAAAGAATTGTTAACTATCTTGTCAACCCAACCTTCCCCCACATTTCTGCAAATACCTTGTTCTACAGATGGCCATTCAGTTTCAGCTGAGTAGCCATAATCTGTAAAAGGCTGTTGACCATCAAAGTTAGCAGGATATCCTCTGTATGGATAATCTGTGTGATGTGAGATCGGCTGGGTGGTTGTTTCATACGCATTAGCTGTCAGATCATGGTTGCTTCTATAAAGCTGGCTCTGAATAGAACAGAATAGTAATTGTTGTATTAAAGACCATAGCAGGAGTGGAAGGAATCACATGGGTGGAACAATAAGGCAGATAAGACTGAGGAGTTCTTTTGCCTTGTCCTCTCCCATTTAGCAGCCATATGGGCTCCTTACAACTATTCTAATATAGTAAGTTGGAAAGACTTTCATAGGGTTTATGAAAGCTGCCTGGTGAGTCACATGATATAAAGGACATAAGCTAGAATACTTTATGTCTGTTTTAATGCTCTATTTCCCTCTGTTCCCCTCCTACAATCTGATTTGCTCACCTCAGTCTGCATTTGTGGGTTTACTTCTCTCTCCACAAACTCTTCCCCTCCTTTATAAAATGATTGTGTGCGTGTGCGCGAGCGCGTGTGTTATGCCCAAATAAAAATTCATAGGACAATTTACAGACTGGAGTGCTGCTGCATCTACACCTCAGCCATGATCAGAAGGACCCCACCACCTTTCCTCCTTAGCGCCTCTCCTGACTTGATTGAGTATGAGGTACTTGGTACAAATGTCTGGATGACTTCAATTCTCCATGTCCAATATCGATTACACACGAGTGACTACGTTTAAGACTGCATCAGGACTGCTGGAAGTTTTATATCTGAGACGACAGATAATGTAAATTCTACTAACAGTATACAATGAGAACCATCTCCCAGTTCAAATGTTTCATGGAATTACATGTGCCTTTGTATTTAAAAGTAGACGAGTAATCGATTTTAAAAAAGCTTATGGTAGAAGACTGTTCTATATATCAATTCAACAGCCTTGTCTAATTTCACGCCAGCATTAGTTTTTATTCTTGTGATGATGGGAGGAACAGGACATGTAGAAGTAGAAATGTGGACACAGTCTCAACTACAGTAAAATGTAGCAGTTCTCCCATGCCCAGTGAATTCTAGGATCAAGTCCTTAGATTGTAAGCTTGCCAAAGGAGAGACCGTTTCTTCCTATATGCTTATGTAACACAAAGCACAACTTGAGCCCCAGCCCTGATCACACCCTCAGAACTATCACATAGATATTTTAAAATCAAGAACACACTGTGGCACAATGTTCGGTCTCTAGTTGCTGAATATGAACTTTCAAAACATGCCTCTGTTACCCAAGCTAAGAACAGAAATAATCATGACTTTTGTATGTTTATGATTTTACGCTAGCTTCTAGAGATTTGGTCCAAGAGTGTCAGCTAACCCCACTCCCAACATTAAGCGGGTTACCAGAACAAAGCCCAACACCTGATGCACTCATATGAAACTCACTTGCTGAGAGTGAGAACTGAAGCTGCTCTGACGGCTATGAACACTGTGGGAACTACGGAGGCTGTGGGCAGAATGTTCACTATGGACACTGCGTCTGTCAAATTCATCACCATAAGGGTCTCTGTGAGGTTCAGTTTCATCATCAAAACTTCCAGCAAAGCGAGGATCATATCGCCAGTGCTCTTCATATCGGTCTTGTCTAAAGAGCAATGAAATATGAAAATAAAGATAAGAGCCTGTATCCTGGGAAGAACTCACTTAAGTGGTTATTTGCTTCCATTAACCAGAGAATATGGTTTAAACAAACCACGTCACAGACTAGTCCACAGATTTAGGTGTTGTAAAATAGACAGTCCAAAAGCTGATTTAATAGAAATACCTTCAAGGTTATTTTTTCCTTGAAAATATTTTTTTGCTGTGATTTAAACCCAGCTTTACAGCAAGTACATGACAACCGGAAAGTGAAACTAACTAATCTTGTGCTCGCTGTCTAAAATGAATTGCAAAAAGTAAATAAATGATGAAAAGTAAAGAATTTTAATTTTTAGTAATCCTGTTAGTAGCAAAAGTATGAAAAGCAGTTTTTAAAAAGACGTGATTTGGCCCAGCAGTATCCCTTTCAACTTGTAATATTGTTCAGAGACTAATTGTGAAAAACTAGACTATTCAAAATTAAGATCAACATCCAACTCTGAATCCATTCTAACACAGAAAACTTCAAGCAGAACATTTGCCTACTTTTCTTTTTGTTTAGACTCTGTACTAAGTCATTTAAAAAATTAGTTACAAAACAAGTTCTTTTTCTCCTAACATCTTTCTCCCAAAACTAGTTTACCCAATGTACCTCAATTTCCATAATAATTCTCTACACCATAAAGAAAACATGCAAACTGGTGAAGTACACTTTAAAACTGGAATTTTTTTTCTCTCTCAAACATTTTAATAGCCTGTCTGTCATGTGATAGATTTGCCTGCCAATGGTAAGTCACTTTCCTTCTAAATGAATTTTAAAAATGTTATCCAGAACTTTTACAGAATAACTTGAAACTTTGAAGCCTTCTAGGCAATCAAAAGTTTCAGTAAATTATACTAACGAGCCAGCTCTCAAAGCCTGCAAATACACAGCATGAATTACAAACCTGTTTTCATGTGGATACGCCTCTCTCTTTTGGTACAGATTGCGTTCAGCTTCATACCAGTACCTCTGATCATAACTTCTGGGATCTCTGTATCTGGAATCATATGCTGGTGGATAACGTTCCCAGGAATTTGGATCTTTAAAGAAAACAATAGGTTTAATTTAAAATCTTTGCCCAGTCAGGTGCTCACAGAACTTCTCTATTTGTTGCCTCCTGAAATGCATACACCTATGTTCTGTTAACATCTCAGATAACTACAGTACAAACACAAATAAATAAAAAAGCTTTCAAAACCAGACTAATTTTTAGTATAAATATGTTTACTCATACTTTTTGCCATAACCAGATGAGATAAAAATAAAAGTTAAACTGAACTGTTGAACTGTAAGCAAAAAAGCTGCATATCAATTTCATGCCCCTGTGATAATTTGGTTATATCTGAGTGAGGTTATCAAATTACTATTATGTACCCTCTGTGGATATTATATTGCACTCTTTCAAAGGGGTGGTCTCTGCAATCTAATAGATCTTTTCATCTAATTACTGTGAGGCTTGGTTATGCTATTACAATAAAACTATTTCTATGAGAACACATGGGATCCCTCAATGAGTTTGGTGGAGGGGTCATATTGGAGGAGAAGAAGGAATTGTCTCTAGAATCCCCTACTCCCACGGGTCTGACAGAATTCAAGTAATGATCTCAAAAACACTGTTACTCCATACATGACTGTGAAGCGTATTATTTGTATAGAGTGCTATATTTTGAGCATGAGTCAATTTATGTTCTGATAACTACTTTTCCATCGATTAAGGGTTTGCCTATAGCACGTGTGTTCAGGCACAGTGATATATGCTGTACATGATAGCAAGCAATTCCGTACATGTTCCAAAGAATAATTTTACCATGATAAATGAAAGCAAAAGAAAAGTTTGACCATTTTCCTCACTACCAAATAGGGAATCAAAACAATGAAATTAAACTTTATTCTCTGCTTTTTCCTCCTACTGAACCAAAGAAACAGAGAGGACAGCAGAGCATTAAGGACGAGTGCAATGCAGGAAATCAATTTTCAATAAACAAAAAACTTTGTTCTCATTAGCTGTGTGAAATATGCCAATATCAGTACTCCAGTGAAAGATGACAAAGTTCGTTTTATAACAATTCTCTGGTGCTAATTTTAACACAGTTCCCATAAGTGTTTTTTCTGAACCAACTACTCAGAAAAATTCAGAATTCATTGTTCAACTGTACCTCCATAATTATATGGGTTTGCATAGTAGTCTGCATAGTAATCACTCCAACCACTTTTTGTATTATAATAATCTTCAGTATATCCCTGTCTGAAAGAGGAAAAAATACAGGAGATAAAACACCGTGATTAAAAGAAGCATAGTGACTATTCTTAAAGTTGATATAAGGTATGCACAGCTGATGTTAGCTACACTCACTATGACAACAGAATATCTAGTGTTCTAGTTTTTTAAATAACTGCAGCTACAGGGAGTGGAAGGTTCCAAGAACTAGAGTCTAAATACCAGATCACCACTAATTCAAACCATTCCATGCCATCAGTGACTGAAAGTTGTTACCATATGATACTTTAGTGGCCTGTGAACTGATCTGGTGATCAGTCTGGTTACTTACGGACAATTAAACATATCGCAAAGCCACTACTACAATTGGCATTCTTATTGGCTTCTCTACTGAGGCTGCCAGTAGCTAACTAAGTATTAAGATAACTATTTTCAGCTCCAGAGCTGTTCCCTGTAGGTTGGGGTTAGGCACACTGCCAGGGCAGTGTAGTGAAGTTGCGACTGCTGTGCTTGGTTTGTGAGTAAATTGAGCAGGTTTCAGTTTCCAGGGCTGTCATTCCGACAGCTTTCACCAACACTAATGCATTTCAAAGAGGAAACAAAACCGAAATGCACTATGAAGTTATTCTTATCTTTCCTTCGCCCTTTCTTTGGCTGTCTTACTATCCTAGAACTATTTTGCTCTTCTTGAAGCCAATGCTTGTGCCAGTCTGCAGGCTGGCATGCAGACAGAACACTGATATTGCTAAAAACTCACTGCCATCAGAGGGGCTCAGCACACAATCTGCTTCCGCTCAGTGCCTAGTCTGACTTTGGACCCTAGCTTTTCAGTTCACATGGCAACATAATGAGCATTGGCACATTCTTATTTATTGCTTCAGTGAAGAGAGGAAATAGGCATAGTATCTGAATGCTGTTATATGGCACAGGGAATGAATCACTATACAAGCAGCTCAGTGCACTTTCTGGAGTATTGTGTACCTAAACCAGGCAGGACATAGTGGTTCTACATGATGGAAGACTAGTTTTCTTGGGGATTAGGTAAAGAGCTAAATAGTATGAAAAATTCAGCCCTACACACAAGCCAAGCAGAGTTTCTCGGGACAACAAATAAAATACAGGGACAAAGAAAAAGACAAAGCAAAAACCTGATGCTATCGGAAATTAGTGAAGAGGTGCTGCATCTATAAACCCAATTCAGGCAAAATGCAGTGACAGGAATCACCTGTCTCGAGGGAAAAAAATGTGTGGTATGATCATTACTTTTAAAATTGTGATCCTTTATTATAGGTTATTGGTGGAACAGTCACACAAGATTTTTCTGCAGTAAAGACAGAAGGGGAATTCTAGACAAAATTATTGAAAGGAATTTTCACGGAGGAGGGAAGTCAATTAAGTGACTTTGAGCAATACGATATTTTCACCTCAGAAGAGAGGCGTTATGTCACAAATTATATTTGTAAATTATTAATTTTTCAAAATACAACAAATATACCAAAATACCAGATTCATCAGAATAGAAAAAGTAAACAAACAGGATTAGGATAAAGGGAGGGGGGAGAAGTGACACACGTATCTTCAGGGTCTATAGTAATCACAGACCTCTAAAAAGTCAGCCCAAATTGCTTTGAATTTTTCAGGCATTCCCTTTCTGCGGAAGGCCAGTCATTCATTAGTTGCAAGGTTAGCCATATCACTGATCCAGGCATGTTTCGTGGGGATCAACTTTTCCATTTTTGCAGGATTATTTTTTTAGTGACCGATGCCACAAATTAAATTAATCTGAAATTAATTCTACAAATCCATCACATAATTGATAGCATACACTCATTGAGGTGGCAGAATAGGTCAAAAAAGGTGCAACTAGCATAGCCGCGTGTGACCAGCTTTTAAAGACAGCATTCACTCTTGCAGAAGTGAATTTGATCTGATATGATTTTGTCACTGACTACTTTGGGAGAGATTTTCAAAGGCACAAAGGGCAGCTAAGGCACCCAATTCCCATTTGTATCTTTCGAAAAAATCTCGGCCTACTATTGCGAATCAGGGCTATGAGCCAATGACAGCACACTGATTTTTGATAGAATAAAACTATTATTTTGGTTAGGGTTCTAACTGAAACAGAATAATTTAGTTTTGCTCAATCTTAGCAGGTTAGATGTGGAACTTTATAAAAGCATTCAAAACATTTAGACAGAAGGGATAGTCAAGTTGTTGTATTGTACAAACTGTCAGGAAAATTTATGAACTCAAACAAAAATCTACGTGCCTGCTTTCTATTATGATAGAGACTAACTTTTATTAATCTCTTTTTAAAAATTTACAGTGAGTGGGCAAGAAAAATTTGACAAGGCTGTGAGACCGAGGAGCTTTGAAATACTATAATCTGTAATAGTGATGATGTGCACTGAACAGTGCTATCAGGAAAACGCAGCCCCATTAACTCATCTCACCACAAATTCTCACTATGTTTTTGGAGGTTGAGATGTGCACAAGTTTATTGCAGTTGTTATATTGCTCCTTAAATCCATAACTTCCTCCATTCCCTTTTGGAGGCTGCCAATACATACAGTATATTATTCCAGGAGAGAGAGGTTCCAAAACAGAATTACTGAAAATATAGCTGATGGAAACAGGTGGAACATTCATGATTCCTAGTGGCCAATCAGTTCTCTCAAAGCCCGTAGACTTCTTATTTACGTGTTGTTGCTTCAGCAACATCTTGTGATGAATGAAAAAGTCATACATATCACTCATGTAATATTGATTTTTAATTAGATACCCTTGAAAAGGATAACAACTGGCTGCTTATTGATTGACAGTAGTAATTTCAATTCATCCTCTTATTTCAAGCTTGCTTGAAGTTGCAGTGTTTTGCCACATTCCCTCCCACAACTCCATGCTATTTAACTAGTTAATTGAATAGGGCCTATCACCACTACAGTGAAAGTCAGCATTGGAAAAGAACTATGGGCATTTTCATCTGACTCACATCCTCTCTCCCATCTGAAAACAAAAATCTGTGTCTCAGTAGGCAACATGCACTGGTATGTTTTCAAAAGCAAATCCCAGGAGTTACATGCAGAAATGTCATTTCTTAACAGGATTGGAGAATTTACCTCTTACATACAGCTTTGTAAACGTTACCCTTAATCTTTTATGACAGGCTGTAACCTGCATTGCTTTCTCAGTGGACAGATGGAAAATAGATAATATCAGTACTGATTCTATTACTGAGCCCCCTCTAATTGAAATAAGACTGTAAAGAGAGCCTACAAAATAGCATGAGGAAGTTACGGACTTAAAGATCAGTAAAGAGATGATTGCAATTGTATCAATGTCATTTTATACATTGCATTATGCTCCCTCACCTGTAAAAGCAAACAATCTGCAATTCATATTTTGGATGATGTGTTTAGTAGCGTGTACTGGATGATGTGTTTCATAGGAAGTATAATTTAAATTGTAGAATGTTTTGTTAATATTGACAGATTCCTTTCATACCATCTAGCTCCCACAACGTGAGCTACACATGATAAATTTAATTATGCATAATCAGATTTTAATAATCAGAACACATTCAACCTTTACACAGTTGTATAATTACATACCTAGAAGGAGGTCTATCAGAGCACTGACTAGCTCTGGAACTAGGACGTTCAGGCTCACCATATCGATAACCACCAGACTCCACATAGGCAGCACTGCTTCTATCATAGTGCTGGTAGCGGGGGTCATATTGTCCATAGACATCCTCCTCAAGAAGAAAGGTTATATATTACCAACCAGTAAGTTAAACTGTTTCAAAATCTGACAAAGAATTTAAAAATACATATTTTGCTATGGCTAACACCTATCTGAACACTCAATTTCCTTTCTTCCTCTCCCCACCATCTTAAAAAATTGAAATTAGGACCCACGAAAGATGCTGTATTGACAGCCCTGGATACTGAAGTATATTATCTATATTACCCACAAAGGGTACAGATGGCTACACTGTTGCCTGGCAATGTGCCTTAAAACACACTTTAAAAATATTACTGAAGCTGGCAATCGTCCCACCTAGGACATTTTTATGGTTTGGACATCTGTCCCACTAGGATGTGGTTGAAACTACCATCCTTTTCACACAGGCCAAAACAGTGGTCAGATAACTTTTAGTATGACAATGACTGCTAACAGTATTAATATTCATTTCCTATCTTAAATCTGTTTATAATCTGAACTCTAAGAACCCAATTACCCATCATTTTTAGTTCTATTTTTATAGGTTTGGGTTTTCACGTTCCTAGGTGTGAATTTATTTTTCTAAGAATTTTGATTCTGTTTCCTGACATCAGATAAGTATCACGTTTGTCAGCTTTAAAGCTGCCAGTTAGTAACTAAAATGTCACCAAAAAATCCTTCCAAAGGCTTTCCCATCACCTACCATTTTGTTTAAGTTCTTGCATTGTTATTGACTTTGTGATTTCTCTCTATAATGAAATATAAAGTGAATCTTTCAAGATAAATGCTGTATTCTGAGTCGATCACTTTACCAAACACTTCATTATGATTCAAAGACAAAAAGTTACTAAGTACATCAACACAATTATGGGGGGGAAGAGAAAAAAGTTCCTACTCTACCTGGTAATAAAGATGAGCTGTTCTAGGATCCATGGGAGGATAAGGCTGTGGATATGGAGTCTGATGAGCATCATAAGGCTGTCTGTAATAGTAGTAAGGGTTTTGTGATGCCCCAAAGGTATCCTGAGGAGTCTGAGAAGGTGGTGGATGTTGCTGTTCTTGCTGCATGGTTGGCACGGCTGGCTGGCTGGTGTTAGCAGAGGCTGACGAAGATGGAGCATTCAATGACTGACCAGAAAATGGTTGTTTATCAGGACTTGTTTGATCATAGCTTGTTGGTCGCTGTGTTGTACTACCATCTGGGGGACCTGCTGGATGATACCTATTAACTGGCACCTGATTCTCTTGTCGCTGTAGTGCTTGGGTAGATTTAATTCCTGAAGCTGTCTGATAATTTGAAGGAGCCAAGGACTGCCCAGAAGATATTGTTTGCGGCACTTGAGCAGTTTGCTTTTGTTGCTGAGAAAGCAATGCTCCCTGTGTGGCTCTGTCTGACGGAGCCTGATGCTGCACATCTTTTGTTACCTGTTGATAGAAATGTTGTTTGTCATGTGTCTCTGGCCCCAGATGGCCAGCATGATTGATTGGTTGTTGAGGAAATGCTGGACCATAAGAAAGTAATGGATTATGCATCTGTACAGAATTACTGGTATTGCTTTTCTCCATTGTCCGTGTTACTGTAAAATCAAGTGCTCCAGAAGTTTCTTCATGGTTATTTGAGTCATTTGTAGAATTATTATTAGGCAGCATGGTATTCACTGGTGGGACTAACAACACACTTGCATTTCCACTGGGGAGATTTATCCCAGGAGAAACAGCTGAGCTAGACCCAGGTTTACTAGCAAATTCAGGCAGACCACCTTCTGAATTAGCATTCTTTTGACCTTCTGGAGCCAAATTAACTGGAGTTTGAGATGGAGGTTGCATCAACAAATTTGTGGATTGATTTGAGGTGATTTCAGAAGAATTAATAGGGCTTTGTAATAAATTAGAATGTGACAGATTAGAAGAGGGAGGCGTATTAACTGAAGAGCCAACCTGCATCACAGACAACGGCACATTATCCCCCGAGATGATTCCACCAGCATGTGGAGTTTGCAGCCCTGTGACAGGTTTACCTTCAACTCCAGGATCTTTCAGTGAAAGATTATTTTCATTCCTGGTTAGCTGATTAGATAAAGAAATAGAAAAATTAATTGGCTGAGCCAAATTATAGCTCTGATTAGGTTGGGCAATCAAGATAGGCTGATTTTGCAGAGACTCCGTGGGAGGAGAAGACAACAAACTTGCATAACCTGAACTTGCCTGAGACTGAAGTGCCTCCTCTTCTCCCATTTTGGGAGGATTCTCAAGGTTTTCAGAAGATACATTTCCCTGCTGGGATGGCTGCACAAGAACGCACTCTGGTTTATTTGGCTGCTGATTGGACAGCCCTTCTTCAGGTGGTTGAATAATTTCCACTGTCTGCTTGGCAGGTACATACACTACAGGAGCAGCAGGAGCTAGAAGAACATTGCCCCCAAAGTTAGGTAACTCATTGTGAGCCCAGAGAGTTGCTGCTGGACTCTCACACTTTTTAGTTGCTCCTTGCACTCTTGTTGAGGATCTTTTCTCAGACACCGATTGTATGATTTCCACAACAGGGCCACCAACAGACTGCAACACGTTTCCAGGTTCACCAGTGACAGTCAGAGGCAATGGATGTACTTGGGGCATGAAAATAGTTTCCAGATTATCTGGAGGCTGTTCAAGATTACCTGGTGAGGCAGCTGGCATCGCTGTACCTTTTTTTGTATTCTTTTGGTTTGGGTGGTTCTCTCTCAGTTCAACCACCATCTTCGCTTGGTCAACCTCTGCAGGTTTTACTCCAACCCCATGAGACCTTACTGGTTCAAAAGAACTATTTGCACTTGTCTGAAATATTCCTGTAGGTTTGGGGGGACTTGGAGTTGGAAGCTGGGACAGATTACTATGGTAATTCTTGCTGACATTTGACTCACTCGAATCTCCTCCTAAAGGAGAGGAGTCAATCTGCTTAAAAAAACTGGCAGAGGACTCATCATCAGGCTTCCCACTTTCTTGCTGAATAAATGTGCCAACAAGCTCTTGAGGTCTTGTTGAACTAGAAACACTCCTGTGGCTTACATTACTGTAGTTTGAGGATACACTATCAGATCGGACAGGATGAGGCAATGAGCCGGGTGCCTCTAGATTTGGTCCTCCTTCTGCATGGCTTACAGAGGTGTTTTTTGGAAGCAATTGTCCAGGTAGTGATCCATATCTGTACAGTTCAGAACCTACACTTGGGGACGAGTGATTAATATTCTGTGGTTCACTTGGCAGAACTTCTTGATTCTGAATGCATTCCAGGTTCTCAACATTTTCATAATGTGACCCAACATTCCCATGAGCTTTGCTAACATTTGCTTTGTCATCACTAATATACATGGAGTTTTTACTGGTCTGTGTGTCATGTTGGCCACTTTTAGTTTTAGAAAAGTACTGGACATCCATTCTCTTTTGCACTGCCTCATTAGCTGAGCCCGTTCTTACCAGTGGTTGAGAGAGAACACCAGTTGCAGCCTGCTGAGGATGCAATGGTTGGTGATACATATGTCCTGAATTTAGCTGACTAGCATCAAAGTTGGCTTTACCAGCCTGATCATTTTTTTCTAATGAAAGTATTTCTTCATTTTCTGCCTCATCCCCTTTGAAAAACATAGAGAGAGTTCCTGAATCTGCATTTGTGGATGTATCTCCACTTGGTGTTTCAGATACATTTTGAGATTGGTTTTTTGGGTTATTTTCCTGAGCAATGGGATTAACAAAAACAGAGTCTGGTAAAAGAGGCTGTGGGTAAAACTGTTCGTGGTAAGACTGACTTGGCCAAGAATCAGTCATTCCTGTGTTCTGTCTAAACATATTTTCAGGTTGAAAGTTGTTCACATGGTGATTGGCACCTGGGAAGCTGCTTATCTCATTCTTTTCGCCACTGATGGGCAAAGGTTCTTGCATGGTACTTTGTGGAATATGTTGATGCACAGGACCCTGATGCAGATTTGCTTGGGGAGGAGGATGGGAAGTAACAGCAGGAGAGTGAGAAACGCTATAAACTGCATTCCGAGAAGGTGGCTCAGTGTAGGGCAAGTAGTTCCGAATCGGAGACTGCAGGTTGTCCTGAATGGGTCTCCACTGAGATGGGATTTGTTGAAGAGGTGGAGGAAGGAATGGTGCAATCATAGGTAGTGAACTAGTGCCGCTTGGATCTCTGTTAATTTCTTGCCTGCTTAGGGGCCTGTTTGCCACATGCGCCAGATGTCCACTGAGAGAATTTTCATGTGCTTCTCCTGTACTATAAAGCGACTGGGCTGAAGAGTTATGGGGTCCATGTTCTGCATTTGGATGCATTTCTGCAGTGCTATTTATAATATGTGCTGGTGATGAAGGAGTCACCACATTAGAAAATGTATTTGAATTTTTTCCCAGTTGAGATACAGGTGTTGGTAAAGATGTAGGCAGTCGATAAGAATTATCCCCTGCATATGAATGAAAAGTATGCATAACAGCTGGACGAGGAAACACTGGTGGAGCAGGACCTGGCATAACCAGTGGATTACCTTTGGAGGGATTACCTAACAGGAAACTCTGCGGAGTTTGCCTGCCAAATGCAAAAGGGTCTGTCACAGGTTGCACCAGGGCAGTTGCTGCTGAGACTGGTGCATTTGCCCGTCTACTAAACAAGATGTTTCGCGAATATGTGTTCTGAGCAATTCCTGCAGGAGGTGGTCCACTAGCCCGTGCTGGAACTGTCTGTGGAGGTGGCTGCATGACGAACTTCTAGCAAGGCCAAACGCTGCTTGGAGAACCACCAATGAATGCTGTAAACAGGTTTTCCTTTTTCCACACTGCAAAGGAGAACATAAGACAAATTAGTTTCACATCCCATAATAAGTGAACTCAGCATTTAAAAAAACCTCATTCTACGTTTGTTTTTAAAAGAAAGAATTTACAGGAAGTGATTTGTTGAAGACACTGAATGCCCCGAAATAAAATGTGTGTCAGTTTTTCCAGAAGGTATATTTATTTCACCCATTAGTTTATGACTACACTGGACTTGTATAGTATTTATACCCAAGGTTTCATCTAACACTGTTTGACCAGTCAATGCTAATAAAGCCAAGCCATTTTAGAAACAAACGATTAAAAAAAAAAGAATGGCTTTAAGTACAGTCTGGATCCATGTACTGTTTAAACTGGCTTTTACAATATATTTTCATGCTGAGATCTTTTGTAAACTCTCACAGTAACAGTTCCAATAGCGGTAGCACTAGTTCAGTGACATTTATACCATCATGTTGTCTTGATTTGCTATAAGCAGGATTACACAATAATATAGTGGGAAAAATATCAGCAACTGTGCTATGCTAGCACTCCCACCACCACTGGTAGCACCAATTAGTTGTAGTTTACTAGTGGAAGATACTAAGAAATGCTCAGTGAAGAAATCTATCTGCTTCTCAAATTTTCTTAGAATGCATTTTAGCTTGAGCTGCATTTAAACATAGGAAAACCTGTATGAATGAAATCTTAGACATAGGTCAAAGAAAAAGCATATTACTTTCAGAAAGAAATCCATACAAAAGAAACCAAGACTGGCGGGGAGGGAAGGGAAACATTACCTGAAGCAGTGTATTTTAAACTCAAAATACAGTCTACATTCTCCTGTTAAGTTTGTCAAAATACATATGCTCTCTGGTTGATTTTAACAGGACTGCTCTGGAAGCATTCCATACCAATTTAAACTCTCTGATATCAGTTATAAGAGTTCAGTGGGTTGCACAATGGCGGTTGTCATAAGTTAGTTAAGACCTTGTATTTCTCCATTTATAATACTGTACCACTAAAAAAAAAATCTTAAAATAAAACAAGCCATGGTGATTTACATGAAGTCTGAGGCATTACTACTAGTCCAGTACTATTCAGTGGGACCTTTAGCATAGTATAATAGCTCTGTTTAATAGAAATATGCTATTAAGATAGTTCATATTATGGAAAGCAAAGTACTCACAGCAGTTGTGTCATCTATTGGATACATTTTTGTTTATCCTTAATAATAAAAGGCAATCAAGAGTTGTGCAGTGTTTTAGCAATATGACTCCCAAAGTCAAAGGCAATCACATGACTAAAGCCTATTTAAAACCACCTTTAAATTTCCAGTTAAGTGACTTGTGTCTTTTCATAGAGAGAGAGTTGTATGTTAGGAAACGACAACAGAAGGATGTCTGTGACTGGATCTGGAACTAAGCAGCTACAGAGGGGGTTAAATGCAAAATATAATCTTGGCCAAAAGTCTCTGGCTGCATTCTATAAAGCTTTAAAACCAGTAAAAATTTCAAAAACACAAAGCATATAAGCCAATGAACAGGACAGCCCTTATATATTTCCCCAAGGTGACTTATCCTGACTTCTGATCAATACAATCTCTTATTACTATTTATTATTTGTATTACAGTAGCTCGTAGGTCATAGTAATACAGCCCCTCTTTAAGAAGGATCATTGAGGAGGGGGTCAGATATTAGGTTCCCCTCCATGGGGACCAGAAGGCCAATGCACCCCATTGCAATGTTTTACTTTCTGCTCCACACCCAAAGTAAACAATCCTCTTTGTTAAGACAGGAGAAGAGAAGCAGAAGTGAGTTAATGCTAGCTAAGCTTTTGAATAGAAATATTGAACTTAGGTTTGTTAGTTTCAAGCATAACTTCACATTTTCTTTAAAATTCTTTTGAAAACAGTTGAGTGCTTAATCCATGTCAGGGAATGTTCGTTGCTACAAAACATCTAACAATTCAAAGAGTTTTCAAATATTGTAATCATTTCTCTCTGCATTGATATCTGGGAGGTTTTCCAGCAAGCCATAATTACCGCCAACCAGGATGTTACCAGGAAACCCTGCCTAGTCAGCAGCTCCTGATTCCACATGCTTAGAAAATTAACATACTTCTAAGAATGTGTTTTGGACAGCCTCTTACATTTATTTTTCCACCATTAAGTTTTCAGGTTTTTACACTAAAAATTAAAAATTTTGTTTTCATTGTACTAGCTGTTCTCATGCAATGCATGGGAAAGTGGAAACCAGAAATGTAAGGCAACAGTTAAAGTGGAAACCATAATTTCATATGATCAAAATGTGTGTATTTCCAGTTTATAGATTCTTTACTTTACTTAAAACCCATTTGTTTTTGAAAATGTAGTTGGCTAGAGAAATCTGTTGTTATATAATATAGGTGTTGACTTCCACATTTTTAGATGGACTTTGTTCCTGACGGTACTTTATCAAATACTAGAATTTTACTGTTTCATGTGCATCTTCAGTGTTCTTGTAACAACTGATAATTAGCAAACTCAAAATTAGTAAAGAGTCCTACTTTTCATTAATTACTTGCTGTTTTTTGTGGCCCTCAAGAAGAAAAAGAATTCTAACCATAGACTTACTTTAGAGGCACAAGCTAGAAGAAAGCATCCTACTGGATCAAAGTTAATAAGCAGATCTCACACAGCAAGTAGAGAAAGTGTGTAACAGATTCAAAACAAAAATTATGCAGGTTATTAAAATGATGCAGGAAGGTAGTTTAAACCCTAACATCATTGTTGTTATAAACTGCAACTAAGTCCTTTTCTCAGAATAACCTATTTTATTCAGGGAACTTGTGCAAGTTTTACTGGCCAAAGCATTTTTTTGCTGCTACAAACTACACCTCCACTAGGAGAGTTTGTCAGTGTCCATTTGGGGTTATACCACTACAATTATGTCAGTTTCAATTCACACCTTTGGTTATACTGAAAAAGCTTTCCCAGGTAGATAACACCTAAATGAAAAATGAACAGTTTACCAAAAAAAAAAAGTAATAAGAACATCCCAAAAAGATATAGCCAAAATCTGAGAAATTGAGCTTAAGTTTTAAGAGTCAAAGTAATACCCAAAAGATGTGCCAAAACATTTCAGAGCAGTCAACCTGAAGGCCCAGTGAAGTCAGTGTGATTGCTCAAAGTAATATTTAATAGCATGTTTACAGAATCGATTGCTCAGTGTGAAAAATAATTTCACTGAATGCTCATGTGACTGTCTTTCCTGAGGCCAAGTAATAAAAACTCAGAATGCAATGCAATTTCAAGAACAAGACTGTAGCTTTTTTTTTTTTTGGTTGCCTCTTAGCAACATGCTTTATGAAGAGACATACTTAGTATTCTTAATTAATTCAATTATGTCCTGAGGGTTCTGACATCACCACCACATCTAACTTTCAGTATTATCCACAGAGGATAAAACATTTGTCTGCATTTTGTCTAGTATCTGACTAGATATTAGACTTAATACTATATCAAATTCTGCATTAACTAATGCTATTACATAGCCCTAAGTCAGTTTATTTAAAAAAGTATAGCATAAGCAGTGTTTCATAAAGACCAACTCCTGTGTCAGACATGCATTATTCAAAGAGTTCTCTACTTAATCACGCAGAATAGTTCATGCAAGAATTTTTTTCCATCTCACAAATTTCTTGCAATTCACATTAAGCTATTTATATTCAAATGATCATTAATTTTTATAACTAACTGTGTGTTAAGCATGGTATCTTAGTGGAAACCTGTATTTATTCAATGGATGAGGATTTGTACCCAAACAAGAAACCACTGTAATCCATTTAATAGCATCTACAAGACTTCATTAAATTTGCTGTAACAGGTATACTTGAGGGGGCAAGTTAACTCTAAAACAGACTAGCTAAATATAAAATTATCCAAACCAAAATGGTATCAGTTTTTACAGCTTTCTTAATTCTTCGAAAAGGAAATGACAGGGCAAATGACATGCCCTGCTATAATCTGGAAAAATCCCCTTTGTTTATGTTAGGATTTGCAGTGGCTCTTAAATGGCAACTACTAAAATTGAATGTAACAAATGTTAGCATAAAGCAGTGAACAGTGAGGAAAGAGCCCATTACTTTCTCCAAAGAGCTTTTCCATATTGTATGCCTCCTTCTTAACATCCTTTATGTATCCATGTACAATGCCACTACCATACAGATAAAACAAGGTAGTTAAATTAGTTAACTATTACAAGCATTTGTCAACGTCATTGCAGGAATGTGTAAACAGCGCAAATATAGTTACGTAAATTTGTAATCAGTATTCTAATTGAAGATCTTGGAACATAAATATTTTATGCATAATTAACTCAGTGAGCAAAACAGTCCCAATTAAGCAATTTTAACTACCAAAACAAGATCCAGAGGCAACCGTGGTTTTGGCTGAGATGACAGGAACGCAAAGTTTTCTTAATATCTCTCTGCTTATGTCCAAAGCATAGCAAAGTAGGAGATAAGAGTTTGTGAAGTGAATTAATATCATTAAGAAGATCCTGCCAAAGGACACAAGCACACATACTGTAGCTTTAAGTGAATCCTATTCTGCAAGATATTCTTCCAACATTAGAAGCATAATAACTGAACACTTTGTAAAAATACTATTGTATGATTTATTCATCTCCCATATCTTTTATATGTTACTTGTCATCTCAGGCCATGATCCTGCCGTTGGATCTGCATGGGCAAACCCTTATGTTTGCACGGCTCCAATTACAAGATCTGGGCCTCAAACCATAAACTGCTCAGAACAGGCACTTCATCTTTCTGCATGCATGGATGACATTTAACCTGCTGTGGACACTATCATACTACAACAACAGTAATGCTAAAAATTTCCTACCAGCTTCCACATAAATGCCCAATAATGCTCTGGTGCTCCTGGAAACAAGAACATAGAGCTGAACATTCATCTCTCAGACAACAGCAACATAAACCTTTCCATTAGTTTGGAAAGGAAATTACTAGTTAATTAGGTCAGTGGTTCCCAACTTTTTCAGGCAACTGAACCAACTTGTCATCTTAATACTCAGCCATCATCAGCAGGTACTCACATCTCTCCTATTCAATTATGCATAATACTATGAAGCTGCAACAGTCTGAAAAAGGGAGAATCAAGTTTTGAAGGGAGCACTTCAAATGCCTTGTTGAAAATAAACAAAGACACATTTACACTAAGAAACATACATTCAAAATAGTCTCAATTCACCACATCTACCCAGGAGAAGACCCACAACTCATACACACTCTAACCTACTGTGGAGCTTAGGTTGCCTCAACACAATCGAATAGATGGAGAGGCAGAAGCGTCAACTGCCTTCTTTGCAAATTCATCTGACAGTATAAACCCATCATTTATATCTGAGCACCACAATATAATGAAATGTTACATCAGGGACTCAAATCCCATTTCAGGATTTCCAAAAAATCCTTTTTCTACAGCTGCTTCTGTTGCTTACAGGACACACAGGCATCCTGAGAAAAATCAGAATCGTCCAGGGTGGGAACACTAGGTACCATGTTTTGGGAACCAATACGAATGCAAAGGAGAAGCTGGGGTAATCCTAGACAGTCAGTCCCTAAAGTATCCAGTAATGGATCTTCCATCCCTAATGACTATACATCGCACTTGTATTTCACTCATTACTTCCCCACTTCCCGGCTTCAAAACCCACAGACCAATGCTGCTTCCCTTCTCAAACACTCTCTAAACCAATCCCCTTCCCAGATTCTACAGCACCCTCCCTGTCACACACAAAAAGATCTCCCCCCAGCCCAAACCCCCTCCCAACACCACTGCTTATCCTGCAGTTTACCCAACCCCTCCCCACTCCCTGTCACCCCCCCCACAGCTTCCCCCTCCCCACTCCCTGTCACCCCCCCACAGCGTCCCCCTCCCCACTCCCTGTCACCCCCCCACAGCTTCCCCCTCCCCACTCCCTGTCACCCCCCCCACAGCTTCCCCCTCCCTGTCACCGCCCTCAAAGCTCCCTACTGCCCGTCAGCCCCCAAGGCTTCCCCAGCCGGTTCCTGCCCGGGCCCCCCTCACGCCACGCCCCCGCTGGCCCCCGCGCGCGCCCCTCACCTGGCGGAGCCGGCTCGGCCCCCAGGGGGTGCACGCTGCAGGCCAGGCCGCTTCAGCAGCAGCAAGCCCCTCCCCCGCGCCCCGAAGCCGCCAGACCCACAATATCCGCCATCTTGGGACATCCGGCTCCAATGGCCACGGCCGCCGACGTGTCACGCTCCGCACGCGATGACGTAGAACGCACGCTTCGGCGCCACACACACGTTTTGTTTCCTTCCGCTCTCCGTTGGGTGGCTTAAAGGGTTCGTCGGATGGAAGGGGGGGGGGGCATAAACGCAGCTGCGTCGGCGGACAGAAAACGTGACCGTCCCTTTAAAGGTTCGGCGCTCGCCGGCGGCGAGCCCGCCGAAGACGGCCAAGGTTTGTGCACATGCGCAGTGAGGGAGGGCGGGGGCGGCGCGCTAAAATCGGGCTGCGGGAGGCGTCAGGGTGGCAGGTTCGAGCCCCACCTCGGGAGGCTGGAGCAGGCCTGAGGGGCCTGAGCGGGGGAGTCCAACCGCTCGGCCTCTGTTACCCCAAACGGGGCCCGTCCGTCTCGCCAGCCCTGCCCAGGGCGCCGACCCCCACGAGCGCCCCGCCACGCCGGCCTGGCCACGCCCGTGGGCTGGGCGTTATTGAACACGGCCCGGCCGTGGTGCGACCCCCGGGGGCAGGTGCTGCCAAGCGGGCGCCTCCTCCCCGCGGGCCTGGCGCGGCTGGGCGGTGGGCGCCCCGTGCCCTCGGGGCCGGGCGGCTCACGTCGGTCCCCTGGGAGCCGCCCGGGCCCGGCGGGGTGAAGATGCCCCTGCGGCCTAGCAGCCTGTTGAGCCCTGGGGGTGCCCCGGGAAACGGGTTTGTGGCCCCTTGTCACGCCAGGCCAGGCTCCCGCTAGCTGGCCTCTGACCCCGGCCTGTCTCCGGCTGCCTGGGCCCAGGCTGGCGCTACCTCCGGTCGCCAACCCTAGCCCGACTCGTGCTCGTTGAACTCGTCGCCGGCGATTCCTCTGAGCCCTGCTCGCGGACGAGCCTCCTGGAGACGGCAGGGCAGACTGCCTACGTCCCGGTGCCTTACGCGAGCACCTTCTTGGACACGCCAAGCGGAGACCGAAGAATGGCCTCTCTGCCCCGCGCAGTGTCCGTTCTCATCTTTTCCATCCGTTTCGTCTGGCGTGAAGTCTGAGTGGAAGGGCTCTGCCCCTGCCGATTCACCTGGCAATCTCCATTTGGAAAAGGCAACTAGAATAATCAGGGTTGTTTCCTGCTGGCAGCTTTCTCAGTGTTCTCGATAACCACAGAGCAATAAGCTATTCTTACACTGCATACATTTTCTCAGTACAAAGCGCCGTAGAGTCACATCACAATGAGCAATAAACACACCACACGAGAGTCACTGGCTAGCAATCTTCCTCCCTGTTTCACAGTCTTCACACTGCCTTGAGAAGCATGCCATACCACAAACTATTCTGAGAAGTGAGGAAATCCAGGTTCAGAAATCTTAAGGCCTACTCAGGACCTGTGCCAATTCCTGTATTATTATTAATACTTACTGTATTAAGGTAGCATCTAGGAGCCCTTCTCATTGATCCCACTGCGCTAGGCCCTGTATAAACACAGAACAAAAAGACAGTCTGTCTCAGAGAGTTTACAGTCTTGGTAGTCGTGGGTTGTAGCATTGCAATCACAGGAACTAAGGCAATAAGCTGTTAGTTTAGTAAATTATGGAGAAATGGACGAGAGCCAAACTCCTAGATCTGAATTGTGATTGCGACTTTAAGAGTGGGCAGGTGTCCATGTCACAAAACCCATGTCACAACAGGTAAGCTCATTGACCATCTCAGCGGGCAAGTCAAGGACTGAATGGACCATAGAGACTCTTTTGAGGCCATGTCCACCCTGCAAACTTACACTGGTATAAGGATATCATTCGGGGTGTGAAAGATCTATACTGCTGAGTGACGCAATTATACTAATCTAACCCTGATGATGGGAGAGCTTCTCCAATCGACATACCTACTGCCTCTCCTGGAGGTGGATTAATTATGCTGCTAGGAGAAGCTTGTCTTCACTATAGTGCTATAGTGTTGCAGCTGCACCAGCATTTTAAGTGTAGACCTGCTCTTAGAGCCACCTTTACTGAAGAGGTGAACTTGCAAAGAAGAACCACTAGGGTGAGGCAGATCACTGCTTGTGGAGTGTTTGTCCTGTGAAGTTAGCATCCACCTAAAACAGAAATGTGGTTCTAGCAACTTTTTCCATTGCCTTCATTATGCAGCACAGTCTTCCAACGAGGCGGATGCTGGAGAACTTGGTTTTCAGCTGAGTCAAGTGCCTACTGTAAAGAACGTAGAAGGAGGAACGATTGCTCTGATTTTCCAGACTCATTCTGCATCATTATTCTAACGTGTAACGAGCAATACTAGTCAGAAGTTTACCCTACAGAGTCAACAACATCCCCAGAACATTATTTGGTTTCTCACAGCAAAGATTTTGGAAAATCTGTGTTAAGTATGCCTAGAAAGATTTGCTGAGTTACAACAGAAGGTCACAGCATGGTTCACTGAATTGCAATAGGGTTTTAAAAGCACTGGGTTATTAGGAACTGAACCTGAGCCTATCAAAAAACTATTTTGTCTGAGTGGCAGTTGAATACACCAAGATATTTATCTTACTGCCTTAGCAGCTACAAATTAAGGTCCCGATTGTGCCGCCATTTACACACATGCTTAATTTAACAGGGATGCTTAAAGTTAAGTATATGCATTTCTGAAGGATTGTGGTTTAAGAGTCCATGGATTGTAATTTTACAGATGAGACAGGTACAGAGCCCTGGCTATGCTGCAGTATGAAACTGTTCCCTCTTTTTAAAGAACTAGGAGAGCACTGCTCCAGAAAAAGTGTGTTTTGTTTTTCTCAAGAAGCTGCTAACACCCTACCGTAAACTGAGCTAGAGGTCTGTGCTCTACCTATGTTTTGGAGGCTATATTTCTCATGGACACAACACTTTGAAAGAGGAAGTCATTCTTCAAAAGAGAGACTGATTGCTCTTCTTTACAACAGTTTGTGTTACAACCGTTTGTGTACAGGTGTTTCCACCGTGGCTGCATTGTCGTATTCTGTGTTGAACAAAAAGCCTCTGAGACAAAAATACAAGTGACCTAAACAAACATCTTAATCAAGGGTCATTATCAGTGCAAGAGCTGTTTCCTGCACACTTGATCATTAAAGCAGAGTAATATCCTCAAAGCCCAGTCCAAGCAGGGCAGCCAGCACTTTGATGATGGTGTGGGAACACGAGGCAGTGCTGTGGTTTTTATAAGTGCCTTTCATCTCTTTCTTTTGTGAGGACATTCTTATGAACCAGCTTGTCAAATGCCATTTACCTACACAGCCCTGAAGCGAGGACGATGCTTCCCCTGGGGGTATTTTGTGAGGACATCTGAGTTTGATTAGCCTCGTTGGACCTACTTGGGTCTTTTATTATTGATGCTATTTACAGAATTCAAACACTATTAGGAACTTATCTTTGCTCTTCCTGCTGTTAAGCAGCTGATCGCAGTATAATATCACACTGATACTCTGATTACCTTTCATTCTGTAGCCTTTACAATATGCATGCAGTACCGCCGAAGAGCAGCCAGCTATGGGGTCTGGGTAGCAGATAAGAAAAAAAAGGGCCAGCAAAGTAAGGGCAAAGGATTCTTTCCTTGTGTACTGGACAAACTGTAGATGCGTGAAAGGTAAGAACAGAACATTTGCAAACCTTTTCACTCTGTTCTGTGCAATTACCATTACTTTCTTTGGGGTGCAATGCAGTTCTATCGCCTTTCATTATTAAGTGCTGACAATACACTCAGCCCTATCCCACAGGCAAAAATGAAGACAGTTCCTGCCTCAAAGAGCTCACTGTTGAAAAGACCTTTTACCTTGCGGTCTGAGTTCAACAAGGAGGCAATGGATCTGGGGAGAGCTTACACTTCAGCTATCAGCAGCCTATCCGTCCAGCGAACTCAGACTCTTTCTAAGCTCTTTCTTGTTAGCTTTCCTCGTTGAAAACACACTGAGTCACATTAATCCCTGGTGCAGTGCCTGTGGGGTTATGCCTGGGATGAAATGGGCCCACTGTGTTCCTTCTAAGGGGACAGTCAAAACGGCTGGTGCATAAGTCAGAGATCAGCACCCAAGCAACTGTGCTGGCAACTTTCACGGCAAGCACGGACAGCCTTCAGAAAGCCGTACAGAGCAGCAATTTCCAAATACCCCATCTAATTGAGCAGGAATAATGAACAAACAAAAACCAATTACAACTAGCCCTCCAGCGTAAAAACAAGTAGCTCAGATTTCTTATTAGCAAAAGATGTGCTTGCACTCAGAGCCACTCGGTGCTTTTCTGTTCTAAACAGGTCCTTATAAATCTTCTCCTCACTATTGTATAGTATAGAGCAGGGATGTCAAACTCAAATACACAGTGGGCCAAAATTAAAAAATTGGACAAAGTCACGGGCCAACCTTGATATTTATTGAAAAAATGTCTACAATTGAGGAAGTTTTTCCTTCTCATCAAATATAACGATGAACCTTTTCATATGGAAACAAACTTAAGTTTTGCTTAAACATTGAATCTGGAACAAGCAAAGCTTAATACTATAAACACATGTGAAATCGGTACATGCGCTGTCTACCGGCGGGCCAGCTCTAGTAGACATTTGGTATTTTCTCGCGGGCCAAATATAATTACACTGCAGGCCAGATTTGGCCGGTGGGCCTGAGTTTGACATCTATGGTATAGAGGTTCTCCACCGCTTTCCACCTGGACTCTTCAAGCCACATGCAGGTTCTT
>ML675655.1:5795339-5873462 GCA_007922155.1 Mesoclemmys tuberculata
AGCATTTGGAGAGAGGAGAAGAGAGAGTGGGGGAAGAGCTGCCCTGGTATTGGTACAACTATGAGAGGGCTTAACGAAGGGAGAGGTGGAGACAGTTGCAGGAAGGAGCAGGTGAGATGGTCTTTCCCTCCCTGCCTGGGCTTCCACTGGGACTTGGAACTATGGGATTATAGTAATTACCTGCTGCTATAATAGGGTTGCCAATTTTGTTTGGACGTATTCCTGGAGGTTTCAGCACATGAAAAGTTTTAATTAAAAAGTAATCTTTAATTTCTGGAGAAGCCAGGCCAATTCTGGAGGGATAGCAGCCCTATATCCAGTGGGGTGTGACCCAGAGGGTATCCCCTTGTAACTTCCACCAGGTCACCCCCCATTGGTTGAACAAGATATGGGGGCATGGTGGACATTCAGCTGAACGTGAGCTCCCAGTATGATGCTATGGCCAAAAGAGCGAATGGCATCCAATGGGACTCTTTATTGACTTCAACAAGCATTGGATTGGGCCTTAGTTGAGCAAAGTGCTCAAAGTTAACAAGGTGCCAGCGTTTCATTTGGAGATGCAGGATTTTCACACAGCCTTCACGTACCGATGAGGTGTCACCCCAGGCAGTCTGGGGAGTTTGTCAACAACAATTCTACCGACATACGTCAAAAAAAAAAATCTCGTTCAAGTTTTAGTAAAATCTAGACGCCCAGGAGCATCATTTATTGCAAATCAGTTAACCAAAAATACATCATTTTTGCAAACTACAACTTTGCAGGTAGATAACTTTATTACAGAAGATTTTTTCGTAAACTACATTCTAGTTTATAAAACATAGGAAGACTCAACACCATGTGATGTTTAAATCACTCATATTAGGGATGTCACAATAGCAATGCTCCGTAAGTGTTTACTAAGAGATGAGCACACAAGGGACTGCAGAAAGCCTTGTGCTTTTGGGAAATTTAAATCATATTTGGCGTTATAACTAAAAGGGATGAGGAATCTTTCCCTTTTCTTAGGTTTCCTTGATTGACTGCATTTTAGTTGTGACTGTCTTGTCCATGGATGCGTGCATAGTGTTTGCTTTTCTTTTGCAGTCAATGACTGAGCAATATTCTGACACCTCTAATCAGCATGATATACTTAAGACTTGTTCATTTAGATTTTTGAAACAAAATCCACCTTTTAAAAAAAAACTTATTTACAAACATTAGATCTGCCACAGGCTTATACTGTATTTTACATTTTCCCTCCACCTCCACAAAAGAGTGTGCATCAACATAAACCCGGTGCATCACTCCAAACTAGCAAGAATAAAACGTCAACATTTAAAAACATGGGCTCAGCAGCCCAGTTTTTGTGTCTTCTAATTTAACTTTCTGCCCTCCTGGTAAGATAGGTCAGGACTACATCCAAACCTAACACCTTAAATTGCAAACCCAAAAGTTCAGCGTTTCAAAAAGAGCTTGAATGTTAGAGTTGGATAGTCGACTGTAGTCAGGCCCAGCAATGCTCTCTTAACTTCCATTCAAGTTGGTTTACAATAATTGACAAATGCCTCCTTTAAAATAGGACATGTCATCCTTAAAAGAAGGATGTGATTCTAAAAGTCCAAATCCTGGCATTTTTATTGTTTAAATTGTTGTTCAGTCAATTGCAGAAACCCCCCCAATAAAGACATTCATGGTAAAAGGAACTTTCCTCTGCTGCACGGACTCCACAGGTATGGATTTTCAACAGATTTGGCAAATGTTCTTTTTCTTTACACAGCAACAATGTTATGTAGATTTTTTTTAGCTTAGAACCTATCACAGGTCTGTAATCCTGATTTTTTTTATAATAGACATCATTTAAATATATATAAAAAAAGAAAACAAGGATTTCTATGTATTAAGATAAATGTACAACTATATAATACTGAAACTTTAAACAAAGATTCATGACTGGTACCATAAAATGTCCTCTCAGATAACACCCAAGAAAACATTTTAAAGTACATTTCAAAAATCAATTCATACTTAATTTATAATTTTTTCAAGGGGTGACATCTGTAGTTAATTCTTCCCCTTTCCCCTCCCACTCTTTCTGGGTTTGAAAGAAAAAAAAATCAATAAATAAATGGCATTTCAGAATCACGAATCTTTGCTTATAACTTTACAAAAAAACAACCCCTGCCCCAGCAAGTCAACGTATTAAAAAAACACCCCCCCAAAAACAAAAAAGAACTTTCTATAAAAGATCTAATAGTTTTTAATTACTTGTAGAGCAACTGAAGTATCTTATTTTGAGTTCTTAACAATAGAACATATAAATAAAAAGGCAGTGTTTTCATGTAAAATAAAAAGTAGATAAATAAATACTAAAAAAGGATTAAACATTCTTATTTTGTATAAAAAACATATAAAAAGAATCCTTCAGTCAAAGAACCCAGTGTCCTTAGATGTTTTTAAAAGATGATCTTAAGTCCCACTGTGTGTCAATGTCTCTGAAACACCTTCTTTACTTAAAGGCTTCTGGGATGTGTCCCATTTGTGACTGCATACTCGTGGGAGGGCTGGATATCCCCTCTGACCAATCAGATATGTTGGAATGAGGTGACGAGCTTGACCATTGGTCCGGCGACTCAGGGGAAGGTGTTAAAAAAGGGTGGTCTGGCACCTGAAGCTGGTGATTGGGTGTATTGTCCAAGGGGGAGGAGTAACTGTGTTGAGAGGGCGGAGTTAAAAACTGGGTGGTGGTCATGGGCTGGGTGAGGGAGGAGGGCAGAGAGGTCGATAGGATCTGGGTCTCTTGAGGCAAAATGGCGTGCACAGTCATGGCACTACCGCTCACCTGCTGCATGTCTGACTGGCTGAGCTCGTTACTGAGGAAGTTTTGGCCGATGTGACCATTGGGGTTCGAGCTGGCATTGTGCGGCTGCTGCATAGTTTGCTGTTGCAGCTGCTGCTGTAAATTCTGCTGCTGTTGGATCTGTTGCAACTGCTGGGCCTGCATCAGATGAGGCTGGGAGGCCAGCCGGGTGTTAGGCATGGCCTGGTAGCTCATCATCTGCGACAAGGTCGTGGTGGGCATGCTGTTGTGCAGGGAGGTCATCATGCCATGTTGAAGGGCTTGGGCTTGCTGGTGAGCCCCGGGCTGGATGTTGCTTCTCATCGGGTTATACTGGTTCTGGACCATCCCGTTCTGCAGCCTGGTTAGCCAGTCGCACTGCCCATTCAGGCTGGCAGCGCCACCCACACTGAAATTCATTGGTGCGCTGCTCATGACAGTGCTGGGGCTGGATACAGGCAGGTGAGAGAGACGCGGGGGCACTGAATCGAAGGCCATCCTGCCGGAACTGCCCATCGCCATATCCTGCTTTCCTGCCATGCTGAGATGGTTGATATTCATGTGGGCATCAGGCATGCCTGGCAGGCGATTCAGAGGCATGGAAGGGGACTGCTGAAATGGAGAGGTCATCAGTGGAGGAGAAGCAACATCAGACAGGTATCCATGGGGTGACTCCAGGGAGTCAACTGGAGACAGCACGCTAGAGCTGTCTAAAGGGCAACCTTTCCCATCCTGTGATTTTTTTCTCCTGGCTTTGATGTCTTTGGCATCTTTGCTATTGCAGCTCAGGCCCTTGGTACTTGGCTTCCTAGCTTTCTTCCCCTGGACAGTGGGTTTCAAGTTGCCGATGTAACTGTTAGGAGAGCAGAGCGGAGGAGACAGGGTGGGTGCCCCCAGCGGACCATTATGCAGAGGTGGGCTCCGTACCAGGTTATACTCGTCCAGCAGCCGCACAATGTCATGGTGCATGCGTTCCTGTGCGATGTCCCGCGGGAGCCGGTCCATGTGGTCGGTTATGTCGCGATTCGCAAAGTGATCCAGAAGCACTTTGGCAGTTTCGTAGCTCCCTTCTCTAGCTGCAAGGAACAGCGGCGTCTCCTCCTAGAAACGCAGTGGAGACAGTTGGTTTTAAAACCTCAAAGCTTCAGGTTTCCCTGGCTAACACAACCCTGTTTTTATTTTAGCTTAGAAGAAATCACTATTTATTAACTATTAATTAAGCTAAGTGGCTGCACAAATAATTTCTGGGCTCATATGTTTATGGAGTTCAACCCTATGCGAAGGTAGGGGGCAGAGTTGGAGTTCCCTGCACAGCTTCTCTCCCCTGGCACAAGTGCACACATAAAAGGCTGTAGATCGGCTGCTGGGGCCACGGGGGGGGACAATAGTCATGGGAAAGCTGGGCTCCAACTAGTCACGGAAGTGGGTTGAACCTTAGGCTGGGGGAGTTTTCTGTGACCCTTTTTTGGTGAGGTCAATGGAAAGACCTTGCTGAATGCCTCTGTGCTGAATTCTGAGAGTCATCTCATCCATCTCCAATATGAAACCACTGACTACATGCAACCTTAACCTAAAAGATGCAGTGAGGCGAGCAAACTAACACTTGTTATTTCCTCCTGCTCCAGCAGTGCACAGGACATTAACACCACACACGGGACCAACACTTGGGCTCCAAATTCAAGCCAACACCCATCAACTTCAATTGGAGTAAAAATTAGGTAAGAACTTCACCATCTGGAAGCCAAGGTTACATTTTAGGGAAAATATGACCCTTGGATTTACTTGTACAAGGAAAATAATTGCCTGGCATATGCCAGCCCTGTAGATCCATACCTTATTGTTCTGCATGTCTTTATTGGCACCGTTCTTCAGCAGCACCATAGCCGCCTCTACATTGTTTACAGCAGCTGCCCAGTGCAGTGCTGACTTGCCTAGGGAAGAAAGTGAAATATAGCAGCATTAGTCAGCAGTTAAGATTCATAACAAATATTCCCTGCCCTCAGACAGTGCTGCATGTTTTAGAAGGCTGCAAGTACCTAGGTCATCCACTGCATTGACATCTGCATGGCAGTTGATCAGATCCTCCAACATGCCTTCCACGGCCAAGCGAGCTGCCAAGATTAGCGGGGTGGTCCCATCATGCATGCGGGCATCCAGATCGGTTGCTCTGTTCCTAATCAGGATCTGCCCAGAAAGAGATGAAAGCGCGGGGGAAAACAAACGTTAGGAGAAAGACCGCTGATGTTGCAGTGAGGTGTCTGCATAACAAAAGCTACCAGCCCTCTTGCTGGGAGCCACTACAGAGATCAAGGTCTAGAAGATGCTGTGAAGGCTCAACTCCCCCTCTGGTCCCTAGAGTTCGTCCATCCAGTTCAGGAGTGGCTCACATTAGCAGGGCAGCACTGGGGAAGCTTGCTGCACCTGTTCTGTGACTAAAGAGACTGCTTCCGTCACCAAGGCTTGCATCATTGTACTTTTCCACAGCACTAAATATTGGGGCAAACCCTAAAGTCCTTACTCAGCAAAAGTCTCATTCACATCCATGATGACTTGGCTGATTAAGGACAGGGTGGAGACTTCCAGAGACTGACTCCCACAGGAGCTTTACCCTATAGAGAAAGGATCGCAGCAGGCAAGGTTGCTAGCTAAGTTTGATATACCTGGAAGACCCCTTGAGCATCAGCTGAGACAGCTGCATGGAGGGGCGTCCTGCCCATGTTGTCCTGGATGTTTGCATCTGCACTGGCCTCCAGCAGGCGTTTGGCAGCATCGGAGCGAGAGTATCTTGCAGCCAGGTGGAGTGCCGTCTCTCCAGTTCGGTCTGTCTGGTTGTGCAAGCTGGCCCCCTGGTAAATGAAATCTGAGATGACAGCGGGAGCATCTTCCTCCTCTTCGCTGTTGCCAGTCTCCAGCCCTCCTCCACTGCATGAGGCAATCATGAGTGGGGTGAATCCATCTGGAAAACAAAGAGCAACCCAATGAACACTGATGTTGACGATTCCAGTGAGATGTTCTGAATCACAGAGGCTGCTTGCTCTCCTGGCACATCAAGCTCTGGTTCCTAAACTAATCCTTCACATCGTAAACTAACACCCTTCCTCTGATACAGGTCTGAATGTATTCCTCATTCAATAGCTTCTCATCACTCACTGTTTGTCTGCTGTCTTGGATTCAACTCTCCAAAGCATTGCAAGGCATGGTTTACATGGAAGACACTATACAGAATACGGTTGCACTGTCCTGAAGTTTAAAAGCTTTCCTTCTTTGGCTGTGGAACAGCCTCCCAAGGGAAGTGGATGAAGTTCTGATGCTGGGGATAGTTAAAACCTGACTAGACAAGAAAACACTTGGAAATATCCAATAGGGACCAATCCTGCACTGGCAGGAAGATGAATGGCATGACCTAATGAGTATTTTTCCTCTATCTCTAATCTCTTTGATTTTCTGACTTCCCTCTCTGTGGTTAACTAAGGAAAGATTTTATGGAAAATAAAATGCCAAAAGATCAGATATCCTTAAATGATACAGACCAGTACCAATGCAACATGGAAGGACTTCTAGGTGGGGCACTTCTGTGTTAGGTTACGTGAAGACTGATGTGTAAATGGCAGCATGGAAATAGGCATATTAGAAATGCAACCAGCTAGATAATCGTGCACTGCTCAACTGTAGAAGGAAAACGAGGGTTGTAGATTAAAATTATGCAAGCGTCAGATCAAAGAAATCTCCCTTACCAGGACCTCGAACGTTCACATCCATGCAATCTGCATCGATTTCACCTTGCGGTGGGGTGGGTGCCATGGAAGAAATGCGAAGGTCAGCTGCATCTAGGTGCTGTTGAGTCCACTGCCTGTGATCTGTCTGATCGTCCAGGTCTGGCAGCATCGCCTGCTCCTCGAACTAGGAAAGGACAAAAGGAAGCTGAAAGTCAGACCTCCAGGAAAATGCGAGAGAAGATGTAGAAAAGCAGAGTTAAAATGAAAGGCTTTGTAGAGTCAGAGCTACGTTTACATCACACACAGGTTGAAAAGGAGAGTCAGAAGTTATCAGCATGGTCCGGAACCCTAAGAGCGAACCATTCTGTTAGGTCTCATGGCACTCGTCACCGTACTGATGAACTAGCTCATTGCAAGCACCGTGAGCTAATGTTGCTGTTAGCTTACCCTGAACTTCTTCGTGTCCAAGGCTTCTTCATCACCCCATTCATTCTGGTTGTCATCCATCAAGGTGCCATCTGAAGCATTTTTCAGGGGTCTTTAAAAAAAAAAAAAGACTTAAGTAATTAGTTTTTCTGCAGAAATGGAGGGGCAATGGATCACATTCTCTACATGCAAAAAATTAAATGACGAAATTAACATGGCAATTTAGAGAACACGCCCCCAAAGTTTCACCTCACGTTTTACTAATGGCATATGAATTGCAGAACATTAAAATACCCATCAAGCTAAAGTATTGTTGTCCCCTTTCAAAATCCTGAGAACTCTTTATAATCTTTTCCCCTGCTGCATCATAGAAAGCACTAAAGGAGAGACCTCTGAAGGTTCCTTTAGAGTAGTGCTGCATTAACAGCTGCACTCCCCAGTATTTAACAGGTTAACAGGAAGATTACTCACTTCAGCCCCACGGAATCCTCCCCCAGTGGCTCTCGTCGCTTCTTCTTGCTTGACTCGGTCACTTTGAAGCCTTCTGGGAACCAGAGCTGCCCATGCTCCCTGCGCCGCTTTCGAGACACCACCACTCCCACGCCAATGAAAGCAAGAAGGACAAGTGCTGCCGCCACCACATACATAGGATACAACTGGGCGTTCCTCTGGGGCTCAGCTGTTTCACCTAAAAAAGAGTGGGGCACATGGAGAAACGGAGACATTAAGCTGCATATCAAACTGGTGATGGAGCGCAAATGAAGTGAAATTAGTTAATAGAGGTACCTATGGCTGAGCTAAATCATCCCCCAAAATAAGGTCATTTTATACGCTATTAATCAGAACCGCAAACTATTGGGAAATTCTCCTCTGCACAAGCCGGCTGCATCAGGAGACAGCTTTACTTTTTTCTCCTTTAAGGAAAAGGATTAACAAACTTCAAATCACTGCGCTCTCATTGAGCTGTTAAGACAAAAGGATTGAGGGGGATTTTGAAGATACAAACTCCAGCTCCTCACATGTCATTGATTGATTGGAGTTGGGTTTTTTTCCCCTCTTTTTTAGCTGTAATGATTTTGAAATAAACCCGAACTAAGCAAAATAAAAAAATTAGTACAAAATTAGTTTATTAACAGAGACTTAAAAACAACAAAGATTCAAGGTTATTAAAGCCGAACGGTCTCTGGATACAGCATTTCTGAGGCTGGCTAGCTAATAATTGGATCAAAGATGTCGACTGGAAAGTTTCAATCACCTCCAGTCTCACTCCCTCCAGCAGCTGCCAGATATACTTACTTTTAACGGCTTCTATTTTGTAGGGGATGTTCAGGTTACCAAGTGAGGCCAAGGCACCCAGGAAAGCTGCCACGTCAGTTGCGCTCTGAAAGCATTGCGAGGAGGATTGGATGCATTGACGGTTGTCGATTTCCAAGTATACGATGGACCTGTATGGAAGGAGAGTGAATGGAAATGGGGAGCAATGATCAGACTGAAGGAAAGGCAGGATCTAGGTCTGTTCCTCCCATAACCCCAACATTGGTATGGATTAAGATGGTGAAAACAAACTTGTTTACTCATGCATGGCCCAAATCCTGCAGACCTAAGTTAGGCAAAGCTCCCGCTAATGTCAATCGGAGTTTTACCTGACTCAGGCTGTAGGATTTGCCCCAAGTCTATCTGTCAGCTGTTCAGCAATGCAGGAATGTCTTTCCTTAGCAATGACAGAAATCACACAAACATGACAGGATAATAAACGACAAACTTGGGGCCTGAATCTCTTCTCACACCAGTTTTACCCCATCGTGTCTCCACTGACATTGGAGGAGGGACTCCAGACTTCCATTGCTATGAGTAGGAGGGGAATCGAGCCCTTTGTGACTATACAGCATCTTGCAGCAAGTGCCACAAAGCACCTTACAACCTTCCAGGAATTAAGCCTCCTAACAGATGGCTAGAGTCAGCTTTTCCCAGGAGGAAACCCAGGCTTAACTAAGTGACTTCCTGAAGAAACTAGCATCAGCTGAGTTCTGACTCCCAGTCCCCACCTGACTGCTAGCCAACACATGGGACTCCATTAGCCATGTCAGTTGTAGCGTTATTTTAAAAAAAAAAAAAAAGTCCAAGCCAGAAACCTGTCAGGGTTGGCCCCTCCTTTTCCAACTTCCCTTGCTTAAGAAATTTAATTCCAGTTCATATTTAAACCAGCATCTAGGCAAAATTCTCTATCCTGCAGCATTTTCCTTAGTATGGCTTATGAATATCAATAAGGCAAAGTAAATGCTGTCCAATGAAAGCCTTTTCTCTGCCCCCTCACCCTCTGACATCCATCTGATCCAGCTCTCTCCGCTGCCTTCTGCCGACACGTGACGAGAGGGATGTCTTGACTGTGTTGAAGACAGCGCTGGGCATGTCCGACCAGGTCTCCGTCGACCGCTTGATGTGGTGCTTTCTTAGCTCCTCTTCTTTGCCGTAGTATGGGAAGATCATGTACTCTCCCTTGGGGTTTTTCTTGAAGACCACATTGGTGTGAAGGACACGGCTGAGCTCCCGGAGGAAGTTGAAAGAGTTGTTCTTCAGATTCTCCGGCGTTATCAAGACCACCACTACCAAAGTGCCATCTGCAAGTTTCTCAGGCATATTGTTGGCACAGTCCAGACCATCCCATTCACATTCAGCGTTGTTACATCCCTGATCACAGTGACCATCTGAAAAGTGATCTTTGCAGTACTGGTCATACAGAGGACTAGGCAGAAGGAAAAGAAAGGGAAAGGGATTAATTACACCAACAGCCACTCTTATCCATCTACTGGGAGGGTCAGGCTTGGAGTTTCAAGGATTTCTCTCCCGTTACAACAGCACAGCTCACCCCAGCACAGCCTAAATCACCTTATAAAGAGGGGAATCTATACAACACTGAAAAGCAACCACTTCTGGGGTGAAACATGGCAGCTATTAAACTGTAGGTAGCAATTTCAGATAGGAAGCGAAGACAATTACTGTGACCTGGAAAGTTGAGAGAGGCAGAATACAATTCCCCAAAACAGAATTTGTCCAGGAACCTGGCATCAAATGTGTCCTGTTTACAAAAGAATGCTCAGTAAATATCAGAAAGTAGATGGGGGTCTCTTCTGAAAGTTGGTGCCATTGGCAGCATGCCAGCAGAATGGCTTCAGTAGAGGCCCACATACTCAGGGTCCAGCTGATGGCCATATTTGGGGGCAGGAGGGAATTTTCCCCCAGGTCAAATTGGCAGAGACCCTGGGATTTTTTCACCTACCTCTGCAGCATGGGGCCTGGGTCACTTGCAGGTTTAAACCCTAGTGTAAATGGCGAATTTTCTGTAACTTTAAGTCTTTAATTCACAATTTGAGGACTTCAATAACTCAGCCAGAGGTTAGGGGTCTATTATAGGTTGTGGGTGGGCGAGGTTCTATTGCCTGCAATGTTCAGGAAGTTTCTCAATAACCGGTTTGTGGACTGGCGCCAGTCTCTGAGATGTCCCTGACATAGTTGAGGAAGGCAACAAGCCTCGCATCGAAAAGGCTGAGAAACACTGGATGATCATGATGGTCCCTTCTCATCTTAAGGTCTATAAATCTATGAGCCCCACCCGTTGTAATATGAGCACCATCTCCTGGTAGCACCCTCCTAGTTTCTTATTGATCTCCCTGTGAATACTAACTGTGCCAAACTCAACAAGGCACTGCTACCATTAGAGAAGAATCAGCAGACGTGGCCCAGAGGGGGCCAACCAGGGTGTTATACATAACGTGGCAAGTAAGTCAAACTAGAAAGGCCAAACCCAGGAAGTTGCTGAACACCTACAACTCCCAGTGAAGGCAGAGGATGTTGAAGCTGCTCAGGATTTGGCCCCACATGGTATGAAATAGCATCTAGAGAAGCAAAGCACACTTTTAAAGAAAGGAGGATTTGCCTGTTTCAGTATTTTCCCAGTGCGGAAAGCGTGCCTTAAAGTTCCTCTGATAATCAGTGTAAAGACCATGGCTTTGAAGTGAAAGTGGAGAGGAGGAGGTGGCTTACTTGCATTGCCCTTCCATCTTCTGGCAGTCAAAGCCATCGTACAGACAGCCGGCGTTGTTGCACTGCGAATCGCACTTCCCATCGTTGAAGTACTTCCAGCACTGCAGCGACTGGGAGCAGTTCTTCCAGGGACCATTGAAGTTGAGGGAGCAGTCCCCTCCGTCCCAGCCACAGGCATGGTTGTTGCACTTCCCATCGCAGATCTTGTTCCCAGCATGCCCCGCGCAAACTTGTATCTCACACTTCTCCTCAATTTTAGGTGGGGGGATGTCCTGGCCGACGCCTCCCCGGAAATTAAAATCCAGCATGTGGCAGTTAAGACCATTGAAGCTTGCAGGGCATTTGCACTGGTAATACGGGGCAGCTTCACTGGAAAACTCACAGGTGCCCCCGTTGTAACATGGGTTTGAACTGCAAGGGCTGCTCACAGGATACTGGCAGTCTGGCCCCGTGAAGGCAGGAGCACACATGCACTTGGAGCTCTTGTGGATGGAGATGCACGTGCCCCCATTCATGCAGTGCAGGTTCCCACAGGTGCGTGAGTCGTTTTCACAAGTGGCGCCAACAAAACCCTAGGGAGACGAGAGTGATGGAGGCAGAGTTAGCATTTCCGATGTTGCAGCTAGCGGCCTTGTGAACCAGTGATCAGGAGGAACACATTGATAAGGAGACACAGAGGAAGCAGAAAGGCAATGACCTAGCGTGTTGGTTTTGTGCCCAGTTCTGCGTTAGACTCTCAGTTCTCTCGTCATTGTTCTTGCCAGCCTGGCCATTGCACTGGAACAATAACCAGTAACTTTAGGCTGTAATTCACTAAGGAAGCCCAAGGGAATTAGGTGCTTAAACCCCATTGAAAGTCACTGGGAATCAGGGCACCTCATTAATGAATCAGAAATAATAAATCGGACGTACAGCCTTCACATTTACCTAGAAATTTCAGAAAATCTGTATGCTCATCTACCATGAGATCATCCACCTCCAACCAAAGCAGGTCTCTTCCCCATAGGATATTTCCTCGTGCTTCATCTGGTCCAGCTTTAAAATGACCTAAATAACTGAGCTTCCACCATCTCCACTGGGAGTCTCTTCTATAGTCCAGCAGATCACACCCTTAGGCATTGTCCCCTTGCTACTCTGCTGAAATCTCTTTTTGCTTGACATCCCCGCTTTGCTCCTATTTAGGATAATAGGTGGCATCCTTCTGCTTTGGGTCATCTGCCCCAATTCCTCTCCCTCTGCCCTGGTCACGGCCTCTACACGCTCAGACTTGGCTACCACAGTCCCTGCAACCCCCTAACCATTTGAGATCAGACTGGGAGCAGTTATTCACACATGCAGAGTCCCACTGGCTGCAGTGGGATTCGTGAGCAAGGCACTCGCCAGGTTTTCAGGCCAAGTGCACCATTAGATCCCCTAGCCTGCCCTCCTATGAGCACGTAGCAGAGCTGTTGCATGAAATCTGGAAGGAGTTAGATACGTACAGAGGGGCATTTACAGATGAAGCCCCGGCCAGTGTTGCTAGCAACTGCACACGTTCCGCCGTTTCTGCAGGGTTTGCCCTTACAGCCATCCACCACGGTATCACAGCGACGCCCTATGGGGGGGAGGAAGGAGGCACCCATGAGTGTGGAGTGCTACCAGCATCCCTGGGGTCCGTGGGCCAGGCCCGTCAGGAGCTGGATGGGAAAGGCTCACTCACCCGCATAGCCCTGCCTGCACTCGCACTTGTAATCATTGACGCGCTGCACACAGTTCTGGGTCCCTCGTGCGTCACACGGGTTGGACAGGCATTCATTGACGTCCCCCTCACAGCGCTCCCCCACGAAGCCGGGCGGGCAGATGCAGCTGTAGCCGCCCACCCGGTCCGTGCATTTGCCGTTGTTAAAGCACTTGGGCCCCAGAGTGATGGGATCAAAGAAAGGGCTGCAGTCGTCAACGTTGATTTCACAGTGCACCCCTGAGGACAGATGGGGAGCAACCATCCATTATTATGACGATTTATTTTTTGCATTACCCTAGCATCTAAGGTCTCTGGTCATGGCCTGGGACCCCATTGTGTTGGGTGCTGTGCAAACAAAGAACCAAAAGACAAGGGGCTTATGATCTAAGTCTAGGACAAGAGACAGCAGATGGAAAGAGAGAGACTGATGGGGAAGTACAAGGAAACAATGAGACAACGTCGGTCAGCCTGACAGGCACTGGTCTCTGGTCACATGTAAGATAATAACAGGGCCAGTCACACGGCGTCTCCTCCAGCAGTGTGAGTAGCTGCTCACCCTCTCCCCCCAGAAAGGATGAGGCAGCCATTTCAGTGGGAATGGAGGGTGCCCAGTCCCTGGCCCACACAGTGTACATTGGGCCCCGAGTTACAAGACCACTTGAGCTCCTTGATGGCTAGGTTATCAAGCTACTGTAATCCTCTATTACTGCAGCTGCTTCCACCATTAAGACCAGTGTGCGTGCACAGGAGCTAATGAGCACGTACCAAGGATATCTGTACTCAGAAAAGTATTCCCCGTTAATTTACCTTGAGTCCCTCTGGGGCAAGAGCATTTGTAGGTATTGATGAGATCGATGCAGGTTCCTCCATTCTGGCATGGGTGAGACAGGCACTCATTGATCTCCTCCGAGCAGTTAACTCCGTGATAGCCAGCAACACACTGCAAGGGAAGAACGAAGGGAACCATTAGTTGTATTCACTCTGATAATGAACCTGTTTTGGTCTAATCATAGACTCCTAGAAGATTAGGGTTGGAAGTGATCTCAGGAGGTCATCTAGTCCAAACCTCTGCTCGAAGCAGGGCCAACTCCAACTAAATCATCCCAGCCAGAGCTTTGGAAAGCCAGGCCTTAAAAACCTCTAAGGATGGAGATTCCACCACCTCCCTCAGTAACCCAATCTCAGGTTCCTATGCTGTTCCTATCACTGAGATATCTGAGGGCCCGTCTCTTCCTTTAGCTGTCATGTGGGGGCTATTCTAGCCCTGATTAAAGGCCAGGATGTCCAAAGCATGGACTAAACATACCTTTCACTGCCCACCCCAGCAATACTGTGTCTCAGTATTGCAGACTGCAGTTGCAATTTACTCCATTTTATGCAAACCAGGGGCAGCCCAGAGGAAACCAGTCAGCTGCCAATGAGGCAGTGTGGTTTAGCAGATGTTTGGACAGCTTTGTTTATAAAGAGGCAATGATTAGCACTTACAGAGGACCTGCCCTCCGTGGATCTCAAAGCATGCTACCAGCTCTAATGGATTATGATTGGCCTGGCCCAGGCCATGCTGTTAATCCCATTGCACAGCTGGCGAAGAGTTAGGCAGAGACGTGAAGGGCTGTGTCCAAAGCTGCAAAGTCAGGAGCAGAGCCCAAGAGTCCTGTCTCCCAGCCCTTTGCGCTAACTGCTCAGCCCCACCCGCTCCCCCAGAGAGAGGCAGACAGCAGGTAGTCTGTGGCAGCCAGCCAGTGTACCTCGCAGGAGTAGCCTCCCAGGTAGTCGGTGCAGGTAGCTCCATTCTGGCAGGGGTTCGGGGAGCACTCGTCCACCTGTTCCTCGCAGTAGCTGCCGGTGTAGCCTGCCTGGCAGCTGCAGAAGTGCGTGTTGCCCGTGTCTACGCAGAGGCCGGAGTTCCTGCACAGGTGCGCCACGTCGACCCCTGGGAGAGCACAAGCGCACACAATACCAGTGATGCAAGGGCATGTTTGTGCAAAAACGGGCCTATCAAAGGGAGGCTGCCTCTGACAAAAGCACCCCCTCGGTGGGCTGTTAAAGGGCCAGATCTTGGCCCATGCTCAGCTCCTTTGTGCCACTCTGGTGGCCAGGACGGCAGCCACTGGGAGCTGTTACAAGCCCATGTAAACCACAACAGCCCTGAGGTTGCTTTTACTTGTGCCAGAGGCTGAACTAGCCCTAGCAGCCCTGGGAATCAGGGAAGTGCAATGGTGGTATACAGTCACCTCTGTATTGCCTGGGCCCTGTCTGAACAAAGCTTGGCCATTCCTTGGCAGTCTGACCCTAAACCTCTATGAACTGACCCAGCCCTGGGGCGCTACAGTGCAAAAGAAAGCAGTGAGGGCAGACGTTACCTTGCTGCTTCGCAGCCACGTCACAGGACACGCTGGGGACATCGCAGTAGAGGCCCGTCCACCCGCTGTTGCACTCGCAGCGGTACAGGTTGTTGGTCTGCCAGCACTTGCCTCCATTTTTGCAAGGAGAGGAGTCGCACCAGCGCACCAGATTCTGGGGAGAGAAGGAGGTGGATGTTCAGACTCTGCTTGGAAATGGAAAGGATCATGCCTGGCGTGAGCAAGCGGGGAGAAATGACACCTCTGCAATCTGGGGCGCTGAGCTGCAGTGACCCTGCAGAGGTTTCAGGGTCAGTTCCGTCAGCTGGAGTAAAGTGACAATTCTCCGTTGCCTTGCAGGATGCTACGTGAGGACCTGGCCTGGTGACGAATGGGCTGATTGTTCTTTACCTGACAGTTGAGGCCGGTGTAGCCCTGTGGGCAGGTGCACTTGTAGGTCCCGTAGCTGTCCTGGCAGGTGCCCCCATTCAAGCACGGCCTGGAGTCGCATTCGTTGATGTCGTGCTCGCAGTAGCTGCCGGTGAAGCCAGGTGGACACACGCAGGTAAAGGCGTTGATGCCATCCACGCAGGTTCCCCCATTAAAACAGGAGCTGGAAGGCGGGAAAACAGACATTGCTTCCAAATAAATACTAGTGACGATCGTATTGGCATTCTTCCGCCAAGCCCAGAACAAACATTAACGGATTAAGTCACAAAACCCCTCCGAGCAGGAGGTAAGCACAGAGATGGGGAAACAGAGGCATGGAAAGCTTACGTGCATGGCTCAAGGTCAGACATCAGCAGAGTGGCAGAACTGGAAATAGAACACAGGAGTCCAGACGTCTAGTCCTCTGGTTCAACCACTAAACAGCACAGCCGCCTCAAAGGAAAGCTGGGCCCATGGGTTGTACCTCTCACAGGACAGCCTCTAACACAAGGAGCATTCCTGGGGTTTTTTAAAAAACCCTATGGACTCACAATGGAAACCCGCCATTTTAACCAGTGGAGCATAAAACACATGGGTTGGACCCAATCTTTCTTTCCCCACTTTGTGCAAGGCATTTACACAGCCCCATTCCCTGTACTATCTGAGCACCTCATGCCCTTTAACATAGCACGCCTCTCAGCCCCGCTGGGGGGCAGGGATGGACTAGCATCCCCCTTGTAGAGCGGAAACCTAGAGATGCAAAGCAGCTTGTCTAAGGTCCCGGGGAGTCCATGAGCAAGCAGGGATGGGATGCACGTCTACATATTCCCAGTCCAGTGCCTTCGCCTCAACTCAAGTTGAATCACATGGGAGTTTTGCCTGAGAAAGAGCTGCAAGGCCCTCAGGTGCTGGACCATTGGCTTCAATGGGAGTAGGGACTGAGTACATCCAGGACTTCAGGGTCTGATCTACAGGGCCTGATCCAACTCCACTAAAGTCGGGGGGGCTTTCCTATTGAAGCCAATGGGAGTTGGAATAACTATTCATTCCCCTTTTGGCGAGATTAGTGTGAACGCACCAGGCTCCTCAAGCAAACCCAGAGCGGATAGGAGATTTCCCTGGGGAGCCAGAATACAAGCCTCCCCCGGCATAGCATCCTCATGAGGGTCACGCCCACCTGCCATGGTTGTCTGGCCAATGGAGTGACCCCCACGGGGCTGCTGGGACACTCAGGATTACGGCAACTACCGGTCCCGTCATTGCCCTCTGGAGTCAGCCGGGTGATCAGCATCCCAAGCAGCGCCCGCCCCAGCCGGTTACCTCTCTGTGCAGTCAGGTGTGTTGTTCTCACAGTGGATCCCGCTGAACCCAGAGGGGCAGGTGCACGTGTAGCTGTTGACACAGTCCGTGCAGTTGGCCCCGTTCTTGCAGGGGTTGCTGGCGCATTCGTTGATGTCCTCCTCGCATTTGGGCCCCCGGAAGCCTGCCAGGCAGTCGCAGAAGAAGGCGTCGATGCCATCAGAGCAGGAGCCACCGTTGTGGCAGGGATCTGAAGGGAGAGGCAGTCAAGTGGCAGGCATTAAGATACAGCAGCGTACACCCCAGCACAGTAGGGAAGGCTGAGGAGGGGAGCCGGACCGTCCGGCAGCTTTCACTCGGTATTATCCCATCATGCCACCACCCCCAAGCGGCCTGATCACACTGAGAAAACAGAACAACTCAGCCACGAAAAGAGCCCAGCCCAAACTGAAGCTATCTCCAGTTCGGGAACTCAGAAGGCAGAGTATCAAGGCAGCTGAACAAAGAAGCCTTGGCTCGAACCGGGGCAAGGCAGGAGCTGCTAATGAACACACCAAGAGTCTGATACTCCATTCCCTGCATCTTGTATTGTCATTTGCAGCAGGGCAGAGTAGGCGTGAAATGTTGCCATTCTGATTCACAACCATTTTGCCCTGGTCTAAATGAGGACACCGCATGTAGGAGAATGCTAGGGTACATTTAAAAACACACAAAGTGCAATGCCTGGCATTACGAAGACAACACTGTAATTCTCACCCTATGGAAAGGGGAATCCCAGATGCCACTGTGGAGAAACTGTTGCAATTGCAGGCTTGTTAATAGAAGATCCTGTGAATGGCGAGCTATGAAAACACTGCATCTCACTTGAAATGCTATGACTCTGCATTGTAGTTACACATTGTAACAGCTGGTTGCCCTCATCCTGTTACCACACCATGCACTGCCCTCCCTGAAATCCTTCCTGCCAGTTTGAATTTAGTTCCTGACCAATACAGAACAATTTAAGCTCTTTGAAGGCATTCTGAATACATCCCTTCAGGTCTCTGTCCCCTGAGAACCCTCCATTTATTTCAGATCATGGTTAGACTGCTTGTCTTGGAGTGGCCAGGATTCACTACATCACAGTCAGTGCCTTTCACGCCACACAAGGTGTCCCCTGGCTCCAGATCAGGAGGGATCTCGATGGCTGTGGATTCCCTTGTGATTTAGCACCAGGTCCGAGAGCAGAAACTCGGCCCCAGCTCTTACTTGGCTTGCAGTCGTCGACGTCAGTGTCACAGTTGCGGCCGCTGTAGCCCGCTTTGCAGTTGCAGCGGTAGCTCCCATTTGTGTTCTGGCACGTGGCGCCATTTCGACAGGGGCTTTTCACACATTCATTGATGTCAATCTCACAGGTTTGGCCTACAAGATAAACAGAGGAAAATCTTTCGCTCTTTAACGTGCAGGTAGAAACACTGCAACAACAGTGTCCTCTAGCACCAAACGTGTCCTGCAACTATGGGAGCAGATCACTCCTGGCTGCTGCTTATTCTCATGGAAGCAGCTGCCAAGTGCTCTTTGATTCGCTCCTCTGGAAAGGCTCTAAACGTCACATTCATTTGCTCAGATCTTGTCAATGCCTTTGCATTTTTCCCATCCAGAGACCGGAAAACCTTTTACAAAGCATGGGCCAGGGACAAGTCAACTGAGCTCTTCCGACTTCCCAGTTACACTTCATGACACCCCTGCGGTGCGTGAGTCTCACTATTCCTATTGGAAGGTGGAGGCTGCGGCACCCAGAGGGGGAGCGAGTTGACTACGGTCACGCACTGAGTCACTTGCAGAACGTGCCCTTCATCTAACAACTCGGCCACCATTGCACTGATCTTCTCTGCGCTACGTGGGAAAGGGGAGGCACAGAACCAGACGACGGTTCAGCATCAGTGGTCCCTTCCATACCTTGCCAGCCTGCGGGGCACACGCAGGAGAAGCTCTGGTAATCCTCTGACTCCTTGCACTCGCCGCCATTCTTACACGGACCGGTCGCGCACGGAGCCAGCACATCCTCGCACGTCGCCCCTGCGGGCAGAAAGTGACACATGCAGCTGAAGCCTTGATGGTGGCCTGCTATCCCGAGTAAACACAAGGTGGCAAGGCCTGTGACAGGCTCGCTGCATCCAGCCCATTCCCCAAGAAGTCTTGGGCTAGTTCCAGGGCTCGACTAGCACAAAGGACCTCGTGCTTCCTCTGTAACTCTCCGGGGTCATTTCAAAAGTCTCACAGATTTCACAGAGGCCGACATGCCTATGTATAGCTGCACTCCCCACTCAATGACCTGCCCCTTGGAGGCCTTCCAGGAGAGCCTGTTATTAGAAAGGACTGGGTTGTCCCATCTGCTTTGGAGGTCTTTGAATGGCTTTACTTGGTCCCAGTTTCCAGTCCAGACAGCCTGGGCTCCCATGTTTCAGATTTTAAATGTTAAAACTATGGAGACAATCCAAAACCAAGCCTTTATTTGAAAGGCAAGCACCGTTTTTGGGGGGACGGGGCTTTCAACACCTCTGAACAGTCTTTTTCCTGTTTACACGCTCGCCAAGGGATAAATTCCCTCCAAAATGTTATCTTCTTTGTCAGCCGTTATCTTCTAAGTTGGCCTTTGCTATTTTCCAGAGCCCTCCCCTCTCCTCCTACCCCCATCAGTTTCCATGGCTACTGGCGAAGACAGGAAGCTAGTCATGGCTTCCTACAATTGTGCACATGTTGCCATTTTGTGCAAGAGGAAACAGGAAACTGGCAAACAGGAATCAGGTCAGCAGAAATTCCTCCCCCTATGGAATCCACAGCCTATTATGCACCCGACCTGCACTATATTTTTCCAAAAAGAGTGTCAGTGGGTAAACAGAGCTGTTGGGAGACGGGACTGAAAGCAGAGCAGCCGCAACACATTTTCTTAAAATAACCCAGCGCTGGACAAGGAGGAGAACGGGATCCCAGTGCCCACAAACCACATCTTTGCTTCTGTATTTATAGGAAAGGGGCAGGGATGAAGCATGAGTCCAAAATCCTGCCCTGCTGCTTCCGAAAGCTCCTTGGCATTTCCTTTTCTGAGGTTCGGCTGGACCAAAACAATGGGAGAAGGGATTGTGATCTCCACAGCAATTTCTGTTTACACTGCCAGGGTAACCCCACAGTGTTCTGTAGGCAGTCCCATAGCCTCAACTCATTCATGCAAGCTGGCATAGCTCCAAGGAAGTCAGCATTGCCTCTTGGACTGACGCCTGCTCATGGTGTGTGCACGACAGGGAGAGAAACTGGTATTTTATGAATTATAAGATAAACCTGGCTCCTGTGGAAGTCATTAGCAAAACTCTCCTGCAGAGGTGTGGTTCTGCCTGATCAGGGAGAGTGCTTTGCTGCTCAGTGAATCTCTTTTCAGGCTGATCTCTCTTGGGAAAGAATACAGGCCCCCAAAGCCCATGCAGCAGTTATGCTGCAGTGTGACTTTCAGCACAGGCTGCCCTCTTACCTGTGTATGGCAAGAGACAGTTGCATTTGTAGCCGGCTACATCATCTATACAGCTTCCCTGATTCAGGCAAGGATTGGAAGCACATTCATTGATATTGGTCTGGCAGTTGGGCCCTGTGTTGGAAGAACCAAAACACGCATCAGCAAACTCAGTTCAGGCCAGGATGGAGGTTTCTTCTGGCACAAGGGGAATGGTATGATAGGAAAGCAAGAGGGAAAAACAGGATGGAATGAACATGGCAATAATGCACATCCAGCACATAGAACCCAATGGTTACCACTAGCAGCTGGTCCACATAAGAGGTTAAGAGTTTACTACTGTTACCAGCTAAAGGAGCATCTACTTTAGCTCAAATTGCAGAGATCAACACATTTAGTGCAGAAGGTCCCAGGTTCAATCCCTAGTGAAGACCCATCAATCGCCACCTTTCCCACAGATGTGTAATTTACATTCCATGCACTGTGATGCTGACAGTAAATTCACATAGAACTATCCACAGCAACAGAGCTCCCACCACTGAGCGACAACTTTTTCCCTGTTCAGCCCTTACCGCTGAATCCCTCGCGGCAGGTACAGACATATCCACTGGTCATATCCTTACAGGTCCCCCCATTCATGCAAGGATTCGATTCGCACTCATTGTTGTTGATGTCACAGTTGGTCCCACTCCAGCCCGGGTCACAATCACACCTGTAGCTTTTGTAAGAAATAAAAATATCAAGCACACGTCTAATTTTACTCATTGCCCCACCCCTTCCATCAACCCTCATTCTGCAACCAGCCCAACTTATCGGAAGCACGAGTTCCCAATTGCACTGATGCAGAGAAAAGAGCTCGTTGCTAGTCCTGGATGATTTAGCAGCTAGAGAACTGGAGCTTTAGGAGTGGGAGGCTCCTTGTTAAAACTGCAGGACTCTAGAATTGTGAGCGAGCTGCATTAAGTAAAATGCTACACTTCAGGTTTGATCCACTCTGTTTGCCCGTGGGAGGGGTGGGGACACACACAGAAGACTACAGCTCTTCACATCTGGAAACTCCAAGTTCAAATCTGGATTTCTGCAAGTCCCCCAAGCCACCACGGCAATTCAGGATGCTCGGCATTCTTTGCTCAGTAGAAGCCGGGGTTGCATTTGCAGTTAGCCATGGACCCCAGCAGTGAGGGGCATTGGCTGAGCTGTATGGGGAATCCCAGCTCTGGAATAGCAGGCGGCCTGCGGTGCAAGATTTGGGTGGACTGGCAGAGCTGTGTTGGGGCCTAAAATTGAAACAACAAGGGGTGCTGCTGGAGTTTGGAAGACGCCTGGGCAGGGCTGTGTGGATGCATGCTGTCGGTTTCCTGAAAACCTACCCATTGAGTCCATCATCGCATTTCCCATGGATGCAGGGGTTGCTGTTACACTCATTCACTTCCAACACACACATGGGGTCGTGGTATCCCTCAGGGCAGAGGCACGTGAAGCCATTGATGCCATCCTTACAGGTTCCGCCGTTGTGGCACGGGTTGCTGGCACACTCATCAATGTTGATGTTGCACATTCTCCCTGGGAAGGGGAAGAGACGAAAAGCGTCACCTCCTTGCAGCAGGCCAGGCACCCTGGCACCACTCAGACACCTCGTTAGGGGAGCAATAATAAAAGGGATCTCGGGGGAGGGAGGCAAGACTCCCACTTTGTGCAACGGACACCCAGCCTACAGACGGACGGTAGGACAGAGTCGCCAAGGTCTGCTGGTTCGAAAGGTCCATGCACCGGCTGGGGGGGTGACCGCCATTATAACTCCTCCTTGGTGCACAGGGATTCAGCAGGGGCTGGTTTGCCCTCTTGTCTTCACTAAATACAGCTGCAGGGAGAGAGGCCAGCCCTGACAGTACTTTGGCTGCGGGAGGAAACAATGAAGGGGAGCGATCTGTAACCCTACCTGCTGGCGGCCTGGCAAAGAAAGGCCCTATTGAAAGCCCCTGCCAGCAGGCGCAGGGCCGAGAGGCTCTGCAAGGCCACTGCCTGCTGCAGGTGAACAGGAAGGCAGCCGTCTCTGTGCCTATCAAAGGAGGTACACATTTTCCAGCGGCGATCAAACAAACCAGTTCGACGAGGCAGCAACCTGATACCCATGGGATTTGGTGGCGCGGGAGCCTAATCAACAGCTGTCGACTCTCTATTTCTGGACTCAGGTAAGTCACCTGCCCGAGTCGGCAGGAGCCGCAGCCTCCGATAGAGCGTGTTTCATGGACTAGCCGATGTTGCAGTGAGGAGGCAGGGACGGGGTCTACTCTAACTTCCAAGGCAAGCTTCCGACGCAGCTGGCACCTGGGCTAAGCCTGGCCTGGAGCCCTCTGAAGCAGGTTGATGGAGGCTGGCAGTGAAGGCTATACTGTCAAAGTCAATCAGAGACTTTGGGGCCCAGCTGGAGACTTGCTGATGGGGCCACACCACGGAATGCGCCGCGCACCCGCCCTCATACAAATCCGGTCCCTTTGGGCCATCTCAAGTCGGGGCCCCGGAAATGAAGGCCTCCAGGATCTCCGGCTGCTTCCGGCATCGTGGCCCACATCTCTCTCCAGCTGCAGGGCACCCGTTTCGCTCCACGCAGGGATGCTAAATCATTTTAACTTCTCTAAATCAATGAGTCCTACACAGGCAGGTCTCCTGCCCCCATGCATAGATGGCAGCGCTCTGGGGAGGGATGTTTTTATGATATGGGTGCACGGCCCCTGATGAGGGGCTCTAGGTCCAAATAATCCATCATTTCATCATCTCCTCTGCCACTACCTTCTCTTTGCACCCAGCCTCTAAGGGGCAGGAAAAGAACTCCGCAGGCCACACAGCCCAGCCGCTGGCTCTGCAGCCAAAGTCTGTGGTTGGGATTTCAGGCACTCAGACATCTAAGTCCCCGACTGACCTTGCAGGTCAGAAGCCTGATTAAAGCTGGGTGGGAAAATCCAGCCCTACGATTGTAGCGGGCCCCCACCTCCCCGTCCTGCAGCTGTGATTCCAGCCGCCGGCCCTTTCTCCAGTGGCCAACAGCAGCTCTCACCTGTGTATCCTGGTTCACAGGTACATTCGTAGCCATTGATTTTGTCCAGGCACTTGCCATAATCACAAGGGTTGCTGGCACAGTCGTCCAGGTTGATTTCACAGTTCGGTCCTTAAAGGGGAAAATGTTGTTAGACGTTTACAGCCTCACTGGCAAGGGAAAATATAGTTTGAAGAGACTGACATTGGGGATGGGGACCCGACTACTCTGCCCCCAAACAAAAGCCCTCCTTTGAAAACGCCCCCTACCCCCTAGTAGGGAGTTGGTTCTGAAAGAGACGATAAAGCTGGGAGAACTTACGCTCTCTGTGGGAAACCCACAGGCCTTTTCCCTAATCAGCCAGGCATTTGGAGACAAAGCAAGAGCTCCACATGCTGGGGCATCTGGTTTGGTTTCCATGACCCAAACATCCATCCTAGCCTCGACTGATTACATCCCTGCCTGGTCGTGGACAAACAGCCCGGACTGCCCTGTTCTCCTCTAACACAGAGCCTCAGATCGACGACTCCTTACCGGTGGTGCCTTTGAGGCACAGGCAGTTGTAGGCATTGTTCCTGTCCTGGCAGGTCCCTCCGTTTTTGCACGGCTGGCTCTGGCACTCGTTGATGTTGATGTCACAGCGGTGGCCCGTGTAGCCTGGCTGGCAGAGACAGGTGAAGGCAGCAATGCCGTCCTTACAGGTCCCGTAGTGGCATGGGTCGGGGTCACATTCGTTGACGTTGATTTCGCAATGAGCACCAGCAAACCCTGGCACAGGGAGGAAGTCACGGGTCAAGCAGGCGTGGGGGCCTCGCATCATAGGCTCACCCCTCCTAATGCAGGGCCTGATCCTCGGAGGGGCAGAAAGCTGCAGTGCTCAGAATCCCTTCAGACCCATGCCTATGCACCAAGGGGGAGTGTGAGGGGACAGGGATAGAGAGGCTGAGCCCTAAGGATTACCCATTTTACCTTCAGCCGTCCCCACAACTCCTCAGGGCCACTCCACTTCCACCAGAACACCCCGAGATGGTGCGCTCTCCAATGCCCACCGACATAACCTCTGGAGATACCACAGCGGAGTCCGGCTACACACTGGCTTATCCCCCTGGGGTCAAATGTGCTGAGCGCAAGGTATTCCCGGCACTGATCAACCCAGGCATCGCCACTATGCCGCAGAGCCAGTCCGTGCAGCTCACGTGTGCCTACAGTCGCTGGCTTCACTGGACAGCCACAGGTCCAAACCTGCGTGATCTGTCACGTCAGCAGCCATGTAGGTGACACTTGTCCAGTCTAAAGAGTCTGGGAATAGGGCCAGGCCAAAGGGAGAGGCGTGAATTGCAGGCTGCATGGTTACACGGCGTTCTTCAGAGGTAGCCACCTTAGGCAGCAGTGGGTTTGCAAATAGCCAGGTGTGGGAGGTGGCACCATTTTATCCAGCCTCTGGATGAACTGGACTGAGGACATGAGTTACTCTTTAATGCAACCAAAGTGTTTTTATCTACCTAAGGACTTGTTTGATCCCAGCATTTCTGTCTTGTCAGGCCCCTGCCACTGCATTGTCTGCACATCTCACAAACTTCACTGCCTGCAGCCTCACCACATCCCTCGGCGGCAGGGCCATGCTGTAATCCCCATTGAACAGAAGGGAAACTGAGGCATGGAGCGGTCACTCAGGGAGTCTGTGGCAGAGCAGGAAATTGAACCTGGGTCTCCTGACACCCAGGCTAATGCTGTAACCACTAGGCAGTCTTTCCTACCTGCCTTTCCGTTTGCAAGTGGTTCCTTGACCTCTGCTAGAGTAAGAATCCAAAGTGCCCGACCCTGCACTTCACACTCCCTTTGCTTTCACTGGGAGGGAGGGCCGGTCTGGGGGACCTGGGCCCCAGACGAGCAGTTGCCAAGGGGCTGCGCCCCAACAGCCACACTGTCTGGAGAGCCTGCCTCTCCCTATCCCCCTTGCAACCGCTACCCCTCCCCCCCTAGTTAATAAGCACCCCGTCCCCAACGCAAGCTGGACGAGTCAATGAGGCTTTGCTTGAGAACGTGGCCAATGCGCCCGGAACAAAAGCGCCTCCCCGGCACTAAAACTAAAGGGCCTTTCAGAGCCAGGAGGGCCAGGCTTTGTCCCAGCGCTATACAATGCTCAGCATTCAGTGAGCTCAGCGCAGGAGCTGGGCCGTCACTCGCCGGCCGGCCTCTCCGGGCGTTTGTCATGGAATCCAAGGGGCGAGGGGGGGCACGCGCGCCCCCGGAGGTAACGGCGCTCTCGCCAGCCGCCATTCTCCGGCCCAGCTCCGCTCCCAGAAGTGGAGTGCGGGGGCGCGGAGGACAAAGTGCAGCTTTTGACTATCCTCCACGAAACCCACACGGCCGCTTTTCAGCGGGACTTGGCGCTGGCAATACATTAATTAGAGGCCATTCAGCTGGAAGATTTCTGGCGGGAGCTGCTCCACAAAAGAGCCACTGTTTGCCACTGGGGCGCATGTCGCCGCCTGGGCCAGTCATTCCTTGAGTTTCACTCATCGAGCCCTCAGAGCCTTGCACCTTGTTTGGGCGATCGCGGCGGCTTTATTTCCCTCCTTCCTGCTCTGTCTCGCTAGCGCTCACTGTGGAGGCAGGGAGCAGAGACAAGGGAAGGAGACAGGCCCCAAACAAGAAAGCCCAGACAGGTGGAATTATAAGTAGGGTTTTTTATCGGTATAACAGCAGCTGCTGGAGACCCTGACCGAGATCAGGGCCCCGCCATGCTGGGCGCAGCACAGAGACACAGCAAGAGACAGTCCCTTTGCCAAAGATCTTACAGTCTAAACATGGCACTAAATCAGTTCCGATCACCACTGACTCCAGGAATCTGGCCCATTATTTCTAGAGGCTGGACCTTTTGACTGAACATCTCAAAGCCCTTAACAAGCTTCCAGAACTCGATCCTGCTGCCCCAGCATTTAGGGACATAACTCCCCACTGTGGGCAGGATCGGGCCCTGATTTAAGGCTTCAGCATTTTACGGCGGCAAAGGGTGACTTATACGGGCTCAATCAGTGAATCCCTGGCAGAGGCAGGAAGGGGACCCAGGAGTCCCAATTCCCAGCCTCCCCTGCCTTGGCCTGTTCTCGCTGCCAGGCAGCACTCCCATGCCCTATTCCAGCTGGTCGGAGAAAGGCCTCCCCACCTTCTGTGCACTCGCAGCTGTAGGTGTTGGGGCCGTCTATGCACTTTGCCCCGTTCTTGCACGGCGTGCTGGCACACTCGTCGATGTCGTATTGACACAGGTGCCCGTTAAAGCCTGGAAGAGAAGAAGGAGAGAAAGCTCATTTTGCACCGTCCCAGCAAGGCTGGTGCCGGGATGAGCACCGGCTCCTTGAGGAGCATGTCAGGGCTTGGCTCGGAACGGACCAGCTTCCAAGAGAACGGGACTAACGGGGCTGAGGGTGCTGATCGGTCTGTACTGGGTAGGACAGGACAGCCGGAGCAGAACAAAGAACTTCTGGCTTCACCCCGAAAGCCTCCTACAGTCCAGACGCACCCCGGATTGACTTGCTGTTCCCCAGCCACTCGCCCTGCTACAGGCGCACTAACTCCCAGCAAGTTTGGGGCAGTGGCTCCTAACGCTGGCAAGGCAGGCAGAGCATGGGCCAAGCAGCCCTGGGGCTCGGCCACGGCAGACAGCCGTGCGGATCCAGCTAGCAGATTCCATCGGTGGTTCACCCCCTCCGGCTCATGTCCTTACACCTCTAATATCTCTCAGCCCCACACAGGGGCCAGAGGAACCCTCGGAGCTGCCATTTTCCAGACCGGGCTGGGGGTTTCCCTGGAGACGGCAGGCCGGGAGGCTGGGACCCGGCATTGAGCACATCTTATTTACATCTCTAGAGGAGCCGGCTCTGAACTTCAAAACCGCCTTTCACAGATTAACCGGCTCCCCATTCTCCGCTCTACCCCGTGACTTTGACACCTCATTCAAACCCGCCAGCGCGGCCCCTCTGCCCTGCGGCCCCTCCTCCCCATGCTGGGGCCTTTTCAAATGCAAAAGCTGGGTTTTGTTCAGCCGCGTTCCTCTCTCCTGCTGGCTGGGCTGGCCAGGCCCCGCTTGGCTGGAAGGGCTCTCCCGTTGAATGCCTGGGGGCTGCAGGACATCTTCCCACTGCAAGGCCCCGATCCTGAGAAGTGCTGCGCTCCCACGGAAGGATTTGTGGGCGCTCAGTCCCGTGTAGCATATGGCTCCCCAGGAGGAAGGGGCCGGGCATGGCGTGAAGAGAGCCTCTGGGCCCCTTATTTCCTCCAGCCAATTGGGCCTCATGGCAAAAAGAGCCAGATGCCCCGCTGGGATAAATCAGTGGTGCTCCACAAACTGCAGGAGAAAGATGCCAATCTACACCAGCTCTTCCGTGGAGACTCAGGCGTTTGTGACTGTCACCGCGCCGCACATGCAGGGATGCCACACACCCCCTCCTGCCCCCCCCACCTCTAAAGTTAAAGGAGAATCTCTTCACAATACGGGGCCCATGACACACAGTAGGGCAGCTCTTATTCCAGCCAGCAGAGGGCAGTGGAGCACATACACCAGCCACCGTGTTACAGAGCTGTGTCCTTTGCTTGCTGCCTTGCAGGGCTCACTGAAATCATCCGCCAGAATCTCTCCAGCCTGGGCCTTTGGGGCCACTATGGGGATTCTTGGGTGGGAGAGAGGATCCCGGACAGCTTTCCCCTACACTTAATGGGTCTAGGGAAGAAAACCTGCTGTCGCTCCCTCCCCACTTCTCTGAATGCGCCTGGCACTCACATTTGAGTTTCCAGCCACAAATCCAGCCTGCTAAAGCGAAGAGGCTTCAAACGAAAGGAGAGTTATTTCCCTGAGCTCCACAGATCTGCCCTGCTCTGCTGGGTTGAAATCCATCGGCCCAGCGTTGCCTCTGGGTGGTGGATTAATTTCAACTTTGTTTCCACTACAAAGGCTTATGCTGAAGGCGATGCTATCGATCACCCCGTACCTGTGGGGCACTCGCAGTGGAACTCGTTGATCTTATCGACGCAGTTCCCGTTGTGCAGGCAGGGGCTGCTGGCGCACTCGTCCGTGTTGATTTCACAGTAAACGCCCTCGTAACCTGCGAGGGAGAGATCCAAAGTGCCTCTCAGAGTTTGCAGCAAAAGACTCACATGCTGAGCGGCATAGGCCTGCTCCGAGCCTCATGCAATTGCCTCTAAGCCAACCGAGGTATGCCAGGCCTGGATGTAGCCTGCCGTGTGGGGGGAACACAGGAGAGCGGCCTGCAGTGCTGCACAGCATAAGCCAACCTGCAGCTGATCATCAGGGAAGCTTCTCTATGGGCAAGTTGTTCCATATGTCTCCGCTATGGGAGTACTTGCCTCTTCCCCTGGAGCAGCTGGGGCTGGCCACCGCTGGAGACAGACACAGACCCCCATCTGATAAGTCCTACGTTTGTAAGAGGCGTTGTCTAAAAAGGGCCCGAGCCTGCGTTCTCTGTGCACCCAATGCCCTCGCTGGTTTCCATCTCCCCACCTACCCCCAAGGTTCCTATCATCGCAGCGTCTCTTCGGAAGTCGAATGGTAGAAAAAACAAACCCTGCAGTGGATTTTTCTTCTAAGTTTCATTCGCTGACAAATCTGCCTCCCATCTCCACCTGCACAGATCTTCCCTGCAAATCAGAGCTCTGATCCAAAGCCCATTAATGCCACCGGGGCGGGAGGGAGGGCCTGCCTTTCCACTGATTGCAAATGGACTTTGGATCAGGCCCTTTGGGCTCAATTTGCTGACCTCAGGGGGAGCAGGGCTGGGCCTTCGATGGCTCTCAGGGTTAGTTATGGGACTTCCAGTTATGGGAGGGTTTTCAAATGCCCCAGGGCAGCATTTCCTCTGCCCAAGGACCCTCCCCGTCACTGTTCCTAGAAGGTTTCAAACACTGAGGGTGAGTTTACAAATAATGACACTTCAGTGCAAAGCACGTGACTCATTGCTACGCAGTGGTCCCAATCCTGCCATGAGATCAGCACGGATGGACCCGGGTGCCCATGGTGGCCGTTTAAGTGAGCTATGCTCTCCGCAGGGCCAAGGACCCTGCCTGCACAGATCAGGATGAGGGTCTGAGAGAGAGAAAAGTGACAGCCCTTCTACTCACCTGGCATGCAGATACACTGGAATTCACCAATCTGATCCAGGCAGGTGGCGTCGTTCTGGCACGGATTGGAGAGGCATTCATTGACATCGATCTCACAGCGGGGGCCAGAATAGCCTTGGAGACACTGGCACTGAAAGGACCCTTGGGTGTTGATGCATTTCCCAGCATGCTCACACGGGTTGGCTCCTAAAAATTACAAGTGCCATGGACAAAACCATCTAGACGGCCTCTACTAACAGCCCCAATATCTGGACTCCAGGGGGTGTTGGTGCATTACCCAACCTGCCCACTCTGCTTCTATCTTTTTAAACCGAATTTCAGACCCGATCCCCCAAACATTTCCTTGGAAACAAACCCCAACGCCAGCAGCCCCTGCATTTACCTAGGGAGCACTCATCTATATCTTGGTTACAGGCTGGCCCCGTGTAACCCGAAGGACAGGTGCAGATGGCTTTGCCGTTGACAGGGTTGGTGTCGCAGTTAGAGCCTTCGTTGCAGGGGTTACTGATGCAAGCGTCGTCCAGGTGACACAGCAAGCCTATTGAGCAAAGCACACACATACCTCTCAGGGCAGAGCTACGGATGCTTGTCTGATGGGAGTGCCTAAAGACCAAAGCTGAGAGCAGAGCTCCACTGTGCTGGGTGCTGTACCAACACAATGTCAGAGACAATCCCTCCACCAAAGCGCTCCCAATCTAAACAGACAGGTGGCAGAAAGGCAGGGAAACAAAGGCAGAGAGGGGAGGCGGCCTGCCCAAAGGCAGAGCAGGCCAATGGAAGAGCTGGGAACGGAGCCCAGGTCTCCAGCCTCCCAGTCCAATAACCGATCCACTCTTTATCTTGGCGGAAGGCAAAAGGCTACATTTCCCCTTGGTGTAATTCCACTGACGCCAGTGCTGTGACGCCAAAGATTGACATGGCCCAAGGATTATAGAACAGAGAGTGATTAGATCAAGCCACTCCCCTGCCAGCGCAGGATATAGTCCCCTAACGGTGCAACTGGACTTTAACCTGGCTGCACACACTTCCCCCCTTCCCTGTGCTATTGCTCGAAACCTGCCAGCCCCCACCTGTGCGGCCATGTGGGCATTCGCAGTAGAAAGACGCGACCCGGTCATGGCAGGTAGCACCCTGGAAGCAGGCAGCCATGGCGCAGTCGTCAATATTCTCGCTGCAGTCCTCGCCGGTCCAGCCATTGACACAGACGCAGTTGTAGCCACCGTGGTGGTTGTGGCATGTCCCTCCATTCTGGCAGGCATTCGGCATAAGCTGGCACTCATCGACGTCTTCAGTGCAGTACTGGCCTGCAATGGGGGGGAAGGAAATGCAGATGGTGAAGTTTAGGATACTGCAGTGAGCGAACAACTCTCATTCTCCAGAGCATGAGCTGGTTTCTCCACAGCGGTCAGGAAGGAATCTCTTGCCCCCACCCCACAACACGGACAGCCCTGCACAGGGAGTTAGGTGCAATGTAGGAATTTTTCATCTTCCTTGGAAGCATTGTTAGAGGCAGGATACTGGATTTGATAGTCCAAAGGATCTGCCCCAGTGGACTAGACCAGCATTCATTATGGCACGCAGCAAGCTGTGCCTTGGCAGTAACAACTGCCCCGATTCAGCTCCCAATTCAATCAATGATAGCTCTGCTATTTGCTTCATTTGCAGCATGGTCTGTCTTCAACTGTAGGACATGCATGTTAAACTCATACACCCAGATCCCCCCAGCCTTCAGTATGCATACTCATACCACAGTCTCAGCTTTACCTGTCCACTCAGGAAGGCACTGGCAGTTGTAGGTGTTAACTCCATCCACGCAGGTGCCTCCATTCTTGCAGTTGTTCCCCGGACAGTCATCAACGTTGTCCTCGCAGTTCTGACCAGCAAACCCTGGGGAAAGGAAACCTCTGGCTCTACACTCTGTTCTCAGCAAGGGGTGTAAACGACCTGGCCCTCCAGAACACCACAGAGCGATCTTTGGAGCTTGCTCTCCCACACTACAGGAACAGGCTTGGCTATCTGAAGCAGGGCGCAGGTGCTGAGATATGCACAAGCCGCCTCCATCCAACGCTTGGCTCCAAGCTTGGCTCCAAACGTAAACCGTGCCAAAGACTGGGGGTGTCTGGCTCCGCCTCTGCTCCTGGCTGAATGAAATGCCCTCCTCCCTCTCTCACTCCTTGTTCCACCTTCCCCTGTGTGCATACTCAGCTCTGGGTCCGCTCCTGCAACCTTTATTGCCCGAGACTAATTTAATGGCATTACTCTGGGGCGAGATCAGAATCAGGTCAACTTTTTTTTTTCTTCCCTGTCCCTGATTTTCAATCAAGCTTCAATACCCTCCTGGGCTCTGCTTATTGCAGAGTTTGTAGCACGTGCGTCCCTGGCCATGCAGATGTGACTCTGCTCCTTAAAGCACCACTAATCAGGAAGTCACCACTACAGCGACACAGCATCGCTCCCTGGAAAGCCTCATCGCTGTTGGTTTGTGATCTGTCCCGCCCATCCGACTTGTAACTGGCAAGAAATCTCGTCATTCTGAGCTGCACGGCAAGCCCCGCCACGTGTCACAGCATTTCTTCCCTGGATTTGAAGAAAGCCGCACAGTTTCACCTCCATTCCCCACCGCAGACTTAGTTATGAGCGGCAGATTTATTCGAACGAAGACTTCTCGCCTGGGACTGCAGGAATCTTGGAAGCAGCAGTCAGGTTCCTCCCACTTGCAGGGACAGGGCCTCTTTTTCAGAGGCACAGAGTCCCCGCAACTCCTGTTGGCTTGTCCAGCCACAGTGGCAGAGCCCTGGCACCTCTGATTAAGGACCTTGATCCTCCCCAAGGAATAGCTTTGCACACCCCTTACTCATGAGTGCAGCCTGCTGACTTCACGGCACGTCCATGTGAATGAGGATCACTCACGAAAGGGCCGCAGGATTGGGCTCTGAACCACTGCATTTTAATAGCCTGTTTAAAGAGGCTAATAGCCAGTATTTCCCCTTGGGGAAAATTCTTCCCCACTAACACGCTTGCAACATGACTCAAGGCTTCCATTGCTACAAAAATCCCAGCACTCTTTGCTGCACTGTCAGGCCAGCCCGGGGCTTTTTTGTATTATCTTCATCCCATAGCAGGACACACAGGGCAACTGGACAGCTTTTGACCTCTCTAGCTCCCCGGCGTGTGCGGAACAAACACAAAGAGGCTAGGATCTTATCAGCAGACCTGTCAAGCTGCCCCCCCCCTTAACATTTTAAACTGTCGCCTGTGCTTGTTACAGGGTTAAGTGATGTGTTGACTGTAAACAGTGCAGTACAGCCTGGCCTCTCTGCTGCAGTTCAGCCAGCCTGTCACACAGAACATGCTGGAGATCTGGGCTCGACGGAAGCAGTGGCTGTTTGAAGGCTATGTTACAGGTGCAATCAGATCTTGCCTAATTTTTACAAAGCCAGGAACGGACTTTCCAAAAACAAACCTACCAAGTCCCAGCCCAGCTGTCTGTTTAGCTCTGTGCTCACCTAGTCAGCCACTAGTTGAGACCAGCCACACAACTGACCACAGAAACTACTGAAATAACTGTGTCCAGGTGGCTTCTCAGTAGAGACCATAACACACGTCACGCTGGGGGCAGCAAGAGTGGAGAACAGCCTGGGATGCTGGCAAAAAAAATCACAGGACCTTGAAGCATTAGTGAGAAGTACGCACAACATAGCCCCAGGTAAACACAGCCCTGTCGCATCCCCTCCCGTGAGCCTTGCCTCTCCAGCTCATCCAAATGTTTCGGCTGTCCCCAAAATATTCTGGATAATATCGTGTAACAAAGAAGATCCAGATCTACAGGACCCAAGGCTTTGGTTTTATTTCCACCACTTACGGGATGTCTACACTGCAGGTCTCTGGGACCCTCCCGCTTCTCACGGTCCTTCAGCCTGGGCGCCAGCCCTGCAGTCTGCACCCAAGTCAGCTGGCATGGGCGAGCTGTGGGTTTCAGACAGACCCTTAATCTTCTAAATAATGATAGCACTTTTCAAGGGCCGGATTTTCCAGGGTGCTGAGTGCCTGCATCTGGAGGTGCAGGTGTTCACAGCACCAGTAGAAAAGCAGGCCTCTCACATCTCACCCGATACCAGAGAGAGACTGAGCAACACTACCCCCATTTTACAGATACACAAACAAGGAGACCGTTCAGTGACTTGCCCTAGGCAGGTCAGAGCCAGGATTAGACACCACAATTACCTGTGTCCCAACCACAGCAGCCTCCCTCTAAATGACTGCCTTGTTCTCCTCCCACAAACATCAGGCCCATATTGAATGAAAAGCAATCAACAGTTATTTATGATTGCTGGTAGAAGTCCAAAGCAGATAATGTTGACTCATTCCTAGCTTTTAAACTGCAGATCAGGGCATGAATGGCAATAACTTGTAACGTTCTAGATACTAGGACCTACTCATTTTGAACCATCCAAATGAGTAATTAATGCTGCAATTACTTTAAATTCAGGGTTACGTACGACGAGCACTGGCGTGATAAAACGGATTAGATTAGCTTGGCTGTAAAATACTCTGCGCAGCCAGACTCTTTTTAAATTAAAAGGGGGGTATTGTTTTAAACGCTGCAGAGTATCGGCACATCAATGAGCGTCTTATCATGAGAAATGGCCCTCAATCTTTTATGCCTCTGACAGAATCATCTGATACAGCGTTTGCTTCACAAGACGCATGCCTTAGATGGCCTGATCCTTGAGAGAGCTGAATGCTCTCCTAACAGAGCGTGGCACCTGGCAGAATCAGCCGCAAACAGAGAAATTATCAGAGCAGTCAGGCGCTTCAAGGTTATTTTGCATGTTAATATTTGGCCCTTCGACTCAGTGGGAGGCAAACCAATAAAGGGTGCACTCAAGTGCCTACGAAGCAGTTCCCTCCAGTCACAGCTGGGTGTCAAAGAGCTAATGATTTCCTCACCCATCCCCCTTGCAGCAGATTCTCTCTCGGAGATGACACATTTCACGGAAGCTAGTTTCTTGCAGGAAGTTGGCTACTCAGAGATAGACTTCCTTTCCAGTTTCGAAAGGGTCAGGTCAGCGATGCACTTAATTGTGCCACAGGCCCTCTCTCAGCACTTGGAGTGCTGCCTTCTCCATCCCAATAACCCTTACAGAGCTAAAACCGCCACGCTTGCAAGCGGCCACCAGTTAGCTGCTAGCTTTAAGTGGGCGTTCCTGCCTCCAGCAGGCAATGCCTATCATAATTCCTTTGCAGGCGCGTACAGGTGCATTCACTGGTCTGGCCCAGGAGAAAGTTCTACTTTTCTAAGTCACGTAGGTGGCTCATCAATAGCTCTGTCAATTTAGGTGATCTCTTGTTTGACAAACACCAATGAAAGGGGCCTCAAGGCAGCCCTGGGAAGTTGGGCAGGGAAGTAGTAAATTTCGGAAGTGATATTGAACTTCATGCTCCATGTCTTAACTAATGTAACCATTAAAGATCAGGATGAGACCTATGCCCAGGGCAGATTATCCCACATCTGCATTCTGGAGGGTTCTTCCCCCTTTCTTTGACGCCTCTGGTGGTGGTCAGTGCCAGAGACAGGACTCTGGATTAGATGGACCATAGGTCTGAGCCAGTCTGGTCATTCCCATGTCTCTATACAAATATCATAATCCCCATTTTACAGAGAAGGAAACTGAGGCACAGAGAGGCCACAAAAGCAAGTCAGCAGCAGAGATGAGGATAGAACCCAGGTCTTGATGCCACACTCCCTGCTCTAACCACTGAGTGTCACTCCCCAGGGGGCTAGGAAGAGAAGCAAGTCCTCCACCCTAACCACTAGGCCATCTTCACACTCAAAGTAGCCACTTTATCATGGTTTATCTGTGAAACGTGGAGATTAAAAAATCCTCTAGCCCCCTCCAGCACAGAGATTTTCCAGGCATCTTAACACAGCCGACAGTGTCTTTCCAACTGAGGACGGGTGGGCAGATGCTTCCTCTTGCTGCGTCTGCCGTGGACAGGTGGAGGAGGCCCGTTTGGGTGAGAAACCAGACTAAAGCTCCTGAAAATGAAGCTCTCCTGCTGTTTGGCCTCCTTGGCAAAGGGCCCAGCTTAACCGCAGCTCCTTCTCAAGGGGCAGGTTGCTGACAGGAAGGAAGTTCGTAAATTTCATTCTGTCTGGCCGCGAGCACCTCACCACCGCGGAAGCTGGGGAGCTGTCTCGCATCGGTGAGCGCAACTCAACCGGTTTCCCTCCAGCTGCTCTGACCCCAGCACACTGCGGTGAAAACCTTTGTGACATGGAGGAACTGAAAGGTCTCCCTGAGTTCAGAGACCTGGGTTCCTCTCTCTGGCCCGTGAGGAATTCGCCCTGCGCCTGAACGCCACTTATGTCCTTACTGCCTTAACCCCCCTCTGCACAGGATGAATTAAATGGACAGGGGGCACCTCCTCCCCTCCCTTCCCCTCTTTCTCCTCTCCCCCATTCTCCCCATTTCACAGGCATTTATTCCAGCCCTCCTTTTAGGAACGGATCCGTGCTGCCCTTTGGTTTGCTCAGCGGGGGCAGCAGAAAGCAAGAAGTGGGGCTCCCTTCTTGGACTCCAGCCAAAAGGCCTCTCCTGGGGGGGGGCTTGTCTCCGCTTGGAAATTTACCAAAACGAGCTATTCCGGAATAGTTGTTCTGCTTTGGAAGTGGATTAAAGAAAGTCAGAAGAAGGCACTCTTAGGCACTCAGAGTAAGAGTGTCCGCACCGGTGACTTCTACCAAAATAACTATTCCAAATTAGCTCTGTCAGTCGATTTCCAAATGGAGATAAGCTCTCCAATGAGATCTCCCATCTTTACGGACTGACAGAAAGTACGCACCCAAATTTACGGAGAACAATTCTGCTCCACCTTTGCTAGAGCTGCTGGTTGTTCTTGGTCCCTAGAGTGGTTGCTCCAGGTAGATTTCGCTGTATTTGCTAGGAAAGGTTTGGAATTTGCTGAGCTTTCTGCATCTCAATAGTTCAGGGACAACAGGATGAAAATCTGTCCTTCAAAATGAAAGGCAACTCTACCGATCTAAGATGTTTATATGGCCCTCGCTAATGTAGTAGCTGAACATCTCACAATCTTATACTATATTTATCCCCACAGCACCCATGTGCAGTAAAGAAGTGCTATTATTCCAGAGTTACAAAGGGGAAACTGAGGCACAGCCAGACTAAGGGTATGTCTACCCAGCAATTAGGAAGTGCAACTGCAGCATGTGTAGACATACCTGAGCTAGCCCGGATTGAGCTAGCTTGCTAAAAATAGTGATGTAGCTGCATTGGCATGGGCTAGCCATCCTAACACCGGCCCACCCAGGACCCCGGTACACACTTAGCAGTTACCATGTTAACGCAATCAAAGTGAGCTCCGTTACACCTACAGGTGCTGTTCCGATTGCAGTGTAGACATACCACGAGTGACTTGCCCCAAGTCACACAGGGAGTCTGTACCAGGATCAACATGGCCAAAGAAAGTGAACAAGGCAGGCCCGTACCTGGGAGACACGTGCAGTCATAGGTGGTGTCGCCGGTTTGACGGCAAGTGCCCCCATTCTGGCAGGGCGAAGGGTTGCAAGGCACGTAGAGGTGCTCACAGTTCTGGCCTGTGTATGCTGGCTTGCAGGAACACTGGTAGGTCCCCATCTCATTGGTGCAGCTCCCGCCGTTCTTGCAGATGGGAGGACTGATGTTGCACTCGTTCACGTCCTGCTTGCAGTTGGCCCCATGGAAGCCCGCGGTGCACTTGCAGACGTAATGGGCTTCAAAAGGAACACACTGCCCTCCGTTGGCGCAGGGGTTAGAGGCACAGGGATCTGCCTGCTGGCAGGTCTTACCTGGGGAGCAAACAAAGCAGGTTGAGGATGGAGACTGCAGCTCACCAGGGGGAAACAAATGCCCCCTTGTGGGTTCCTGTGCTGAGAAGCCTGTCCCCTCTCTGGCGTTCTGCCGGCTGAACTGCGCTCCTCATCAAAGAATTTGCACTGGTGCCAAGGTGTGGAGGAATTTCCTGTCTGGTTTCTAAGCCCTCCCCCCGTTTCGACTCCTTTCCACACTGGTCACTGGAAAACACTGCCATGCAGGAGACCTGGTCTCCCTGTCCCCCAGGACAACAGCAACACCTTCCTGCCTATCCCGTGTTGCTCTGCACAGACCCCTCCTGCCCCTGACCGGCTGCAGGGAGCCCACTTAGAAGATAGGATGAGGGCTGCTATGTGGGAGCGGGCACTGCCAATGTCCCACCACCTGCATTTCCAGGGAGAGTCCTGGCTTTGGGGACTCTCTGCTCTACGCAGGGCATTCAAATAATCCTAAGAACGTAAGAATGGCCCCACGGGTTCAGATCAAGGGTCCATCTAGTCCAGGATCCTGTCTTCCAACTGTGGCCAATGCCAGGTGCTTCAGAGGGAATGAACAGAGCAGTGAATCATCAAGTGACCCATCCCACTGGCCGTTCCCAGCCTCTGGCAAACAGGAATGCCTGCCCATCCTGGCTGAAAGCCGTTGATGGACCTATCCTCCAGGAACGTATCTAGTTCTTTTCCGAACCCCATTATAATCCCCCCAGTGTCTGCTGGAGGTGGGGGTGATGGGGCTCTCGGAGCGCCCCTAGGAAGGTACGTGTGGTGGCCTCACCTGACCATCCCGGAGGGCACCGACACTTGTACTCGGTCAGCGTGAGCAGGTCACAGGTCCCTCCATTGCGGCAGGGGTTGTTGAGGCAGGCGTTCTCCTCGGGTGTCAGGCACAGTCTGTCTGTGAAGCCCAGGCGGCAGGAACAGGTGTAGTCCACAGCATTGCCACGGACGACCGGGTGACAGGTCCCGGCATTCTTGCACGGGGAGCTGAGGCAGGGATTGGGCAGCTGACACCGGTCGCCGATGTAGGCGCTGTTGCATCTGGGCACAACAACAAAAAAAAGACACCCGTCAGAGCCAACCAGACCTCCCCACTGTTCCCAAGATCAAGCGGTCCCTGCAGAGGGCCGGCCAGCATAGGGGAAAGGGTTTGATTTGGTCCATTTCTCTTGTGCACCTAAATTCCTAGCTGAAAAGGCAAGGTGTAAGCTCTCAGATGGGCCAGCTGCCTACAGACCAATGCAACAAACTACATGTCAATCTGGGCAGATGGACTCTGGAAAAACACAGCCCTTGGTGGCTTATTTCCTGGTAGCAACCAGGCTGCGATACAAGGGGATAGGGCCAAACTTGTAGCACTAAAAGAGCAACATGGTCCCACACCTCCCATATTGGGGGGGGGATCATGAGGTTTAATCTGTGTTCAGGAAGTGCTGTGAGTGCCTTATGTGGCGTGTGCTAGATATTACCACTCACACAAGAGCACTGGCAATAAGCTAGTTCCTACTGGAGCTGCAATGTCAGCTCTGATAGCAGGGAAAAATAAAAGGAGACATTTTTCTTCATCTTTACGATGTTCTTCCTTCTCCCCAGAGCAGCCTCCTATCAGAATTTCACGGTCATAACAAACACAGACAACGCAACACAAAGCCACTGGGCAAGTCAGATAGCTCCCAACCCTGTTCCTGCAATCGGAGCCATGCAGGTGGACCCCCTGCACCCGTCAAGAGACGCGCCGACTTGCGTGAGATCCGCCTGTGCAGATCAGATTGCAGCCTTGGATTGTACGTGCCTCAGAGCAGGGACTCGGTAATCACATGCTTGTACAGCACCTAGCACAATGGGGCAGTGATCTTGACTGAGGCCTTTAGGTACTACAGGAACATACGTTTATCAATTGTCATTATAATGGTTCCGAGAAGAAATATTTGGGGTGTGCGTGACCATCACGCCAATGAGAACATGCTGGTTTAGCACTCAACTGAGAAACACAGTGATCATTAAAAACGAAACACAAACACAGGCGGCAAAGAGCAGCTCCCTGGTTTGGCAGCTCGGTGCAGGCGGTAGGGGGTTAAATACACACACAAGACAGCTAAGTGGATTGTGCATGGGCAAAGAAAGAGAGAAGTTAGGTCTGTGCTGAAATCAGAAGGAGAGCCCACTTCCCATCTCAGATGTGTTGTAAAATGGCTAGACTACCTCTGAGCTCACAGCTCCTCTGCTCCCAGCTTGAACGGGCATTTTCCCTCCTACTGTCTGAGTGCTTGGTCCACAGCACAGGGCTGCTTTATCTTAGCACCATTTTTGCACATATGGTTTCATTTCCAGCATCTGTTTTGCCTTCTCCCCTTCCCCGTCCCTTACCGGGCACTTTGGATTACCCCTGCGGCCTGCTGCTAAGGAGAGAAAGACAAACACTCCCTGCAGCCCCCAAAGCTGCCAACTTCCATGCCTGCATGGGAATCACTTTCACACACACGGTGCCGCTCCCACCCCTTCCACCCATTGCCACCTGTCTCCAACATTTTCCAGAGCACAGGAGTGCCATAAATCACTGGCATTTCAAAGAGCTTGCGGGGCGTCTTCCAAGCCCCTCGCTGAAGCACACAACCGAATAAACGAAGCTTGGGATCTATGCAAATTGCCCTTCCCAAACCAGCCAAGCAGAGGAAGAACAATCCTCAACCCCCTGTCCTGTCCCTAAGTCATTTCGGAATCATCGGGGCCCATCTCTTTAAGGGAATCCAGTTAGCATAGCGCATGTTTGCTGGGAGTGCCATTTTATTGGGGTTTTACTGGAGATATGCAAGCATAAGGATCAAAGAGACACAAGCACAGATGAGACATAGATGTGATATATATTCACTCTGCTTGAAATTCCTCCCTGTATAGAGAGCCAGCACAACGAACCGCTTGAGCCCCTTTTGAGCACTCACGTGGAGTACAGGCCTTGTGTTGGCTTCTCTCACAAGGGTGAATTTCACACTAACGAGAAGAAAAAGATTAAAGGGAAACACGGAACATATGCCAGCCCCAGCCGGGTACCATGCAGAGACCTGCAAAACAATAGGACCTGGATCTTATGTAGCTCTCATCATCCATAGATCTCAAAGCACTTTACAAAGGAGATCAGTGCCATTATCCCCATTGTACAGATGAGGAAACCGAGGCACCGAAAGGGAAAGTGACTTGCCCAAGGTCGCCCAGCAGGCCAGTGGTAGAGCTGGGAATAGAAACCAAGTCTCCCGAACCCCAGTCAAATGCTCTGTACACTAAGCCTGTGGCTGTTTAAGTAAAATCCTGCCCTGCAATCATAAGATGAAGCCCCTCTGGAGACCCACTCCGGAGCTGTGGGACAGAGGAGTATTCTGCATAGGCTAAGAGGTCTTTGTACAGCCATGCTTCTTTGTCCTGAGTAACAAGCCAGGTTTGACGTTGACAGGTCAATTTCTACCCTCTGCCACTGAAGCATACATCTGGCTTTTCAGGCTCTTAGTTCCACCACTTTGTCTCAAGATCTTGGCCACTTGCAACCTGACAGCAGAGAACTTAAAGGAGTTGCATTCAAAGTGCCTCTGGAACGGTCTGCGAGCGGGGCCCCTTTGCTTTCTGACCTGTGCAACCCAGTCCAACAGGACACTTGAGTGTGTGTATAACGCTAACGCCGGAGGCATTTCCCAGAAGTCAAGGGGACTATTTATGTGATTAAAGTTACTTACGAGCTTGAGTGCTTGGCTGGATTGACGCCCAAAAGGGCCACAAAGCTCACCTAAAGTGCTTTGAGATCCTTCCAGCTTTATGTAAACTGTGCAAGATGGCTATTTCATTGACAACCAACAGCTTCCATAACATCCCTCTGTCTGGCAGAAATCAGAGTCAAACATTGGCAAACAAGAGCTCAGCTTTAGCCTGGATAACAGGTGTGGCGTATTTATACTTTCTCGTATATTACAGTCTTTCTAAACAGCTGCGCAGATCTTCCTTGAAGATAAACGCTTTCCAAAGTCGTGTTCTCTCCAGCTATAGGAGGGGCCGCTGGCCTCCCAAACTAACACATGCCTGATCCTTATCTCAGCATGAAGCCTTTAAAAAAAAAAAAAAGAGACAAACGAAATGGCCACTGGCCCAACCATCTGTTACCAGAAGCCAAAAGGTCCAAGCCAACTGGCTCATGAAAAAACAAAGCCAGGTGATGGGAAAGGGTTGCAAATGAGGAGCATTTACTGACATAACATTGAGGTGGTTTAACATAAGCCTGAATGGCAGTAGGGAGGAAGAGAGAATGAAGAAATAAGGACCAGATTTGCGCCCCCCCCTCCTCCCACCACCACACACACACACAGTCACACTCACACAGCATAATGACACCAACCTCCTTTATAAAGCACTGTGAGATCTACTCCTGACAAGCACTATGTAAAAGCAGGCTTTGTTATCATGACTTTATTCTGCACCTAGCCCCACGGAAATCAACAGGATTGCTCCTGTGCTAAGGGGCTACTCAGAGCAATGGGGGAAGGATCTGGCCCCAAATAAATAGGGGTAAAACCCAGCCGAAAACGGAAGCTTTGAAATGGTGACCTTGCAAGAGGTGTGAGCAGCTTCAACCACCTCTGAAGTCGGCAGGAGCGCAGGGTACCCAGCATTTAGCCGGACCAGAGGATTGAAATGCTATCCACAAAATAAATGGTCATTCCAGATTTGCTATCCGTGCTTGCTTTGTGGTATCCTCCGCTCTCCCCAATAACTGACCAGGCTTCGTGCTTCCAAAAAATTCCCTTCATCCCTCCCTCCCAGAGCTTCCCAGCAAATAGGAATCCCTTGTAACAAATTGGGGTTCGCTGTGATGTCTGTGCCCCGATGTTCTCTCTGATTCACTCATGAATTAAGAAGAGGGCGGGGTGAGGGGACAACCATCGGATTTCAATGCGCCCCATTGTTTGGAGCCGCAGCTGAGATCTCTGCGAGCTGATGACAACGTTTGACATGGGGGGAAGGGTGGGATGGGGAAAAACTTTCAGAGGCAAGACGAAGGGCACTTGATCCTCCAAAGAAGATTCTGGAGACAAGTCTCGTCAACACCTCGCTGGCACAAATCGTCCTGGCTCAGCATCTTTTGTTTGGCCTTTTCAAACACAAGATGCTGTTTATTTCGCTCTTTCAACTGGATTGCTCACATTACTGAGCTTCAAAAAGGAGCTTTCCTCTATCGCCATGGCTCTGCCAGACACGAACAAGCAGCCTCCCCAGAAAGGGAGGCCATAAGAAGTGAACTGATAGAAATGTGAGGAATACAGGCTCGATCCTGAGCTCTGTGACACCGTTGTAATTCCAGAGTCGCTGCTCTGCAGGCAGTAGAGGGCTTACAGAGGCAATCCGGAGTTACATCAAGGTAACAGAGCAGAATTTGGCCCACCCTCTGAAATTCTATCTCCAGATATTTTCCTGTTTCACATTATTTGGTGACCATCAAAGATGTCACTGGGGGAAATGAGTTTGGAGGAAGGTTGTATTTATTTTAGTGAAGGCCTAGTTCTGCCGAAAAGGACCTGGGGTTACAGTGGACAAGAAGCTGGATGAGTCGACAGTGTGCCCTCATTGCCAAGAAGGCTAACAACATATTGGGCTGCATTAGTAGGAGCATTGCCAGCAGAACGAGGGAAGTGATTATTCCCTCTATTCGACACTGGTGCAGCCTCATTTAGAGTATTGTGTCCAGTTTTGGGCCCCCCACTACAGGAAGGATGTGGACTAATTGGAAAGAGTCCAGCAGAGGGCAACTAAAATGATGAGGGGGCTGGAGCACAGGACTTATGAGGAGAGGCTGAGGGACCTGGGCTTGTTTAGTCTGCAGAAGAGAAGAGTGGGGGGGATTTGACAGCAGCCTTTAACTACCTGAAAAGGGGTTCCAGGGAGGTTCCAGGGAGGAGGGAGCTAGGCTGTTCTCAGTGGTGGCAGATGACAGAACGAGCAGCAATGGTCTCAAGTTGCAGTGGGGAAGGTCTAGTTGGATATTAGGGAAAAGCTTTTTCACTAGGCAGGTGGTGAGGCACTGGAAGAGGTTACCTAGGGAGGCGGTGGAATCTCCATCCCTAGAGGTTTTTAAGGCCCAGCTTGACAAAGCCCTGCCTGGGATGATTTAGTTGGGGTTGGCCCTGCTTTGAGCAGTGTGTGGGACCAGATGACCTCCTGAGGTCCCTTCCAATGCTCATCTTCTAGGATTCTGTGTAGCTCTTGGGCCCTGCTCCACAGCCCTCTGAAGTCAAAAGACGGACGCCTACTGACATCAGCAAACACTGGATGTGGGCTCTGTTCACATGGTCTTAATGGCCAAATTCAGTAAAGCCACTCACAGCGGGGCGCCATGAACAGAATCCCAGCCGTCATGGCCAGAAGCATTTGCGACAGGGCTCAGTAAATCATTTAGACCCAGAGCTTCAACGAGTACGAGTCCACACAGCCCCATTGACAACACCGGAGTGATGCTAATTCCCACCATCTGAGGATCTGGCCCTCAGTTCCTCACACGTGTCACTATTCTATTAATTCGCTCACTAGTCACACTCATTCGGTGCGTTCTTTTCCCTACACGACCACATTCGCAGATTTGCTGACAAGCTACTGGCTGTCGCCAGTCCTGAGTTAGACTTTGCGATTGGTCATTCAAGGGCACGTGGTATTTTCTGCGCTCTTGACCGGGTAACTCAATCTTTTCATAAAGGAGGACTTAGATACAGCCACTGGAGGTGCAAACAGTTGTGCACACACGTATTTGCATGCGGACTGGTGAGACTTCTGCTTTCCACAACATCCATGTGAACAGTGGTAGCAGAATCACTTGTATGGAAGGAAGATCACGGAAAACAAGCGACAATGGCTGCGAGCACCACAGATGTGAACTGATGCCTTTTATCCAGGCCAGCACAAGGCTTCTTTGCCATTTTCCCAGCCCTAGTTATCAGCAAAGGAAAAATTACCTGTAACTTTAAGCATGAGCTGCCTGTTTACTTCACTTCTTGCTGGCCTAGCTCTGTGAACACCATTAGTATGTTAAACACAGCAACGAGGCTAATTTGGGTTATGCAAGCAGCAATCTGAGCCTTCGGTCCTCACACGAAACTCTAGTACTTCATTGTGATCCATCCTCCCAACAACTCCTATTTGTGTTCTGTCCATCTGTCCGACTGTGAGCTTTCTCAGTCAAGGACTGCCTTCTCTGGTACTCGTCTGTACAGCGCCCAATACTGCAAGGCCCTGATCCTTGATCGCGGTGCCTTGGGGTTACCGTAACAAAAATAAATAACATGTGCATACTTAATGTCTGATCCTCCAAGCGGCTGCAAGTCCTCAGCTCCCTGAGGGAATAGGACCAGAAGCCGAGCGAGCTGAACTATCTTGATTTTCCTCTAATGAATACGTTGCTGCTCCACAAAGCCTCGTTTCAAACCTGACACTGGACTACATTGAACTGTCTCTGAAGTGTGAGGTTGCCGTGCTGGTCCCACCCAGGCAGCCTGCAAACCGCCAAAGAGTTTACAAAATACTGAATGTTATCTAGCCCCAAATGCGCAAACGGGCGATTCTTCCAATGAATCATAGCAAGTGTAAAACCCAGAGGCATTCCAGCCCATGCTAAAGCCACCAAAGAAGCAGGTTGCAAAACATTCTATGGGGAGATGAGAGGCAGGAATACATTTAAGTCCCGGCTCCCCTACCATCCGCCTCCCCCCCCCTTTTTTTAACCTGATTCTGGTTTCATTGTGGGGGATTGTGTGAGAATTTGTCAGGATTCGGAGACATTTTGAGTTAATGAGATGGCATTATCCAGGCCCAATGAAAAAGAAAATGTGTATAATAATAAATCAGGGCATCTGCTGGACACACAAAAGGCTGTGGGGAGCAGGTGTGCATGTTAATGAGGGGACGGCAGCTGCCGTGTACCCTGCCATCCAATAAACTTCAAGAGCTGCACAGGGTGGGCGAGGGGGGTGGCTTCGGGGACGGGGAAGGAAGTGGACTTCTGGGTGGCTGAATTGCATCCCTGCGTTAGGGAATTCAACAGGCTGGTTTTGAAGCCTGCTGTTCCTATGAGAGAAGCCATTGTGCCGTGCACCCCTCCTCTCCGTCCCAGAGGGCCAGCGAAGGCACGCCGACTGTAAACTGCTAAAGTGTGCAGTCATCTGTTAAAACCACCATTTTGCCCCCTTTTTGGAAACAATCTGCAGAACTTTCACAGTTGCTCGCAATGAGAATGTCGCAAGATTCTCACCCGTCTCCATCTTAGAGAGAAAGAAACAAACAAAACCCCACAATGTGCTGTATTAAAACAAAACAAAACGGGGCTCTACCGTTAGGAATATGCTGTGAAACCGTCTCCAGCTCGCCGAATGGCGCCTTCCTATGTGGGATCCCCGCAGAGGCTCAGTGGTTTGTGAACTGAGAAGCAGTGGCAGGGGGAGAGGGTTCTGTATCCAGGGAAGAATTGAATTGCAGCAACATTATAATCTTGGAAACAACTCTCATTTTAATACAAGCCTCAATTCATCTGGCACTCAATGATGTTCTAGTGGGAACTGAATCAAAAGGAACTGGGAGGTGGTGGGTGCTTGGTAATTCCATAATTGGAATTCAGATTCACGTGTGGCGGAGTTTTGTTGGGATTTGAAATAAGGCTCACATGGAAACTGCTGGGAGGAAAGCCCACCCACCCAATTAGTTTTCGGACCATTTCCAATTTAGATTCCTGGGAGCTGTGTTTTAAGATTCAGTGGCTGGATGCTGCAGCTAGACAAATTCAGACTAGAAGCGTTGCACCATTTTTTTTTTAAGCAGTGAGGTTAATTAACCATTGGCACAATTTATCTAGGGACATTGTAGATTCTCGGTCATGTCTTTAAATCAAGATCTGGTGTGTTTCTAAAAGATTTGCTCAGTAAGAAGTTATGGGCCTGCTGCAGCAATCACTGGGTGAAAGTTCCTGGCCTGTGTTAGGAAGGAGCTCAGACTAGATGATCAAAAAGGTCCTACAAATCTGTGAATCTATGCTCACATTAAAAGGTCTCTAAATTTACAAATCTTATTTTAAACAAAAATCCTTGCCTAGGTTATTAATAACACTGCAGAACATTAACAGCAAAAGAAGTGTTAAGATTGTATCTCTTTTTATGCTCTTTGTTTATTTTTTGAATTCCGCACAGCTTGGACAATGAAGTCACTTTCATATTTTGTCTGCTGTGGTCAGTTTCCCTTTCAGTTTCTTAGTGTAGCAATTTACAGGTGGCAAACACTTCAGGTGGTTGTTTAAAAGTAGCTGCTTTGATTTGTTTTTTCACAAAAACATTTCTGTGGCTCTGAGGTTTTGAAAAGGTGATTTTGGAGAAATTCTGATCATTCGAGGCCAAAATTCAGTTGACAGAACTGCTTATTGGCCCAGATTCAGCAAAGGATTTAAGCATGCGCTTTGAACCACCCTTATTTAGCAGAGTGCTTAAGTCCAATGCTTAATATTAACATAAAGCATTAATATAAACATTAATATATAATATTAATAATAATAAATTTGTGCTTAAGATTCACTAGAATATAAGTATGCACTCAACCGATTTGCTGAACCAGGGCCTAAGTCCTGAAACCGGGAAGTTCTGAATGCACCTCAGAAGAGAAAACTCTGGCCATGCCAGATAGCAGAACTATTCTGAAAGAGAGGGGACGGATGGTGTGAAGGAGGCAGGACAGACGGGACTTGCAATATGAACACTTCTGGTTTTTTGAAGGGGCAGGTATGGGCAGAGACTGAAAGACAATGGATAAAATTTACTGCTAAAGCAAGTTTTTAAGCAAAAAGCAAGCAACTAAAAATCCATCCAGCTTTATTCCTCTTGTAACAAATGCAATGCTCCAGGTTTTATTACATTGATTAAGACCCCGTCAGGGCTCTGCACAGATACCTGGAACCGCCTGCGCAGATCCAATTGCACAATCACAGCCTAGTTCTTTGCAACTGCTGAATTAGAACAAGCAAACCAAGAAAGAAAGAAAAGAAAAAGTGTCCTCATGTCTCTCTCTGCTATGCACTCAGTACTGGAAGCAAACTGATGCCATTTCCACGGGCCACAGGGGAAAACATACCCCTAATTCAACGCTAAAGTAGCTACCATCAAATGTCACTCTGTGAAGCTCTCCTCGCAAGTTCAAATTAATCTGATTTCCTTTTAAAAATTATGGAGGGAGGGCTTCCTCTGTCCCCCCACTCCCATTGCAGGCATGAATATTGCCATCTAGGTAGAGATGATCAAACGTTTATCCGTCTAATCAGGAATATTGAATGCTGACGCCAGCAACTCCTGCGCTTCTGCTTGTTTTTTCCATGCTTTGCAAGTGGGACTGGCTGCTTGCCATAAACAAGATAACAAATAATAACATCTTATACATTTCTAGCACTGCCTATCCTACAGCTCCTTACAAACAAGAATCATTTTGTCCCTGAAAGCCACCAACCTCTGCAGTTTGTGGGCCCATGTTTGCAGACACTTACACATATGCATAAAGTTATTCACCTATGTAAGCGTCTGCAGGATCAACTATTAGAACAGGGAGCGAAAGGACTGTAGTTACCTGAAACTACAAGGAAGACTCCTCTGTCGCCAACTCTTGCAATTTTATTGCGAGTCTGAGAATATTAGGTGTTTTAATTTAAGCCCCAGCTCTGTGAATCCGGTGATTAGTTGAGAAGCTCAGCTTTCATTTAAAAAAAAAAAAAGTTTCTCGTCCTTGTGGTTGCAGAGAAAGGCTTGAAAACATGACCACTTGCAACCTAAAAGGCTCAGAAACCAAAGGCAGATAAAAAATTCAAAGTTTACTTTTATTATTTTAAATCTCATGGTTTTTAAGTCAATCTCATGATTTTAGGGCCTTGCTCATGAGTTTGGATGCTTAGGGCTGGCAATACTGGGATTCAGGAAAGCAAAATGTATGTCACTGCCTGAGATGGAAATTAGCCAAGACAACTAGATGCTTCTGAAAATCCCACCAGATGCCTAAATACCCTTAAAAAGCCAACACTCAGTTCCGTGCCTACGTTCCTTTTAAAAGTCATCCCTAACTCTTGTGAAAAGTGCCGCGGGATCTTTTCCGACTGCGAGCGGTAAGATCTTTCAGACTGATCCCGTCTCCAGTTAACCTGGTTTTTTTAGTATGCAGTGCAAAAGACAGCCCCTCCCTCTAGCACCCCGCTGCAGTGTTCATTGTTTTGACTCAGGACAGACTGAAGAAGGAAGCGGAGTTGTTAGTGCTCTTCCCAGCTGTTTCTTAGCCACCTCCCGTCCCATCCAGCTACTTCCCAGTCCAGACCCAGCCCTGCTCAGCTTGGAAAAATCAACAAGATACAAGCCATGGACAACAGGGAACTTTGGGGGGGTTTGCCCCTTGACCAAAATGTTTTAGCAGGGTCTTACAGACAGACTTTTAGCCTTCCTAGTCTCCATCAACCACACAGCCCAGTCTATGAATCGTACATCAATTGTATCGCTCGCTTAAGAAGTCCCAGTTATCACTCTGCGGTCTGACAGGTACTTGTCCCAAGATTGGGCCTCGAATTATTAAAATTACCGTTCAGTTGGGAATCCCGATGTCTGCACTTGCAACACGCACACTATAAGAACCTCTCAGCATATTAGTTTATTTTGTATTAATAGTTTATTAATACATTTAGCAAAGTCACAAACACTCTAACCCAGCAAGGTGCCTAGAGATAACATGGACCATACAGCTGAACATCCATATACTCACACCATCCCTTGCAGAACAACCTGAAATGTAGTCATCATCTTCCTCATTCCCAACGGCCATCATCCTGCCAGCTCCCCCGGGCTACATCTCTCTCTTCTCCTGTCCACAGGCTGGGCTACAACTTTTATAATGTTACGCTGACACCACTGTGACTAATGCATATTCAGTTAGGGTTTCTCCCCTCTTCCTTATTCGTATTTTCTCACCCTACGAATGTTGGGGTACCCTTCCCCTGTAGGTTAGTGTATTAACGACCTCAACTTATTGTCATATATGTCAATTCGTGGCCATGGCCCTCTTGCGGTTAGACATCTGCAGATGTTCCCATCGTAAAATATCCAAAAGCTGGTGTTAGCTCACGTTCCTGTGGTTGCCTGGTGTCGTTATGGACAAACTTCCTCCTTAGACACGCCGTTCCCAGTTCCCCAAAACCGAGGGGTGACTGTTAGGCCATTTATCTGTGACAAAGTAAACAGGCCTCAAGCTGTATGCTGATTGCTGAAGCTGGTGTCTTACAGGATACAGGCCGGTAGGTTCCTTGCATTACTGCTGAATAACATAAATCAGAGGTCCCCAAACTGTGGGGTGCGCCTGCTAGGGGGGCACAAAGGAAATGTTCGGAGGCGGGGATGCAGCACAGCCCAGGCTGGGGAGGGAGCACCACCCAACCCCGCTGTGCTGTGGTTCCAGTCCAGCCCCGGACACAGCCCCCCGGCTCCTGACATGGCCATGGCTCCCCATCTGACTATGGCCCATGGCCTCCATATCCCCCCCAGCCTCAGGCCCCCATTCCTCTTCTGGCCCCAACTGCGGCCCCTAGCTCCTGGCTCAACCGTGGCACCACTCCCAACCGTGGCACTGCTCCCAGCCCTGGCTCCTGGGGAGTGGTGTGGACAGGGGTAAAGGTGGGCACCAGGTAAAAAGTTTGGGGACATAAATGCTAAAGCTAGCTCTATGAGCTACACCTATTGTCCATGTAACAAATGCCACCCTTAAGCAAGCTGCTTTTATACAGCAGGACAACCTCAGCTGAATAAGAATTTGCACTAGACGTGTCAAAGATATGCATTAATTTTCACATGCTGACCGACAGAATGTAGGAAAATTCCCTTGCATCACAGAGTTGATGTGCTTCCTCCCAAACCCCCGATTCCCTTTGAAACAACCAAAAGCTCATGCCTGAAAAAGTTCCCAAGAGACACAGAAGAAATCCCCACCCATTGACAGCCTGTATGCCCACAGCAAAGAAGAATGGCTAGAAATTTCCATGTTCTCCCTCCTGGGGAAAAGCTTCCATTTATTCATTAGCCCGGTGAAGAGGCATCAAATATTTTAACTGTAAAAAGAAACGATGGATGGAAGAATCCAACTGGCAAATGGCAGCTGAGCACCACACTTTTTGCCAAATACTTTTTCTTGTGGCCACAGTGTCTAACTAAACGATTTAAAATGCGGCCTTGATGTGAAGAGGTCAAGTCAGCGCGCTAGGAGAGCGCACCGGGGATGACAAAGTTGTCTCCTGACCTCCCCAAACCCCTGCATTTTTAAGATAATATTTTCAAAATTATCTGACTCAAACATGACTGATATTATCACCTGATATCTCAAGAGAAATGGGGAAGAGGAGACACAACGGAATTCAGATAAAGCAACCGTTTTCTGACACACGCAGATATACAGATATTGGGCAAGATTCTCAAATCATGTACATCTGCTGATTCCAAGGGCGCGATACCGATTCACACCAGCTGACCTTTATGTTCACTCTAATGTCATTTCAGTTTAGAGATGACACAAAGAGGCTGAGGGTTCAACTCCTGTGACACCATGCTGGGACAGGTTTTAGGTTTTTTTTAAAGTTACGTCCCCGCCAAATTTTCTAGTAATAAAATGTAATATAGTTTAAAAAAGGAAGAAGAGGTGGTTGGAGGGATGGTTCTAACTAATAACATTCAGCATTTCTCTAGCACCTTTTATCTATAGCTCTCAAGGTGCTCGGCAAAGGTGAGGATCGTCAGATCCTGATCCCCCTTTTATAGATGTGGAAACTGATGTCGAAGTGTCACACTGTGAGTCTCAGTGGCACAGCTGGGAATAGCAGCACACAGCAAAATAAATTTGTTTCACATGTGCTGAGTGTCTAAGAACTATGCCTTGAAAAGAGGCAAATACAACGTGGACATAAAACATCACACGCGGCCCAGTACAGACGTGGTGTCCTCCACTAAAGCCAGCTGACCTGTTCGCCCCTATGCCTGGTCTCAGTTGGGCCCCCAGAGTTTCACAGAGCTGATTGCAAACAGACTAGTAGGACACCAGTTATAAGACAGGGTGAGTGAGCTAGTGGCATGGGAGTGCAAAGTGCCGGCTCTGGGACTGATGGTGTACAGGGACAGGGAAGGATGCATGCCAAAGGCTGGTTCACGTCTGTTGCTCAACAAATCTCGCCTCTCCTTTTGTTTGCTGATTTCAATCTTTCCACTGTGCAGGGATTTTTCCGTCAGCCTACCAGCAACAGGTTCTGCCCTGCATGCAATCCCCCACTATAGAAATGCAGCCACTGAAAGCATCCTAAAGCAGATGTTTCTGTGACCTTTAACCCAAGACTAATTCAGAGAGTGTTGCTGTTTTCCTTTCAGAGCTACGCTCCCATCTGCCACCCCTGGAACAGATGACAAACCAACCGCCCTCCCCACCCGCAAAGCAAAAATGGCTGAAGAGAAAACCAAGACCAAGCTCCTCCGGGATGCGCAGCACACGGGGCACAGCAGCCGAATTCTGGAGAGCTGCAAAGCCCTCATGAGACAGACCTGGGAACACCCCGTGCTCTGAAACAACAAGCATTTTAAGGACTTCTTGCAGAGATCATCACCGGAAAGATGCCAGATGCGTACAGGAGAATCAGCAAGCTGCTGTGCACTTTTAAACAGAGTCAGCCTGCGTTTCCTAGTTCTCATCACACCCACTAGCTTCCCAGCATCTTAGCTCTGCAGGCTGGCAGGAGGGGATAGTCCAAGAGGGGGATATTTTTCTACCCTTCATCAAGGGCTCGATCCTGGGCAGCTTTGGGCATGGTTGCCTCCAGCGCAGAGGGGAAAGCCACAAATGAGAGTCAGCAGGGCTCAGAACAAAGCCCTTCAAACTTCCCCGCGAAAATGAAGGTGGGTCTGTTGTGGATGCTGGCTGCACGTGGCCCATCGGCGGGCAGGGTGTGAGCTCAGGCTGAGAGGAGGGGACAGGCAAACAAGACTGGCTCACTCACAGAGCTCCCGGGCTGTGGAATTCAAAGGCTGAGCCCACTGCTGGGGGGATACGGGAGTGCGTGGCAGCTGTTCTATGAAACAGCCAGAGGTGCTTGCAATCCCCCCCAGCAAGAGCAATTACATACCCCAGGCAGAAACTGCTGGTGCCTGGTACATAAGGGTGGGGGATCCCTTCAGACTGGCCTTCTGGCAGTGAGGAAGAACCAATGAAAGAGACGGGGAGGGAGCCTTGGAACCAGCTTCTCACCCCTTGCAGACACCGCCACCGAGTTTACACTGGCTTGCTTATCTCAGGCACCAGCAAACAACTTCTTCCTAACCCTCAACTGCTGGAAACTTAAACTGCCATGTTTGTTTTTCCCTAAGATAAAAGCACCCGTGGGAAAAGCTAGGAAGGAAGGGTCACGGCTTTAATTAGGCCCCCGGCCTCTGAATTAATTAATGAGGCCAGGAGTTTCCCTCTGCCTCCCGAAGAGCAGTAAACATGCCCAGGTGCCTGCAGGTGAGAGTATTCACAGCTGACATCTGCCACGAACACCAACCCCAGGCTGCCTGCCTTCTCCTGGCACTTCCTGCATTCCCTACGCCCCCTGGATCACAGGTGTCGCTTACTGAGATTACACACCCTTCTCTGGTCCAGGTGTCATTTTATCGGCATTTATTTATTTACACCGAACGCCTGGGTTCAAAGTTTGCAGCTATTTATCAGCCGGTGAGTAACTTACCCAGCTGATTATAAAAGCAGCACTTCATCATCTATACCAAGAACGTATCAGAGCTTGGAGAGATAGCAGCTAACCCCTCTGCTTTAGAGATTAGAGACAGGGCCATCTCCATCCCCCAGGTGGTTGGGAATACAAGACTGTTCCCTGCAGTAAATTCCCCAGGGCTTCTGTGTGTGCTCTCAGGAGATAGGGTTTCCTGTACCTCCCTGGAAACGAGCCCCACTGCAGTATAAAGGCTGAATCATGCTGTCAATTTTTAGGCAGACATCTTCAGTGATTTCAATGGGATGAGGATTTCTGACTGGTGGGTGGGTGGGGTAGTTTCCTACCCTTCATCAATGATATGGGCATGTGAAAGGTGCTAACACCTGTACTTTCCGCTGAAGATGTAGGAGCTCAGCACCTTTTATGATCTGGCCCAAAACATTCTCTTTTTTTAGCATTCCCAGCATTAGCGTGTGCTGACACGGCTTGATAAGGAAAGATGGAAGGAGCAGCTGTAAAAGAAAAAAAATGATCACAAGGTCTGGTTGCACAGATAAACCAGAAAAAGAAACTTTCGGTCATGCCATCCTATGGGGAAGGGAGACCTTGGGGAGCCAGGAGTTTGGCTTTTGACTTTGAGTGTGGTCTTTGGCAAGTCACTTAAGTGCGCAGTCCATCCATTTCCGCAGCTGTAACACGAGGACAACCAAGCTTCTCAGAATCACAGCCTGATGCTCGTAAAGCCCCTCAGGATGCAAAGTCCTACCCAAGCGCAGCCTGTGCTGAATTTACAGAGAGCACACGCCAGCAGCATCCAGGGAGCGAATCCGATGTTCCACAGCACCTGTGGCCTTTCACCACTGCTCCTAGACAAGCCACCTGCCCTTGTGTCTGAGGAGCATCGGGCACAGCGTTATTTCCATTACCCAGAAACAGCACCGCAGAGGAGATGAAGATCAAACCCTTGAGGTCATCCCTCAGGGGCTTCACGTCATACTTCACCATCCTAAAAACCCAAGCCTTTCCCACGCAATAACAAACTAGCATATGGACCTCACTGAGCCTTAAAGGCAACCGCCCTCGATTGGAGGCAGTATCTCAAAGCTAAACCACTATCTTTGTGATAAGAATACATGTAGCATGTGCTAAAACCACATCAAAACAACGTTTGGACCACCTTTGTCACTGCTTCAATCTCTCCATTCTGTTGGCTCGCCCAGTGGGGCAGTCATTTTGGACTTGCCTGAAAGAGAGCTCCAAAACCATGTTCATGGCAAACTTTAAATTCCATTGTGGCCAAACGAGCCAAAAGATCATCCACAAACCATGCAATAACCCAACTTGCTATCTGGGTCAAAAGCATGGTTGTCCCAACACAATTTGGACCCATTCCCAGGCCAAAGTCTAGCAGAACCCTGGCTGGCCAACACCATCTGGCGATCCCAATAGTGGCACGTTTGCAGTATAAAGGCTATGACACAGTTGAGCATTTCTGAATCTATGCAGTAGAGGGCAGTAGTATTCAGCCAGTTCATTAAACTATTTTGCAGCATTTATAGTGGATAACCGTCATCTCCATGCTGATAAAGAGGAACTAGAACCGTCTAGCTCTTGGGCAAGTCTTTAAAAAGTCCCTTTATGTAAACTAAATAAATGTCTCATAACTCAGTGGTTACTGGAAAACAACTCTCGGGTCTGTTTTTACTATTCAACTCCTACACAGGGGAGTTATTTCCCCAGTTATATCACTGGCTTCTTTTCAGCTGAATTCTCATTGGCAGTATATAGGCTACAATCAGGCCCAGAGCTCTTAGTTTAATTTAAAACATTAGCCTTTCAGATGTGTGTTCGTACAATGCCTTGTGCAATGGGACCCTGATCTCTGCCTGCAGCTCCAGCCCCTACCGCAATACAAATAAAAAAGGGAAGGGCTACCATTCGTAGAGAAAAGCTGCTCTAGGGGACACCGAGAGAAAGGATTGCTTCTCACATTCCAGCTGGTGTCCTGATTTCATTCACACTATCTGCTAAATGAGAAAAATCCGTTCATCGGAGTGCAATTAGTAAATCCTGATTTCCACTTAGAGGTGTAAACTCATGGAAACTGCTCTCCCTGAGCGCACTCCAGCCTTGGTGGTCACCTCAGAATCCGTGCGAGGAGCGTTGTCGAGGATTAGACGTGCAAGCTACTGCCAACCTGACAGCATAACGTCCGGGCGTCGGCCTAGCTGACCTTGGAAGCATCCCATCTACTTAATTACCACCTGCTGGAAATGAAGGTGACAGGAGATGCACTGCACTAGATCAAGTGATGCAAGCTAAGTTTTTCCTGCCATGAGAAGACAAACAAGCATGGAAAATAGGTCCCAGTGGGAAAGCAAATTGTGGGAGGAGTCCCAGGTCCAAGTCAGAAGGTCTGTTGCATTAGCCAGAGGCATACAGACTCTCTTTCTCTTTCAGCCTGATACATCCTTTCTCGGACTGCCTTCCAAGTTTGGGTGTGTGAACAAGTCACCAGACGTTCCAGGCACCGCCCAAAGATGGAAAGGAAAGACAGCTTTGTCCTGTTGGCAACCTGCCATAATTCCTGAGGGCTACCACAGGACCTTTCCACGTTTTCAACTACTTTCTCCCCTAACAGGGCTTTGACAAGGCGGCTTTCTAGGTAGCATGGCCAAGATATTCCTTCCAACTAGAGAGGGCTCCGCAAGGCCACGACAATCCAGGGGAGGAATGATGTTCTTGTGGTTAAGTCACTGGGTCAGGAGACCCAGGTTCACTTCTCAGCCTTGCTACATTCTCCATGTGTGACCTTGGGCAAGTCCCTTAACCCCTCTGTCTCAGCGGGGATAAAAACAAGAACTCCTTTCCTTTATTTTGCCTATTTAGATCTTAAGATCTTCAGGGCAAGGACTACCTCTTACTTTGTGTTTGTACAGCACCTAGCACAGCTATAATACAAATCACCACCACCACCTGGGTTATGGACTGGCCAATGGGAAAGGTCCGATATCAAAGGCAGCCTCCGCCCACCTCAAATTAAAGGACACTCTAGCGCAGCAGTTGGACTGGGGTATACAAGGAGGCTGCTCTTGGAATGACAGAGATTAGAAAACTAAAACAGGTTGAAAAATGGGGTGGAGGGAGGGAAGTTGCAAACATTTTTCTTACATTTTTTCCCCATTTTCTCATTGCGATTTGCAATTTTGAATTCTAAAAGGATGTTGACCAACTCCTCTAGATCCAACTCAACTATCTCCCTGGGATTCTGGATTTACGGAGTCTCGGGAAGACTGCGTGGAAGGGTGCGTTGGAAACCATGGCAAAATGGAGCCCCTTGATCTATGCCATGTGCGTCAAACAGATCATTTCAAACGGGGATAGAGAGCATTCACGACCTATATAAAGATGGGAGTTTTCTCAACATCAGAATGATCAAAGTTTGAACCCAGGTCGGCTCTACACTCCCAAGGAAGCCTTCGGCAGAACACCTGCCTGTCTCATCCCCACCTTATGCTTCCAGGAGATTGTGTGTGCATGAGTGTTCACGGGACAGGAAGCCTTTGTTTTTAAACCTTGCTCCCTTTCAGATTTTCCCCACCCTCCATTTGTGCTTTTCCAATGCCAAGCATACAGGAGCACCTTCAAACCCCACAGAGTGGGCTGAAAATAGATCACTGTTGAAGGGGCGGGGGGGAAAATCACCGGAACACCACTGCTGCATTCAAACGAGACATGAGTTACTCCCAACACCTGCCTCTTTAACAAAAACCACAAGACGTCTGTTCAAGCTGATCTCACCTCTGCAGATCTGAAGCCCTTCCTAATAATAAGGATGGCATGGCGGGTTTAGGATCGGTTTACTTTGAAACTACACCTGCAGTTTCTCACTGTGGTTTCTGGCATAGGCATCGGTTAAGAAGCTGCATGTTTCATAATAGTCACAGTGGGTTCCCAGGAGAACAGGAGAGCAGTACTGAGGAGGGGGCTCCAGAGTGGGTAAGCAAGATGGCAACAGATCAAGCGTTAGAAGCCAATTCATTGGTTTCCAACAAACACCTGGATCCTGGACACCCAACAGACGCATTTAAGATTTTCAGTAAATACTTAAAGAATAAAGTGCATTAAGAAGAACTGGAGACAACAGCTCAGAGAGGGTAATGACATACAGGGCCTTTCGCTCCTAAGCCACTGGTTCAGATCCAACCCAGCTAGCTACCATGTCTACATTCTCTCTCAGGGAAAAGCTGTTAGCCTCTGAGGGGAGGGGTTCAGTGGTTTGCATGGGGGGGTCTGTCCTAAGCAATCAGGGATTCATACCTGGGATGGGGTGTTCACTGCACGTCAGCCCAGAAAGGGCTTAGAGAGTTTAAGTAACCTGATAAGCCACACCTGCGGGAGAGTTAGGGTTGATGAGCAAGCACTGACTGAGGATGGAGCCTAGCTGGGCATGGAGCAGGCGGGGCTGATATAAAGCCAGGAAGTATGTAGCAGAAAGAGGGCTGCAGTGTGAAAACTTGCAGCCATTCTCTGGGTTTAGAGAGGGAAAGGAAGAGACCTAGGGAGAGTGTAGAAGACCTGGGCTCCTTGCCCCAAAGGAAGGCTGATGGAGCAGATGCCTGGTAGAGGTGGAGCAGGAAAGGGCTTACGGCTGTTAACGCAGCCCTTTACAAATTAATTCACCAAATGAAAATGAGGATGGTCAAAGCAAACTCAATACAATTACTCGGCCCTGCTCTACACCACATAGAGGACTGCACAAACCTGTCTGTCCTTCATCTGTTTCTTGGTGCAACTGGGTTTGAGGAAGGAGTTCAGAGCTCACACACCTGGCACATCTTGGATAAAACACAAGGGCAAAGATTTATTCCTATAAGCATCAGGTCCTCAAGAACATGCTTGAGGAATGTCCTCTTGCCCGCATTCCTTCAACTCTCCCTCCTCTTCTAACAAGACAGCACTAGAACTGTGGAATCTCACCAACCTCAATGACAAGAGAAAGCTTAAATAAACAACAGGGGAGCCACAGCAGCCAAACGGTGATGCTAAATTAAAAACAGCCCATTTCGCTTTAAACACCCATCCCCGGCTGAGTTTATTAAATACTCCAGAACACCAGCTAGAAAAATATATATACATAGTGACAATGGTTGGGTAAGCAACAAGTTGTTATGATTTAATTAAAAAAACAAAAAAAACAAATTACAATCCAAAGTCTTTCCTGATGTTTTACCTAGCCCAAGCCACCTAACTGAGATTTTAAGAAGTAGGATTTCATCTGAAAGCAAACAACAGGGATTCCCAAAGCTGGAAATGATTGTGTGGGAGGGCAGGGTGTGAAGAAGAAGTATGGGAACTCAGACTGCTGTTTTCCTTTCTTGCAGGGAGGGGGGAAATCTCGTATTGTTTTCTAGGCAGACATTAGCCAGAACAGTTTTGGAATCATTGTAATGAAAAACAATATAATCCTGTCACTAAGCAAAACATGCAGACTATTCATCAATGGTGGTAAATGACTACCTGGAAGTAACTGCCTTTCAATGGGATGAGGAGTCCTGGGGATTCATTCACAATAAAAATGTAGTATGACAAATGAAGAGGCTAAGGGAAAAATTATTTAATTCCCACCCTCAAAATGTGCACTGCTAATTTTTTCTGTTGATTTTTATATTACTTTCCAACACCCTGTCTTCAGCTGGTGTAAGTTGGCATAACTCTACTGGCAATGGTGATTTACATTTAAATGGTGATTTACTCTAGCTGAGGAGCTAGCCATCTCTTTCCATAAAGTTCTCTCATATCCTAGCTACACTCTACCCTTGTCGATAGAAGGCCTAGAGAATTCTTGGGCTGTGCTTAATTGAAGGTTAAATTAATTTCATCAGGGATCCTTTATTCACAGAGGCTATCTGAAACAAAACTTCTGGAACATCAAATGCAAACCATATTTCTAATGCAGTCTCATCCCTGAAAAACAGAATCCAGGCTTAATGCAGAGTCATGCATTAATTCCAATAGTCCAGTCCAGTGTTTCTCAACCTTTTAAGTAGCAAGTAACCCCTAACTTCTGAGAATTTTTATAAGTACCCCAAAGCTTAATTTTCCACGGGATTTTATTTTTACAGACTAATGTGAGCCACATGTTGGAAGAAGGGCTGAGTATATATGACAGATGTCATCTTCAGTGGTGGCAGACGACAGAACAAGGAGCAACGGTCTCAAGTTGCAGTGGGGGAGGTCTAGGTTGGACATTAGGAAAATGTTTTTCACTAGGAGGGTGGTGAAGCATTGGAATGGGTTACCTAGGGAGGTGATGGCATCTCCATCTTTAGAGGTTTTTAAGATGCGGCTTGACAAAATCCTGGCTGGGATTTAGCTGAGGTTAGTCCTGCTTTGAGCAGGGGGTTGGACTAGATACCTCCTGAGGTCCCTTCCAACTCTAATATTCTATGATTCTATGTCAAATCTAGGGTGGGTAGGGTTACCACCTTTTCACCAGGGGTGCACAACTCAAGTATGTACCTGGGCTAGAGGTGATGTTGGCCAAAGCTAGGAGGCTTTGAGCGGCATGCCGATGCTGGGGAACATAAAGCGCCATGCCAAATTTTTTCCCATAAATTTGAGAGGAGGAAGGGCTGAGAAGGAGGGCGAGAGAGCAAGAGACAGGAAAAGAGTGTAACTGGTAAAATCTGGGCTGCCATAGTTATGAATTTCACTGCTTAGCTAGAGCAGACAAGTTTTCTGTACACTGGGCTTTGAGCCAGGGAGGGAAGCTGTCACCTGAGCAAGTTGCAGGCGGCTGCTGCCCGCCTCCTAGCTAGGAGCTGGGACCAGGCGGGAAAGAGGCCGCTGCCACGCACCTTCCCCAAAAGCCGGCGGCTGCCACCCGCCTCCCAGCTGGGAGCTGGCGGGAAGCAGGGGACTGCTGCCCGCCTCTCCCAGAAGCCGGGGGCTGCCGTCCACCTCCCCTTCACTCTGTTTTTCCCTGGGTATCCCCTGCCTGTGTCTTGCATGCCCCCAGGGGTACGCGTACCACAGGTGAGAAACTATGCACTAGGCTGTCCAAACAGCAGGGGTATAGACCACTTTGTGGCTTCAGAATCTAGGGCTTCATATTCAAGCGAGTGATCCCCATTATGTTACTTTCTTAAGTAAGGACACCTAGCTTGGGCAGAAATTGCAGGAGGAAGCCCATAATTTGATTGTAGGTGGTCTAACTTCCAACCCTTCTACAGCAAGCCTTCTACGTCAGCTGAGTATACGTCCAATGGTTTTCCAGGGCACTTCACATGTTCTCTGCAAATGAAGGTGGGTTTAAATTTTTCCAATTTTGTTTTTTTCAGAATTTGTCCCAACGTTTTTTTAATGAGAATTTTTACTTACATTTTTTTGATGTTCAAAATAAAATTAAAAAAAAAAATCAAAAACTCCACCTTGTCAAAATTTGGGGAAAGCAACGATACTTTTTATTTTTTGTTTTAAGTCAGCTCTAGGCATCACTGACCTTGGAAATTTTAGTGTCATTGGAGAGTAGAGGCACCATCTTTGAACACCACTTTCACAGCAAAGTTCAAGCTCATTTACAGAATTAATTGACTTACAGAAAGCAACCCGCACCATGCGAGTACATGTATCTCTGCCTCACCCAGAGGACTCACATGCTGTATTAGGCCAGAGTTACATCTGATAAACCATGAAACTTTGGCATAAACTTCCGTTCCAGTGAAACCATCACGTCACTAAAGGATTATTAAGATTACTCCATTTTGGCTAACCATTTAACCGCCTGATCTCCATATATGGAACAGTCCCACCAGCAACTGATTTATAAACAGATTGAGGATGGGATTTTGAAAAGCTCATAAATGATTTAAGAGCCCAAATCCCATTGAAAGTTAGTGGGATATCAGTTCCTAAGTCACTCGGATGCTTTGGAAAATACTAACCTGAAATATTTCACTAGATACACTCTGGTGAAACAAACCCAACAGATAAGAGAAAGGAACAGACAGCAGGAATGAAAGGAAAAGACTGGAATAGTGATGGACCTAACTTGTGTCTTCCCATAAGCTACAGGGGAGTTGTGTGTATTTTAATTAATAAAAAAGCCCTTAAAATAGGGGGGTTTTTGGCAACAAAATTCCCGCTCTCCACACAAAGTCTGAGATTAAAAAATGCATTTGAGCGGACAAACATTTCCTTTGAGCCTGATGTTTTTGTCGTTGAGTTTAGCCAAGGAAACTGCCAGCAAGGGGAAAAGACTGCACCTTCTACACCTTTTGCCTGCAAAAATCCCTGTGTCAACATGAAGCCTTATTGACTGAAAGCAGACAATAGAGGAACCTCTGCCCTCAGGGCGCTATCCCACATTCTTCTGCAGTGTTCCTTAGAAACCCACCTTTTATTAGGAACAGCAGGCACCGTGAAAGGGCCGTCTGTCGCCTTGCCTTTTGACTTTGAGGCCTGTGTCTAACATTTTAATAGCAGCTAGGGGCCAGGGAGAGGTTGGGTTTTCTTTCACCTCTTCTCTTTCCTCCAGGGTCATTCCATTGCCGGGTCATTCCCCCATCCAGCAACTGTCATCGTCCTTTTCCTCTCTAACCAACCAAACTAACCGCTTTCTCTCCTGAGCGTTCACACAGCGAGAGGACACCAGAGTTTTGAGGCTGATGGACAACGGCGAGACTGCAGCACTGAGCGATTCTTGTCTTTCGCTGCACCGTCCCCATGACAAAATATTACAGGATTGTGTCTGCCTGTTCACCATAACCACATTCCTTTGCAGACCCCAAAGGAAGGCATTTAACTGTTTAGCCAGCCCTGCATTTCTTCAGAAGAGCATTCACCACGTTTCTTAAAAAACTGACACCCAGGCACAGTTTAACTGTAGCCTATCTGCATAAAACTACCCTGTGTCTAATACTGATATTTAAGCATACACACACTCTCTCTCACTCCTGCTCAGTCTAAAACAGTCAATTCTTACAAAAATAAAATGAAAGTGCATAGTCAAAATTCAATAGCCCTATGTAGCAAACCCTAGAAGAAGCCTTAAAGCAGTGTGGCTTTTGATCTCACAAGGCGTTAATACCACTGAGCACAACCTGGCCGCCATGGCAGGAGGGCACAGGACTCGTAGGGTGGCAGCCAGCGTGAAGGGCACAAATGCTGAGGTCTTCTTTTGTTACCCTTCCTGGGGACTGTCTTCGGTGGACGCAAGGCGTACCATACGCAGCCTGAGAGGGCCTTGATGGATTAGCCTGGGGCCTTTCGTTCTCAGGGTCACAGCATGGCCCATAAACAGAGGCCAAACATCGTGCCACTAATTCTGGCGCCTGTAAATGATACTGCGAGATGGAGTTTGGGGACTGCGCCGATGGCATCAGAGATAGGCAGGCCTAGGAGACAGAGATCAGCCCCCCAGTGTCTCAGAGAGTGTTTGGGGTACACAAATCGCATGAAAGGTGCTGTCTACAGCCAGGCCCAAAATCCCACTCAACTCAATGAGATCACTCAAGGGAGTGAAGGTTTGCAGGAACACTCCAGGGGCCTGCATGCCACCAACCTGTCAAAGAGCTTTCGGCTTCCAGGCTGACAAATCTCCATTCACAAAAGAATCAGACGCTGGTGACTGAAACACTCTCCCGTTCTGCAGTGGCTTAAAAACTCCAGCTCCTGGCCCAACACTGGAACCACATTTTCACACACAGCCTGACTCTGTGGGTCCATTTGTGCCTCCAGCTACATTCGTGCAAGCTTTTTGGCTTCCCTGATGCAGCTGGAAGGGCCTCTCCTAAAGCCAAATTAAGTTTACCAGGGTCTTCCGACCAACTTAAATGGGCTTTGGATCAGGCCCTAAGTGACAGGTTGGTGAGATACTGCAATATCTAAACTCTATTAAGCTGGTTTCCTCCTGAATTCTTTCCCCCGCTGCAGAGCAGCAACACAGCACCGTAACGCACTTCTCTTTAGCAGACTAACCTCCCAGCCTTCGTGTACGTGCTGGAGTTGTATTGTTGTTTAACCACAATCTATTAAATAGGGGAGCGATTATGCCATCATTAAAACTTACAAATCCATTTCACATCTAAATCCCACTAAACCTCCCAGGGTTTGGGGGAGGGAATTAGGTTAAAAAGGTGTTAAAAAGAAACGGATTTATCTGCAAATAAACTTTTTGCAACTTGACGAAGCATGGTTTCCCATTAAACTTCAGCAAATGGTGGGTGGCTGGGGGGAAGGGAGCTGAAAGTGCATAAAGGCTTTTAACCAGTGCCTAAACGTTAATTGTTTAACTGACTTTCCCAACATTAACTTCAGACAGCCTTGGGACTGAACATCGTGGGATAAAAGCTAGAGCGAGACGTTAATTCTGCCATGGGGAATAAAGATCACAGAGTACAACATTCAGCTCTCGTTAGGTCGAATGTTCAAATTGCATCTTGGTCCAGGGCTCCAATGCTAGACCCTGATTTGGCAAGATAGATGAGTTTGTGCCTAACTCAGAATGCAAAGATTCAGTCAGGCAGGTACTCATTTACCTTGCGCAGTCAGGGCCAGAATTAATAGCTCTGAGTTAAAAGCAGCTCTGGTTACTTTTGATTCTAATTGAAAACCAAACCGCCTAGTACAGTGATGGGGTTAGACAGAAAATAATCTAATACGTCAGCCACATGACAGCAGAACTCCAATTACCTGCAGTGGGGAAAACTATTCAAACCTGTTGTGCCCCCATACGCCTCAGTTACACGAGAACCACACACTTCTCTGTAACACTGTTTACCCATGATCCTGATCCTTCTTCCATTCACACCAATAGGATTCTCGCCATCACATTCACAGGGAGTAGGCACCATCTCTCCTGTTCCAGCTGTATAAACTGACTCTACCGCACTGTGTTTCTGCCTCAAGAAGTGCCTAGCAAGAGTTGCACAGTGCTCTGTGCGTCACACAAGGAGAGTTTTCAATGTACAAGTAACGTCAGTCATGCTTCTGAGGCGGGAAATAGATGCAGAGCGGTTAAGGGACTTCCCAATAAAACCAGGAACCCTGACTTTCTGCCCCAGTTCCTAACCACTCAAGAATGCCACTTCCATATTATGGTGGATTGGCAGGCAGCTATGGAGCATATTTATTATAGCTGATAGAGATTAGATTAGATGGTAGAGACTTTCAAAAGCCACTGCACCCATTGCAGCCAATGGCACTCAGAGTTGGCTAAACTACTCCCAATCCAAAGAGGACTTGCTTTGGAAAATCCTGCCTACCACAGACGTCTGTATATAGCTCAAATCTGCTTTACAAATAGCATTTATATATATTTGCCCCCAATCAAAGCAGGCTTGAAGCAGTTTTAGTGAAAGGAAAAATTCCAGAGTGGAGGACCGGACCCCACCAACGCATCCTCCTCCTCCACCATCTTCTCTACTCCTGCACTTCAGAGCTGTAGGTGCTGTGAATGTCAATTCAGGGCAGGTCGCTGGCTCTTATAGGCAGGAGAATTTTTCACCCTTCTGTAAAGTGCAGCACTACAATTAATTAGCTTCAACCTGAACTTCTCAGCAGCTCTTTTGTTTCTTGTAGTTTCCATAAGGAAGGCCCAACCCAATCATTTACCCTAATGACTCTTCCCCCTTCTCCTTAGAGCAGTGGTTTTCAACCTTTTTCAAATGTGGGCCCCTAAAAATTTCAAACCGAGGTGCACACCCCTTTGGATATCTTAGACATAGTCTATGGACCCCAGGGTCCATGAACCACAGGTGGAAAACCACAGTCCGATGGTAATGACAACCTTTCACAGACTCCTTAGCCATAGTCTGCTGCCCCCAGGGGTCCATGGACTACAGGTTGAAAAGCCACTGCCTTAGAGACATTTATGTACTGCATCAGTTTGAAACAGCACTGAATACTGGTTTACTTAAGCATCAAAGAGGTGGACATGAAGGAGCAAACAAACCCTAAGTGATCAGGTATTTTAAGCCACCCTTGGATACTGAGAAGGTGGGCAGGAGGATGAAGGACTAGGGTTTGGTCTCATTGAGATCTACCAAAGAATGCTTCACAGACCCCAAAAATCACATCATAAGAGGCTAATAGGAGTTCTGACATTAACTGCAATAGGAGCCCAGAATGGAAACTTCAGAGCCCCCATTCTTTACCCTTTGGTTTAGTGGTGTAGGGAGGGAAGTGTTAGCATGGACACAGAATCACCTTTGAATACCCATGGCTGAGATGGTAGGGACACCTACACAGGAGTTCCCTCACTTCTGCTAAAACCGGAAGCCTCTAAACCAAGAGTAGCCAAGCTAGTTCCATGTGGTTCTCATGATGTGAATCTATGCAGTACCAGGGAGCAAACCCCTCTTTAATCAGACTCTCCTCTCATCGATGAATGGGAAAGAGACACCCATTGACTTCAATGAGCTTTGGAGCAAGCCCTTATTTTGTACATCATCTTCCATGCTGCTGGTGAGGTTCTCATCTCAATTCCATCACTGTAAATCTGGAATGACTCCAGACTTCTTTGGAGTTACCCCAGAGCTGTGCTAAAATGAGAATCTGATCTTCCAATAAGGCAGCTTGATTTCAAGTTCTGATCCCAAAAGCCTCAACTTCAGATGTCTGTAAGACGCCAGAGAAGCAAAAATGGAAAAAATAAGCTCCACAGTAACATTTTTTCCATATTTGGTCCCAATACCCAGCTGGTGTAAACTGGAATAGTTCAATCGTTGATTAACAACAGCTGAGGCTCTTCTAGCCTATTGTTTCTCAAGTGAATTACTGTATCATTCCTCGGAAATCAAACAAACACACACAAACCATGTGTGTGATAACACGGGAGCAGAATTTTTTGGAATGTGTCAATTCTATGGGAAACTAAACTCTGGACCTGCAGAGAAGGGTCTAATATTAAACTGACCTTCCTAAAGGAAATTTTTAACATTATGCACCACATGGGCCTTCCTCACTGAACTTATAGTAAATGCATATTTTTAGTGGTCTATTCTGTATGTGCAAAAAATCTAAAATATACAAGAAAGTGCAAAGCTTAATAAGGTAACATCAAACTGGAATGGCTAAACTTCTGCCACTAGTGTTATTGTGAGCTGTTTGGAGCGCTCTCTTTGTTTTGTTTGTACAGCACCTAGCACAATGGGGACCTGGTCTGTTACTCAGGCTCCTGGACAGTACTCCAACCCAATCATAACTAGTAATAATGCCACCCTTCTACCAGCACTGCCCGAGTACCATGCGAGATCCAGTCCTTACCCAAGAGATACTATGCCCCAAATTCTGCTGCTAAAAGGATGTGTAGTGACTATGTTTCAAAAGTTGTCAGTAAAAAATGACAGGCAAGCATCAAATACCATTGACAAGCAGAGCAGTCAAGTTAATAGGACTGCTGAGATCCGTCAAATTCCCCAAGGGTTCAATGGTTTTTAAATTAGAATAAAAGCCAATGTACATCCAATTCACCCCACTGACTTCAGAGGATTTCGCAGGATGTAGATCAGGGCAGAATTGGGCTCATAAGGCCAGGTTCTGCTCTCAGCTGGTTACAATGGAATTATTCTGGATTTACAGTGGAGTTGTTCCAGGTTTACACTGGTGTAACAGAGCAGAATATGGCCCTCAGCACTGAAAATACAACAGAGGAGCTTTTCAACACCACAGGCCAAATTCGCCTCAGTTACACCAGTGCAACTGCTCCAGTGATACGCAGAGTCAGCATGCATGGCATTACTGCCACCTCCAAATAGGGGGTACGGGCACATAGCCCCAGTGCTGGCTCTCTGCATAGAGGTGAATCTACCCTGAGAGAAGGGAATATGTCACTTCCCCCCACACCTAGTTATCCTGCGGATTGTTCTGGGTGTCCGCTTCACTGTCTCGCACGGTCACTCTCCCTTCTACCTCATGGGTCACAAACCTGTTTGCCTGTAGATAAGAAATACAGGGCTTGATCCTGAAAACTCAGACATCTGCAGCCCGTATTCAAGCAAAGTCCTCTGGAGGCGAAGAACTGCTGCACCAGGCCTGTCTGTTGGCATTTTAGTGGCAATGCTTGGACACCCATGCCCACACAGCCCATTGTGGCAAGGTGTTCAGCTTTCCCTCTTTGCCCTGGTTACTCTGAAAAACCAAATGTTTCTAACACAGGTCCTTTGAGTGGAGACCTTGGAAGCTGCCTGCTGCTGGCCGGCCCATTACACTCCAGGAATGCCGTTCCATTGACTTCCTGCTTTCAGCTTCGGCTCTACACACCTGCGCTGGGAACCCAGGACACTTGACTGCTAGTTTAGCTACAGCCAAGTAAATCATTTACCTCCGGGTGGCTGTGGCGCTGCAGCTCTCTGCTGAACTGTGTGGAGGTCTCCGAAAAAACACATTTCCGGAGAAGCACAACAGCCCCGTGTACAGACGTGGCAACAGAACGAGAAGGAATCACAAAGCCCGCGGCTCGGCCTCCAGTGTCCAGGAGCAGAAATGAACAAATCCTAAATCTCAGCATTATCCTTCCTACCGCAAAGACAACTCGAGTTGTTACTGCACAGCAGGCCAGAAAGTAAAGTGAGCACCATTAAAAACAGGGCAGGTGCCACGCCCAGGCGTTAACTGTACCAGTACACCCTCCTAATGATGCCCGGAGTGACGAAGAGCAAGAGGTGCCATTTGAAGGGCAGGCTCCATTACTCTGGAATTTGCACTGGACTCTTGTTTTCCTCGTTGCACTTAGAGCCTTTCAGTGCCAAGGCCTGACACAAGCACCATAACGATCACAAGGGTACCAGCCTATGGTAATTGCACCCTGAAGCTACTAGCTGGTTAAATATGTTTATGCTCTATAAATTTTACATTCCCCTCACATACATTACACAGCTACCAGTCAGGACGTCTATGAACATGAGTAAAAGGAAGGTCAGTGCACCTACAGGTCTGGAAATAGAAAGTTAATTGACAAAGGATGTTAGTTTAAAACTTGCTAATTGCTTGCTGATTATGTTATTCAGCCCTTTACCTGTCAAATTGTTTGTTTCTAATGACTTACAAATGTGGGGTTGGGGGGGCGGAGGCGAAGAAGATTGGGGTTAAAAATGGAACCGTCTAATGCAGCATCCAATAAACTATCTTTCGGGGCAGATCTTCAGCAAGCGTCAATCAGCAGCTCCACTGACGTTAACGTAGTGATGGTGATTCGCATCAACTGGTGTCTGGTCCTTTCAGTTCAGGCAGTTCTGACAGGTTCAAGTGATGAAGAAAATAAACCCTGTCACATAAGGGCAGACTCCGAAGAGCAGTAGATGTACACCTGGTGTCCTGAACACAGAGCGTTCAATAAACAAGACTGCAAAAGTTCGAAGGCTCTTCTGTCTTTTAAGTCTTGCTCAGGGTTTCTGGTGGAATCTAAGGAAGATGGTTACACTCCTCCTGTTCCACGCCATGGACCAAGGGACTGGACTAACTCGCTGTGTTTTTGTGGAGGAGCTGGAATCTGAATCAGCCAAAGGTGGTGAGAAGAGGGATTTCACCATGGCCCCATTCTCAGTTCATCAGCGTAACTCTGTTGATTTCAAGGATGAAACACCTCGCACAGGCCCAAGGCAAAAGGCATGGGAGGCTCCCTCCAGTCTGAAAAACTTCCTAAAGGATATTTAGGGGCCAGGGCAGCAATGCCCTGCAACCAGTTTCTTGCACTGAGCACACAGCAAAAGGTATATGCCGAGTTCAGCAGTGAAATCACTCTTCCAACCCTTCTGCTGGCTGCTTGAGAACAGAAGCCATTTTGGGATGGGTGTGGGAAAGATAATATATTAAGAAAGCCCTATAAACCAGCATGAAATAACACAGGGGGCCAGATTCTCGGCCGGTGTGAATGGATGAAGCTCTGCTGACCTCCAGGGGGGCTGTGCCAATTTATACGAGTTGAGGCTCTGGCCCAAGATTCTCTCCCCCTGGAATCTGCAACAGGGGATGTTGATGCTTTTGTATTTCTAATCTACCCTCTTCCACCAAGCCTCCAGACTCCAACCACGTTCCTTCCGAAAACATGAGATCAGACTTGAAATGACCACCAAGAAGTCTCAACATGGCTGAATCATCATTAGACTGTTCCTTTAAGAGCTTCCTCTGGTCGATTGTTTCACACTCCACCCTCTTCCTGTCCAGCAGAGAGACGACATTTTTTCTTTGTTATTATTTCATGGAAATAACGTTGGGCTAAAGCACATGAGAAAAATCAAACCAGAAGGAAACAGCCGTCCTTTAAAACGAGATAACAATGACTGAGCAGTTCAATAAGCCAAGGACTGCAGAATTGAGAATGTCGCTCTACCTTTCTGGTTGTCTCCACAAAATGATTGTAATCTAAAATAATATCTTGCTTTTTAAAATCCTGGTTTAAACATATATTTTCTCAACTCCTATGGGTCAGATCCCTTGACCCACTGCAGTTTTTTCATTGACCTCAGTGGCCTTTGGATCAGACCCTATATCCACACGTTGAGCCAGAAGGCTGCAGAGATTCAGAAACAGAGGAAGTACTTTAGCAACCTGACCTTTTCCTCACTGCAACCCTAGTGATTAGACGTAACCTGTTCCTTTGCTACACAGGGTCAGATCCTCAGCACATTGGCGTAACCCACTGATTTCAGTGATGCAAGGTGAAACTGAGTTTATAATTCAGCCCCTTCCCACCATCTGCTTTTAATTAGTGGAATGGGGGTTTGCTGGGAATAAGTGACACATGTCACAACAATCTCAGACCAGTCCTATTCATTTGCAATGGTGCCCATCCAAAATAGAACTTGTACCAATGTTTAATCAGGACCTATCACCGCAAGTCAAAGTGATCTTCAGAAAAATCTTTTCATCTGATCTGGGAAAACGTTTGATTCAAGTGAGAGCATATTCCTTAAAGCCACAGTTAACACACACCACAAAACCACACTTGTCAGTGCTGCTGCATTCAGTGGCGAGCATCAGCGTCTGCTGGTACAAGCTATTTGCAAAGCAGGCTTTCTAAAGTTACAAATCCAGTGCAGGAGTTTGGTGCTGTGGTACTTTTACCTTCAGTTAATTTTACCTTGAGTTAAGTTTCTTGCAAGATCCCATTAGGTGAAACATCATGAACATCCTAACCACTTGCAAGATCACGTTATTCCTGCATAGGAACTCTAAAGAGACAAGGTAGGTGAGCTTCCCTTTTATTGGGACAACTTCTGTTGGTGAGAGAGACAAGCTTTTGAGCCACACAAAGCTCTTCTTCGGGTTGGGAAACATACTCAGAGACACAAAGAGAATTCTGTGTAAGCGCGAAAGCTTGTCTCTCTCACCAAAAGAAGTTGGTCCAATAAAAGATAGTACCTCACCCACCTTGTCTCTCTAATATCCTGAGACCCACAGAGCTACAATTACCCTGCCCATAGGAACTCTAAAGGCAATCTAATTAGGCCACTTCTGTTGCGAGACCTCTAGCCGATCAAATGCCCAGTAAGTCCTCTTCTTTCAATTGAAGCGCTATGTTCACAGACACAACTGGCAGGGAGACAATAAGATAAAGGACCAGGAGTTTTAGGAACTGTAGCTGTAAAATAATAAAAGGAAATGAAAGCTCATCATTTCATCCTGGTGATTTGCTTTCCATAACAGGGCTTATAAATTGATTTCAGAGTAATCAAAGTTAGCTACAAGTCACTCAGTTAGCTCTCTCCTGTAATGAGTAACCACAACAAATGCAGAGATCCTTCTCCACTGGAGTAGCTTCTCCCTCCTATGCTATTTATTGCACTCCACTTTCTAATTGGATTTGTGGGGGAAGCACAATGGGGCTTTATGGCCAAACTTTGTTAAGTGCCAGGCCAGACTAAAATGTGGCCTCTAGCCAAAATGGTGTGTTTCATTCAGGCGCCAGTGGGAGGTGCCAACTTTTTCCACTTCTGCTATCGGTGCTCTTAACTTTGCTTTGTTTAAGGGCCTTGGAAGCAAAACTCCCAGTAAAGAGATAGTTGGAGAAATCTAAAAAATAAGATTTTGCTAACCCCTTTCAGCGACCTTGGAAGTCACATCTCATCCAATGTCTGTCCCTACAAAATCTGCCTTCCCAAAATCATCATCCATCAACCTACATAGACTGCATTCAATGTTAATGACTACTGAAACCTTTGTTTTCTGCAAAAATGGCTTACACATCTGCAAGACATCTCTGTATTTGAGGGCCAGAAAGTAACAGTTATTTCAGGCTCCCAGCAAAGAAATTCTTCAAAGACACCAAACTCTCTTTTTCTCTTAAAAAAGACAGACACTTTGGAGGCTTTTCCTCCTTTTGATAGAGCTTGCACACATCAGATCTAATTAGATTCCACTGCCATCTGCACATGCAGTGTAAATCAGCAGTTGCAGGGAGTTGGGATTTAAGAAAAAGAATGAAAGAAAGAGCACAAGGAAAAGAGGGGTGGAGGGCTGGGGAGGGGGACGGAAAGAGTTATGCATTCGGGGAAGCCATACATGATTAGTCACACAGCATTAATCTGCCTCCCTTAACAATAGCTGCCGAATTTCGACCGAATCCCAGCTGTCGCTCTTTGAATGAAAGAAAACAAGATTTAGAGCGTCAAGCGTTGGTAAGGGCTTCTGCAAAAAAAAAAGAAAAAAAAAAGTGGCGTGCATTCATTAGCAGCTCACAAAGGGACCCAACCTTTGTCCATTAAATTGTTCATGTGCCTGATTAATTTGCTGATTTTTTCCAAGGGGGTGGTGGTTCGGGTGCAAGGGAGGGAGCAGGAGATGCTAAACTGGGCACGACAGCCCAACCGAAGCAGACACGCAAACGCGATTCCCCCGAACGTTGTCGAGGAAGATTGCCATTCAACAGTTGGCATGGAAATGCCTTCAGGTCCCTCTGCAGAGGGGAGCTCTGAGCTGGAAGTCTGGGAATGGACAAAAGCATCTCCTTGGCTAGTTCCAGCCTCGCCTATGCTTAACAGGTGGATGGGGGAGGCTGGCTGAAAAACAAACCTGTTCGGATTTTGTTTATGTAATAGTTTAAAAAAAAAAGAAGAAGAAGAGGCCAGAGTCTTATTCTTTTCTCTTTGGTTATTGTTCCTTGGGAGGTTGGAGTGAATCAGCATCACTGTGGTGGGTCAGTTAGTCCTTCAGGGAATCTCAACATTTTATACAGCAGTTGGCTCCACGATTCAGGAGTGGAGGAGGCTGGTCAGAGAACCATCACATAAAGCTATCTTGCAGGCAAAAGTTGCCTCCCTCTTACTGAGTGAACCATGCATTCTTAAGAGCCTAATTCTGAAATATAGCATGGGCCAGAGTCTTGGCTAGTGAACATCAGCTCCAGTAATTTCAAGGGAACTATGCGGATAGACTATAGCAGAGGGTCCGGCCAAAAATGCCTTCCACCCCCATTGACTCTAATGGGAGATGGAGGTTCCGTGTCACTCACACTTAAGGCAACGGGACACCTAACTACTCATTGATTTCCATGGCAGCAGAATCTGAGTCATTATGTTATGAAGATCACGCTTAGTGATAAATTGACACTGCAGTGTCCGTAATTCAAGAAGCATAGTGATAAACCGGAGACAGTTCAGAGAAGAGCTAGAAGAATGATTGAAGAACTGGAAATATGCCTTATAATGAAAGCCTCAAGGAGCTCAATCTCTTTATCTTAACAAAGAGACAATTAAGGGATGACTTGATCACAGTCTCTAAGTACCTACCTGGGGAACAAATATTTAATTACGGGCTCTTCAATCTAGCAGAGAAAGCTATAACACAATCCAATGGCTGGAAGCTGAAGCTAGGCAAATTCATATTAGAAATAAGGTGTACCAGAGAATAATTAACCGCTGGAACGATTTGCCAAGCGTGTCCATCACTGGCAATTTTTAGATCAAGATTGGCTGTTTTCCTAAAAGATGTGCTCTGGGAAATATTTTTGAGAAGTTCTATGGGCTCGCAATACAGGAGGTCAGAAGTCACTATATGACAGAAGTCGCCTGTGGCCTTAGAATCCAGGAATCTATGACATTGGGTTGTCACTGAGTGTGATCCGTGGCCGAAGGTTAGGGTAAATAATAGGGTACTCTTAAAATGCTTAGTGGATTTTTTGCAGCCAACATGAATGCTTTTTACAGGCCCAGCACGTGGTCTCTCAAGCACAAGATTCTGGGGCCAGAAGAGGGAGCTTGCCCTGGAGTGAATAAAAACTGAATAATGCTCCAAGGGTCTCCCTTAGATGTTACTTACTGGTCCAGATGGTACCAAATCCCACTCCACTTGCTTCACTGGGCGACTCTCATTTGGCCTTTTCTTGTATTTTCCCCCAACCAGGATCCCAAGCTTTATCACACTTCCACTGAAGCCAAAGGCCTGATTTGCACTGACTCCTATGCAAGTCGGACTGGGCCCCAGTATGGCTGCAAATTATTTTTGTATAAAGAAAATGCATTTCCTCTTATTGAATTCAGGGCCTTCAAAGCAAAGTCAAGCTTATGGCAATTTGTTTGTCTAGATAAAGGACACTCATCAGTTCAGCTCTTTTATACTTACAAGCACACCACAGTCCCATTGGGGTAAGCTTCACATTTTCCCCCATTCAAGCAGGATTCGGCAGGCGGTGTACATCGTAAACCTGCAAACAGGAGGTGAGAATTAACCAAGGGTTAGGCCATGTCTACACTACAAAATTAAGTCAACCTAACTTACAGCCGCCACAGTAATTGCATCGCCCATACGTGTCCGCGCTATGCTCCTTGTGGCGGTGGTGCACGTCCTCCCCAGGAACACTTGTATCGATTGCAGCTGTCAGTGTGGGGCACTGTGGTACACCAACACTGCGTGGACCTAACTACATTGACCCTGACTCTACATCGCTCATGGAGGTGGAGTGAGTAAGACGGCGTAGCGGGGAGGTTCCCATCGGCTGGAGCGAAATTTAAGCGTAGACACGTCCAGCTTATGTCCACGTAAGTGTAGCGTAGACCAGGCCTTCAACATCTATAAACCTAATCCCCAGAGAGACTAAACTGACTTTTGGCTGATTGAGGGTGTTCTCTGACTGAAGTCAACGAGCGAGGGTCTTAGGCTCGGCCTACACTTACCTTCAGGATTTGGCTGCAGTCGACGGGAGATAGCAAGTGACGTGAATCACTTGCGTATCTCCCATCGACTACGCGGCGTCTCTTCCGCGTGCCGTCTACACTGCGCTGCGCCACTTACGGGGGTGGTTTTCCTGCGGCGCTTGCTGGATCGACTGAGCGGGTCTACACAGACCTCTCAGTCAATCCAGAGCAATCGATCTGACGGCGGCCTGGACCCAGCCTTATACTTCTCTTGGAGCAGGTCATTGGTAAGAGGAGCCTACATAGTCGTCTTTAACAGCAGGCTCACAGAGACTGGAGCTCTGTTAAACCTCTGGAAGCGATGGGCTCTCAGTGGAAGACGCCGTCAAATGATGACACGCATTAAAAATGCACGGCTGATCACTGCGAACTGCACTGGGTCGTGCTATGACCAGTTTCTAGGCAGCCTGGGAGTTCAAAGGGGCCTGGCGAAACACTACCTAACTCTTGTCTTTCCTGCAGGGAAAAGCTGACCTGAAAAGATCATTTTTGCAAAGTTGATGGATTTTGGACTCAGTCTTGCACGCTTTAGTTGGCTAAACGCTGAAAGAGCTAATGGCAGCATTGCCTGTGTATGGAGGTGGTCAGCCCTTAGGAGTTGGGTGACATGGGCTATTCTAAAAAGCTAACCAAGGGGACCAACGGGTAACTTTTACTCATGGGAGTAATCTTTATTTACGTGAGCAGTCCATTGAAGCCTATTATGAGTAAGGATTTCCAGATCTGGCTCTCTGAGCCAAATTCTCCTCTCAGTTACTCTAGAATCATGCCTGATTTTACATCTCAGTCAGGCCTGTCGATTGTAAACTTTTCAGGGCAGAGACCCCTGGCCAAAACTGATTCTCACATTGGGGTACAACCAGAGTAACTTCAGATCAATCAGAGGAGTTCAGATTTACACCAGGGTGTCCCAAGGGGGGGGGGGAGCTGTGTGTCTGCAAAGCCCCTTGCATCTCTACAGCATAACTAAATAATAACAACTGCATATAGGACTGTTAACCAGTAAAAAGTAGCAGAGGGGCCACAGCACTGGCATGAGACATTCGGGGAAGGAAGGCTGCCCGTGACATAAGGTGTTTCCAATATGCAAATGGCTGTATACAATGGAATGCCACCACACATGGCTCCGTGCTAGCAATTCTGTGTAGCAGCTTACAGGGGAAAGGGGGCTGCCATGGAGCTGTAAAGAAAAGCAGTCACAGAGCAGCGCGGGCTGCTTTCGCAAGGCAAAGTTATCTGCAAACTTTTAAGTTCAGATTACAGCGCAGGCTCACATCCTTGTTCTCAGCCATCTAGCTGGGGTTCTTCTCCTCCCCCCGCATACTGCTACTGTCCTACACTCCTGAAACGGTTACTGAATTGTCTGGCTGTTCAGATATTCATGGTAAAAAAAAAAAAAAGACAGACAAAAAGTGGCTACACACTGTCCTACAGAGGGAGAACAGAGCTGTAAAGCAACAGACGCACACTCCCCTCCTTGCTCGTGGGAAAACGCAACAGCTGCAGAGCAGAGCCTTCCCTGATTGCTAACAAAGGGGGAAATCAGAGCTACCCATTGTAAAATGTTAAAGACACCTCTTGTTGCATTATTTACTGTAGGACAGCTCTCAATCCTGTATCACCCTTGATACTCAATACCTGCTGCCTGGAAGAGCTGATTGATTCAGCTAGCAGCCCCCCTACCACACCAACACACAGCAGCCTGTTTTCTTTGGGGAGGAGGGAATTAAGCCAGCCTTGTCTCTCTTCAGTTATGCAAAATAAAGTGAAACCAGACAGCCCAAACACCTAAACTTGGCGGGACTCTTTTCCCAGCCGGCTGCGATGACACTCTTGCTATGAGTAAGACTTTATATCATAACTCTGAAATACCAAGGGCAAAGAACTTAAGGCAGAGAGGGCAATCGTGTCTCAGTACTCAGTCCTGCTCTAAACGCTCCAGGAGGGAAAGAAACCTCGGTCTCCTGTTTAAAAATGGTTACATTTAGGACAGATGCAGCTGGAAGCCTTTTTAAAAAAAATAAACAGCAACAAGATGGGAGTATGCAGGAATGAGACCTGGCTATACAGGGTGGTTGAGCATGGCCCCGTTTATCTCTTACACACCCCGAGGCTCCAACACTGGTAACCTCCCTTGCTTGCATCAGTGACACCGATTTCAGTGAGCGTCAGAATCCAACCCACTACCTTACAGTCAGCAGCGGTTTGAGCCAAATGCTAAGGGCCAGATTCTGCAGTCTTTTCACGGAGTAGCACTTACCCTGGGCTAGCAGGCCCCATTAAGATAGTGAGCCTACTCACACGAGTAGGGGCCACTATTTATCCTCTTACATAGTGCTGCTCACTGGTTGATCTCAAAGCACTTCCCAGGCTTTTTTCCCCCCCAGTGCTGTGAGGATAAAGACATGAAAGAGCTACATTTGCAAGCAGAGATGTATACCATTATTTCTGCCTATGGGGGAGAACATTTTTTCAAAGAATCTTCCTACTCATTTCTCTCACCTTGCTGAAATGTATCAATCTTTCACTTTTAGGCCTTTTAGCCTGAGAAAGGAGCCTTGCGCAAGTTTCCATTTGATTGTTTCCCCAAAGGTTACTACATTGAACAGAAACAAAACGGCCTTTGACATCCGCCCCAAAACTTGCAATGAATGCAGGGGGGGGCCGGCCAGGGTTGAGAGAACAAGAAACCTGACGTAGATTCGAGGAACAGGAAATTGAAAAACAAAAAACCGAAGGCGGCTTTCAAAAAATAAACCCCATCTCTCTCCTGGTCAGGACACATTGAGAAGAGCCCAAGGGAAATCGCTTCTCCCTGAGCTTTGCAACATGAACTGCTTGAGTGCCGAGAAAAAGGAGCTCAGTCCAGAATTATTCCTGATAACGAAGCCCCCCAGCTCAGCGCACTGTTACCCGGGGACCAGACCTATCTAACCCCCCCACCACGCACGCCCAACCTTCCCGGCGGCCGCCTTTATTCCTTGAAAGGCTCGCTCGGCTCACAAGCTCCCTAAAGTTTTCAGCCAACTTCCTTCTGCCTCTCCCCCGCCTGCGGGGTCTGAGCTCAGCCCCCCGTGGGGAACACCGCAGGGACCCCAGCCCCGCACCTCCGGCCGCGGGCTGGGTGCGGGGAGCGGGGAGGGACGGCCCCGATCCTGCGGGCAGCAGCCAGCACAAGCCGGAGCGAGCCAGGCGCGCCCGTTTCCCCGCAGCGTGCGCCCGGCCCCGGCCCCGCGGCCACTGCGCCAAGGGGGCGACCCCCGGGGGACGCCTCCTCTCCCCCCCAGCCGCCCCTTCCCCCGGCCTGGCGCGGGAGAGGGACCAAGCCAAGGGCGAGAAAGTTCCCACGCCGCCTCTCCCGGGGCGCAGCGCCGAGCACCCGCCGCAGCCCCGGCCCCTACCTGGGCTCAGCGCGGGCAGCAGTGACAGCAGGAGGCTCCGCACCAGAAGCAGCTGCATTCCTTCCCCTCGGCTCCGCACACGCCCGGCCCCGCGGCGCTGGTCCTGCCCCCCCAGCCAGCCGGATCCTGCCCCCCCAAAGGCCAATCGCGGGGGGCGGGGAAGCCAAGCCGCTCCCCGGGACCAACGCCGGCTGCGCCCCGAGCCGCAGAGAGCCGCGGCGCCCCGTGCGAGCCGCGCTGGAAATCCCACCCCGAGTGAGCGCAGGAGGCGGCTCCCTGCGCGCCGCGCCGCGCTCCCCTCCCCTTCCCCCTCCACACCCCATCCTTCCGCCCAGGTGCCCCGCGGCGGCAGCGCGCCCCGCCCCCGGGCTGGGGGGGCGCCCCGCGCCTCGGCTGCGGGGGCGCGCGGGGGCGGGGAGGGCTGGGTTTGGGGGGAGCTCCCAGCGAGCCGGGCTCCACCAGGAGCTGGCGGCGGGAAGTTTCCCAGGCTGCTGAAGGAAGTTGGATGGGGGGG